>CM040395.1:153199090-153265537 GCA_022702515.1 Ilyophis sp. 1 JC-2022
GGTTCTATTCCACATTAAGCAGGGTTAAGGTGGAGGTTCTATCCAACATTAATGCAGGGTTAAGGTGGAGGTTCTATTCCACATTAACGCATGGTTAAGGTGGAGGTTCTATGTTCAGTTCAGCATGATCACAGTAAACAACTGCATCAGTCCCCATTTACTGCACACATTCAGTTCACTTTTTTACATTTCTACACACAGCTCCAGGGAGAGAGTTTGGGAGAAACACCAGAAGATCACACCTATTTATCACAAAGCAGCATTTTCGTGGATTAAAGACATAAATATCACAAACGCAATAAAAGGTACCGTATGTACAAGATGTACAATTATTATCTCTCATTATTATGATCAATACGCAGCCAGGCTCACACGTCCCAGAGAACACTGTGCTCATATCTGCTGAGGGTTAGGGTTCACCCCTTAACCCCTAAACCATAACCCCTGACCCTTAAACCCTAAACCATAACCCCTGACCCTTAAACCCTAAACCCCTGCTAAGAAAGACCCACAGAAACCAAACACTACCTGCCATCTGGTCAGCTCAGATACCTCACCTGGAGAGCCCACCTGTGCAGACTGTACCTAAAATTCCATATACACTTACTCACATACACAAAACACCTTTTTAAAACATGCATGTCTATTCTTCACATCTAATATACACATATATCACACATACGGCATTTATCCGCATATATCACACACATACTGCATTTATACACATATATCACACATACGGCATTTATACGCATATATCACACATACGGCATTTATACGCATATATCACACATACGGCATTTATACGCATATATCACACACATACTGCATTTATACACATATATCACACATACGGCATTTATACGCATATATCACACACATACTGCATTTATACGCATATATCACACATACGGCATTTATACACATATATCACACACATACGGCATTTATACACATATATCACACATACGGCATTTATACGCATATATCACACACATACTGCATTTATACGCATATATCACACATACGGCATTTATACACATATATCACACACATACGGCATTTATACGCATATATCACACACATACTGCATTTATACACATATATCACACACATACGGCATTTATACGCATATATCACACACATACTGCATTTATACACATATATCACACATACGGCATTTATACACATATATCACACACATACGGCATTTATACACATATATCACACACATACTGCATTTATACACATATATCACACACATACGGCATTTATACACATATATCACACACATACGGCATTTATACACATATATCACACACATACGGCATTTATACACATATATCACACACATACGGCATTTATACACATATATCACACACATACGGCATTTATACACATATATCACACACATACGGCATTTATACACATATATCACACACATACTGCATTTATACACATATATCAGACACATACGGCATTTATACACATATATCACACACATACGGCATTTATACACATATATCACACACATACGGCATTCATACACATATATCACACACATACGGCATTTATACACATATATCACACACATACGGCATTTATACACATATATCACACACATACTGCATTTATACACATATATCACACATACGGCATTTATACACACATTAATAGCCATTGGAATGGTCAGTAAAATGCCTGTGAGACTCCAGAGCCAAGAGATCACATACAAAATTAATAACGGGGTTATTATAAATCACACAGAATTAATAACGGGGGTTATTATAATAACAGTGGCCTGTCCTGTACTCTTACAGAAGCACATCCATTTCCATAAGTTTCCCCAGAGCAGTTGGCTCATCACAGGTAACCTCTCTCACCTGGATCAAAGCACGGTGAGCTGTGTGTGAATCACCATGGCAACCCTTAAAGGGTTAACCCTTTAAGCATTAAAAACCCCTCAGCAGCACGGTGGAGGTCCCACCCAGTCCTGTCCCATAATGCACTGTGGTGGGCATGGCGGTCAGAAGAAGAAGATGTCCTCCTTGGCGGTGCTGTCCGTGCCTTTATGAGACTGTGGCAGGGCCGAGTTTCTATGGAAACTGGGTGCATGGGCGGGGGGAGGGGGCGGGACCTCAGGGTGCACATCTGCAAAGGGTACGAGAAAGAAAGAGAGAGAGAGAAAGAGAGAGCGAGAGAAAGCAGGCAGTCAGATCCGGATTTAAGAGAAAGGGGCAAAGGGGGGGGTTTGGGGGTTCAGGTTTGACTCACCAGGCTGGCAGAGCTGGTGAGGGCTGACAGACCTCCTTCCTCTCAAACTTCCGTCGTCTTTCCCCGACATCCTGATTGGCAAGATCTGCCTCAGGTCCAGAGAAGCTGTGAGAGACAGAGTGAGAGGTGTGTACAGGTGTGTGCAGGTGTGTATAGGTGTACAGGTACGTACCTGCGCTGTCAGAGCGCTGGTGTGTGTGTGTGTGTATTGGTGTGTGTACAGGTGTACAGGTACGTACCTGCGCTGTCAGAGCGCTGGTGTGTGTGTGTGTGTGTGTACAGGTATGTGTACAGGTGTACAGGTACGTACCTGCGCTGTCAGAGCGCTGGTGTGTGTGTGTGTGTGTGTATTGGTGTGTGTACAGGTGTACAGGTACGTACCTGCGCTGTCAGAGCGCTGGTGTGTGTGTGTGTGTGTGTGTATTGGTGTGTGTACAGGTGTACAGGTACGTACCTGCGCTGTCAGAGCGCTGGTGTGTGTGTGTGTGTACAGGTGTGTGTACAGGTGTACAGGTACGTACCTGCGCTGTCAGAGCGCTGGTGTGTGTGTGTGTGTGTACAGGTGTGTGTACAGGTGTACAGGTACGTACCTGCGCTGTCAGAGCGCTGGTGTGTGTACAGGTACGTACCTGCGCTGTCAGAGCGCTGGTGTGTGTACAGGTGTGTGTACAGGTACGTACCTGCGCTGTCAGAGCGCTGGTGTGTGTGTGTGTGTATTGGTGTGTGTACAGGTGTGTGTACAGGTGTACAGGTACGTACCTGCGCTGTCAGAACGCTGGTGCCTGCTCTTGTCTCTCCGCTCCTTGCCCTTGCTCAGTGCCAGCTTGGTGGGGATCTGCTGCTGGACTCCGCCCTGTTTGTGCTGATTGGTGGCCCTGATCAGTTGGACGGGAAGCTCTGTCTTGGGGGCGTGGTTTAGCATGCTCTCCCGCCGTGGCGGTACCACCGGGGGGCGCTCCTCCTGGTCGTCAGGGGTGACAGGCAGGGTGGGGAACAGGAAGGGTTTGGGGGTCTCCCCATTGAAGAGGCCAGAGTGAGACAGGGCCTAAGAAGGTTAGAGAAGAATGAGGATTAGTATCTCTATAGTCATACAGAGAACACAGGTGTGTGTGTGTGAGAGAGAGAGAGAGAGAGAGAGAGAGAGAGAGAATAATAATGAAGAACCCTAACCCTACACACCATAATAAATAAACATGTGCACCAAACAAAAAATAGAAAACATTTTGCATGCTTCATCGATTTCCAAAAAGCATTCGACTCCATTTGGCATGAAGGATTATACTACAAACTTATCCAAAGTGGTGTAGGGGGTAAAGTTTATGATATAATTAAATCTATGTACTCAGAAAATAAATGTGGAGTAAAAATTGGCGACCAAAGAACTGAGGGGTGAGGCAGGGCTGCAGCCTGAGTCCAACACTGTTCAACATTTACATTAATGACTTATTTACATTAATGAGTTAGCGGTGCAGTTGGAACAGTCTACAGTGCCTGGCCTCTCCCAATACGACACGGAATTTCTCCTCTACGCAGATGACCTGGTTCTGTTGTCATCCACGGAAGATGGCTTGCAACAGAGCCTGGCTCTGGTAGAGGATTTCTGTCAGAACTGGGCACTGGCAGTAAACTTAAAAAAGACTAAAGTAATGATCTTCCAAAAAAAGGCCAGATGTCAGGAAAACAGATTTCAGTTTTTTCTAGGCAACACCGCCCTAGAACACACCCTAAATTACACTTACCTGGGTCTGGCAATCACAGCCTCAGAGAGCTACACACCCTAAATTACACTTACCTGGGTCTGACAATCACAGCCTCAGAGAGCTTTACCAAAGCAGTGAATGCATTCAAAGAAAAAGCTCAAAGAGCACTTTAAGCCATAAAAAGAAAATTTCATTAAATGAATATACCAATTAAAATCTGGTTAAAGATCTTTGATAGCGTTATCCAGCCCATTGCGCTGTATGGAAGTGAGGTATGGGCTCCATTCAGCCAGCAGAACTATTCTAAATGGCAGAAACCAGCTCCATACTAGCACTGCTTACCAGCAAATCAGAGTAAACCAAATTATGAAACAAACCAAAATCTCTTATCTGGAATATTGGGATGGTGTAACCAAAACACAAAACAAACTTGATTGCTATCGGGCCCTAAAAATAGACGACACATGAGCTGAGTATCTCTGCTCTGTCAGAGACACAAAGCAGAGACGCATCCTGACCAAGTACAGGCTCAGTGACCAGGGACAGGCTCAGTGACCAGGTACAGGCTCAGTGACCAGGGACAGGCTCAGTGACCAGGGACAGGCTCAGTGACCAAGTACAGGCTCAGTGACCAAGTACAGGCTCAGTGACCAAGTACAGGCTCAGTGACCAGGGACAGGCTCAGTGACCAGGGACAGGCTCAGTGACCAAGTACAGGCTCAGTGACCAAGTACAGAGAGGCTCAGTGACCAAGTACAGACTCAGTGACCAGGTACAGGTTCAGTGACCACACCCTTGACTGAGAAAAGCACACACCGGAAAACATGGCTACAAAAAAAAGAACGTATATGTGGTCACTGTAAGACAGGAGAGGTGGACACAGAGATGCACTTTCTCCTTTATTGCGAAAATTTTTTTTTTTTAATTCTCAAAAATTATAAAGAACTTCTCTTCCCTGACAACGGATGAAAAGATGAAAATCCTGTTAGGAAAAGAAAAGCATTTTTGGATTTGGAGAGAGAGAGAGAGATAGAGAGATAGAGAGAGCGATAGAGAGATAGATAGAGAGATAGATAGAGAGATAGATAGAGAGATATAGAGAGAGATAGAGAAAGAGAGAAAGAGAGATAGAGATAGAGAGATAGAGAGAGAGATAGAGAGATAGAGAGAGAGAGAGAGAGAGAGAGAGAGAGATAGAGAGATAGAGAGAGAGATAGAGAGATAGAGAGATAGAGATAGAGAGAGAGATAGAGAGATAGAGAGATAGAGAGATAGAGATAGAGAGAGATAGAGAGAGAGATAGATAGAGATAGAGAGATATAGAGAGATATAGAGAGAGATAGAGAGATAGAGATAGAGATAGAGAAAGAGAGATAGAGAGATAGAGAGATAGAGAAAGAGAGAGAGAGAGAGAGAGAGAGAGAGATAGAGAGATAGAGAGAGATAGAGAGATAGAGAGAGAGAGAGAGATAGAGAGAGATAGAGAGAGAGAGAGAGAGATAGAGAGATAGAGAGATAGAGAGAGAGAGAGAGAGATAGAGAGATAGAGAGAGAGAGCGATAGAGAGATAGAGAGATAGATAGAGATAGATAGAGAGATAGAGAGAGAGAGAGATAGAGATAGAGATAGAGATAGAGAGAGAGAGAGCAGAGCTGACCTGTGAGTGCTCCTTGGTCAGAAGAGCTGCGCTGGTTTTGTTTCTCTTCAGTCTGCTCTGGAGTTCCAGGCGCTCGCGCTCCTTCTCTACCGCTTGTGTTGAGTCGCGCAGCCGCTCCAGGTCCTGCTGATACTGCTCCCTCTGCGCCTCCAGCTCCATGCGCTCCTCCTGCAGCTGCACCTCCTGCAGGCGGCACTCTTCCTCGCGCCTCTGCAGCGTCTCCTCCTGGGCCTCCACGTCCCGTCGCTGGCGCTCACGATCCCGCTCCCAGCGCTCCTGCTCCTGCCGCTGCTGGCTCTGCAGCCGCTGGAAACTCGCCATCTCCTCCCGCTGCCGCTCCAGGTTCCTCTGCTTCTCCTGCTCCAGCAGGGCCCCGCCCCTGCCACGCCCCGCCCACAGCCCGGCCCCCTCCAGCAGCACTGCTCGCTGCAGCTCCTTCTGTGAATCCTGCTGTACAACGATCGCCTGCAACAAGACCCACCCAATCACTGACTATACATTAGCATAACACCCCAATCCCAACCAATCACTGACTATACATTAGCATAACACCCCAATCCCAACCAATCACTGACAATACATTAGCATAACACCCCAATCAAAACCAATCACTGACTAAACATTAGCATAACACCCCAATCCCAACCAATCACTGACTATACATTAGCATAACACCCCAATCCCAACCAATCACTGACAATACATTAGCATAACACCACAATCCCAACCAATCACTGACAATACATTATGATAACACCCCAATCCCAACCAATTGCTGACTATACATTAGTATAACACCCAAATCCCAACCAATCACGGACAATAAACACCAGCCTCAACCCACTAAATACTAGGGATGGGCATAAGTCAATATAGATTAATCGCTTTTTTTTTTTGCTTTGTAAAAAAAACATATACATATATATATATATATATAATAAATATAATTGTAAATTGACCCTGTTCTATATTACAAGTTTACATTCGAAACCGACTCCGCACTCGCCAATCCCCCGACCATGTGGGCATGATCATTTTTTTAAACAAAAAAATAAAAATAAAATAAATTCATGTCTAAATTAGGCCCATATAGTTTAAACAAGGTTATGGTTAATTTATGTAAATTGTTGTTGTTGCTAGGCTATTATTATTAATATATAATTTTTTTTTTTTTACTTGAACATGTATTCACGGCTCACGCTTTCCAATAGCACTGTCTAGTTTATTACGCTGTTGCGCAAAATTCCGTCATTTAAATATTGTTAACTTTTTAATATTTGTATTTATTTATGTTAACTTTGAATTTATGGTTTAATAGGCTAATTGAAGCCTGGTTGTTCAATAAATTAATATCAAATTGCACTTGTTTTCCGTTGTTGGCCAATTTACATAAATGTGAAAGCATTAGATAGTAATAGATATTCTTACAGGGTAGGCCCATAGCCTACGAAATATACCTAATACACCATATACCTAACCCTAACCCTATAGCCTAACCCCATATACCTAACCCTAACCCTAACCCTATAGCCTAACCCTATAGCCTAACCCCATAGCCTAACCCTAACCCTATAGCCTAACCCCATAGCCTAACCCTATAGCCTAACCCTAACGAAATGAGCTGTTTAACTATTCGGGCCAAGATGGCTGCAGATGAAAAAGTAAACCAGCCACAGCTTTTTTACCAGCCAAATTATTGAATTATTGAAATTATTGCAACATCTTGGTGTTTGTGGATATGGTTTTTCTTTGTGTAGGCTAATCTACAGTCTGTGTACTGCAGAAAGATAGGCTTATTGGGATTTTTAGACGCATCATAAATTACACATTTGAAATGAAACATCACGCACAAACAGAATTCAATAAGGTTGAGTCGCGTCAACCATTTCAAAAAGTTGGCGCGATGGCTATCCGTTTTTTAAATAAAGTAGGCTACACCAAAACAAATACTTAGTTAACATTTTACAACAACAAAAAACTGATGTTTTGGTGATAGCACGGCAGGCAATATGAGCATTGACAGCGATATAATTTACACGGGTAAAATTCTTACGCAGATTCTCAATACATCGTTCAGTGAAGTTTATTAATAAAACGTTTACATTCATAGGCTGACTTACACTCAACATATATTGTCAGCTGACAGCGTGAGCCAAACGTTTGAGCAGATTTGAGAAAGGCGGGTGGCGCGTAGCCTAGCCCTAGGCTAGCGGGAGCAGAATGGCGGTTGGGCACGTAGCCTAGGCTCGCGGGAGCAGAAAGGCGGTCGGGCACGTAGGCTAGGCTCGCGGGAGCAGAAAGGCGGTTGGGCACGTAGGTTAGGCTCGCGGGAGCAGAAAGGCGGTTGGCCTTTAGCCTGTGCAGACACCCAATCAGAGCTGACGCAACGCAATGAATATCGGTTTAAAAAAATCTACCCGCATTTTCGCTTGGGTGTTCATTTTGGACCCTATTCTTACGTTAAGATTTGTTTTGCGAGTACTCTATAATAATGTAATGCGAGTACTCGAATATGGAAATAACTAAATACCCACCAAACACACCAAATGCTAACCAAACTAAAACCGGCTACATTACGCCCCAGTGAGTGAAATATTCTGCTCCCTTAATTCTCTTCCTCGACTGAATAAGGGGAGGAAGCCTCCGATATATAGGTCAAATCTGTCTCGTTTCCTCCAATGGCAGGCTTCATGACGACTCTACAGTGAATCTTCAGCCAATGGGAGGCTTCATGATGACTCTACACCTCATTATAGCGATAGAGAGACCCTCAGGTGTGCATGATAAACTCACACAGGTGTGTTCTTACCTGTAGAGTGTACAGCCTCTGTGACAACATCAGGACTCTGTCAAAAAACTAAAATAAATAAAAGGTCATATGAATTCACAAACCACATTTACACAACTCAATAAACAGCATCACTGACACACTCAGACAGGCACCTGAACACACACCTGTACCTGTACAAACACACAGTCACACCCAAAGCAGGTGGGCCCCACACTAACCCCATAGAGCAGTGATTTGGTGCTGATCTCCAGTGAGTGACACTGCAGCTGGAGGAGGTTTTCAGTGTTACTGATATTGGAGTTGATCTCCTCGGTCTGCAAAATATATCCTCCATACTATGATCACCGAAAAGCCAAAAATAAGTACATCATTTGGGGGTTTTATGTACACTACACATAGAAAATATTTAATACTTAACAACGTTCTCATCCAGTGTATTCAACTAAATGCAAGCGATTCCACACACGCCAAGCGTTGCATAAGTGCAGTCATTAGTTCGGGAGACATTTGGACATTTGTTCGTGAGTGCAAAAACATATTTGTGAATCACTTACATTTATTTGTGGACCAGTTGCATTTCTTTGTGGATTAGCTGCATTCATTTGTGAATGTCATTTTATTTGTGGAAGGTTGATCCTATTTAATTGTTTATTTTTTGACACAATAATACCCCCACAGATACTGACTACAGCTAAAAGAGATTTTCAGTGTCCCACCTCTGCCTTTGGAAAGGAGTTTGAGTCAGACCAGTTCCAGCTGGGGAGTGTGTCCTCCTCATCCTGAGGGAGAAAGGGAGAGAGGGAGAGAGGGAAAGAGAGAGAGAGGGAAAGAGAGAGAGAGGGAGAGAGGGAAAGAGAGAGAGGGAGAGAGGGAAAGAGAGAAAGAGAGAGGGGGAAAGAAGGAGAAAGAGAGAGGGAAAAAGAGGGAGAGACAGGGAGAGAGGGTGTTGTGTCAAAATATAGGTTATTCATTATTTATACATAATTATATATCATGCTATAGGACTTTCTATATGAAACAATGGTGTCAAAAGGGAGATGCTTTTCTGTGTTGGAAGGGTGTCTATTCCAAGACACCCTAAGAGGCCCAACCAGCACACTTTGAATTTATGACCGTGCACTCACGAGCACACATTCATGCCAAGGAAGGAAAAACAAACTCAGTGATTTGTATCTGTGTGATCGGATGGTCCGGAGCCAGGCACACAGAATGAGCTCATCTTTAACACTGGTAAATCAAGGACATGCGTGCGCATCCCCACGTTAGTGAATTGATGGGAAAAGCTTATTCGTAGGCAAAAGCCATATGGTAGAACAATCAGAGACTATTTCAGTTACATTTGTATATTCAAACATCAGAGTGATATACGTATCTCGATAAGGAGGTAAAAGGACCCATTCACACCTGCATACACACACTCACAGGGGACACATTTATGGTCCTAGATCGGCCGAAGGGATAGTGTGGGGATCTTCTCAAGGAATGCCTTGAGGCCCGGTCATTAAAAAGACATCTGGCCCCTAGGCTTGGAAATGTGTGTGTGTGGGTTCAGCAGCTAATAGAGTTTGGTAAACTTAAGGAAAAACATTTCCTTTGTTCTGCAACGAACATTTGGTATGAAATACATTTGACAAATAAGTTATCTTTCTTCATCCACAACCCGTTAGTATAAAAGAATATGTTAGTACAGATAATGTTTCAAATCACAAAGGAAGGTGTTATGCTTGGGTTATAATTATACATACCTGTGATGAATAACAATAAAAGGTTTATAGCTAGTATTATATAACCCATCATAGCAGGGTATTATTATGTAATGAACAACTATGGTCAGACCATGGCCAGACTGTCTTTGATATAATTAAATCATGCTATTTCATTTAAAGTATAATATAAGACAAAGGCCAATTGTAATGCTAAATAAGACCAGCAGAGACCGCTGCAGACCGTGGAATATATTCCCCAGGGGGGAGGCGCTTTCAAACTTTAAGGCACGTAGGGTGTGGTTTGAAAGACGCATATAACGAGGTCATCTGAGTTGGCCCGGAGCTAGTGTTGTTTTGTCTCTGTCATCAACGGAACGGTGTTTACGTCTTGTGGGTGAGCATGATATTGACGGACTAAGACTGGACTGTGTGATTGAGAGTGTTTAATATTGTTTAATATATGTATGTCTAGCCGATCAGCCTGGGTATGTATATTCATGTGAATTTATATACAATAAATTACGTTATGCCAGCCTCTGGAATGTAGTGTCTAATTGGGAGAAAGTTTCAATTACTTGTAGTGGAGTGATCCTGACCCCTCCCGACGGGGCGGTGAAAGGATTATTCTATTTATTTGATACTACAAGGGAAAGAGAGCGAGGGAGAGAGAAATAACTCCTGATGCCTCTTCAAAAAATACTGACAATGTACAGGCTCAGTGAGCACAGTTTGGCCATAGAGACCGGTCGGCACAGGCAGACACGGCTTCCCAAAGAGGAAAGGCTGTGCTCACAGCGCCAACAAAGAGAGGTTGAGACACAGAAGCACTTAATTTTAAACTGCACAAAATATGAAAACCAACAAAAAATTCTCTTCCATAAAATTTAACAGATTTGCCCAAATTTTCTACACCTTCCTGACAAAGACAAACAGCCCATTCTCTTAGGGGAGGAAGGGACCTGTGTGTAATTGTAGTCATAATTGTAGTATTGTATTTGTAGTAATTCATGTTCATGTTGTAGTGTATGTTTCTTGTTTGCTTTGGCAATATTTACCATGTGTATTTCATGCCAATAGAGCAATTGAAATTTAAATAGAATTGAGAGAGAGACTGCATTGATTGTCCAGTGGCTTGAGCAAATTTTCTGGTAAATTTTATGAACTCAGTAATACCTCACATTTTTGTTGTTATTTTGTTGAGAAAGAAAATCACCAGGCTAAATGATCCATTCAGAATTGTCAGTGTTTCTGTCTGTCTGTGTGTTTCTATGTCACTACTGGGCTCCTGTGGAAACAGCCAATCATTTGTAACTATGTCATTCACATAAACCCGTGAATCTGTATTATATAGGATTCTTCAGCCCCATCACCACACAGCAAACGGAGATTTCAAATATGCCTGGCAGACCTGGCCAAGTTAAATGTGCTGTGTCAGGGTACTTTTAATCTTTCCAGCTACAAGTCTAACCAGCTACAATAGTAAGAGCTTAGGCGTACAGCGCTGGAGCCAAGTAGCCTGGTATGCTATACCATAAGAGTAACCTATACGTTTCGACTTGTTAAAAACTACTTTCCATTCGGACAGTTCCTATACAGCCCTTGATTCTTGAACCGACTCCGGCTCATACAAATGTAGCGTGTGTAGAGAGCCGCCCCAGTACATATGTGTGTAGCGTGTGTAGAGAGCCGCCTCAGCACATATGAGTGTAGCGTGTGTAGAGAGCCGCCTAAGCACATATGTGTGTAGTGTATGTAGAGCAGTGGTCCCCAACCCTGTTCCTGGAGATCTACCATCCTGTAGGTTTTCACTTCAACCCTATCAAAGCGCACCTCACTCAACAGCTAGCGATTGCATTGAGCTGCTAATTAGCAGAATCAGATGTGCCAGATTAGGGTTAGGGTTAGGGTTAGGGTCCTACAGGACGGACCACTGATGTAGAGGAACCCACCAGATGCTCCAGGACGTCAGTGCTGCAGGGCTCCTTCAGCTGGTGGTCAGATATCTGGCTCCTGTCACTGACCACACCCTCCACAGCCCCGCCCTCCATGGCCCCACCTTCCTCAACACAGGAATCCTTCCCCATCCTCTTACTCACCCCCCCCAAGAGGACAGCCTGCAGGTTCTCCACTGAAAAGTGAGAGAGGGGGGGTGGTTAGGACACCACTGACCAGGTTAATCTTACAGTACTATGAGCCTGACCAGGTTAACCTTACAGTACTACGAGCCTGAGCAGGTTAACTTTACAGTACTATGAGCCTGACCAGATAACCTTACAGTACTATGAGCCTGACCAGGTTAACCTTACAGTACTATGAGCCTGACCAGGTTAACCTTACAGTACTATGAGCCTGACCAGGTTAACCTTACAGTACTATGAGCCTGACCAGGTTAATCTTACAGTACTATGAGCCTGACCAGGTTAATCTTACAGTACTATGAGCCTGACCAGGTTAACCTTACAGTACTATGAGCCTGACCAGGTTAATCTTACAGTACTATGAGCCTGACCAGGTTAATCTTACAGTACTATGAGCCTGACCAGGTTAACCTTACAGTACTATGAGCCTGACCAGGTTAACCTTACAGTACTATGAGCCTGACCAGGTTAACCTTACAGTACTATGAGCCTGACCAGGTTAATCTTACAGTACTATGAGCCTGACCAGGTTAACCTTACAGTACTATGAGCCTGACCAGGTTAACCTTACAGTACTATGAGCCTGACCAGGTTAATCTTACAGTACTATGAGCCTGACCAGGTTAATCTTACAGTACTATGAGCCTGACCAGGTTAACCTTACAGTACTATGAGCCTGACCAGGTTAATCTTACAGTACTATGAGCCTGACCAGATAACCTTACAGTACTATGAGCCTGACCAGGTTAACCTTACAGTACTACGTAAATGTAGAGTTGCGTTACCCTCGGCAATGGCGCCCTGGAGCAGGTGCTCCCCCTGCTGGAGGTCGGAGGAATCACCGTGCAGAAGGAGGCGGGACCGGGCGGGGACCTCCTCCGCCCCCGTTAGCGCCTCCGTCACATCTGCGAACATCTGCAGCTTCTCCTTCAACATCTGCGCAACCTGCGCATCCTTCAGCACCAGCCGCTCTGCGTACACGCACACGCAAACGCACACACACACACGTACACACACACACGTATACACGCACACGCAAACGCACATGCACACACACACACGTACACACACACACGTATACAAACACACGCACACACACACACACACGTATACACACACACGCATGCACGCACACACACACGTATACACACACACACGTACACACACACACGTACACACACACACACACACACACACACACGTATACACACACACGCATGCACGCACACACGCACACACGTATACACACACACGCAAACGCACACGCACACACGTACACACACGCATGCACACACGCGTGCACGCACACACACACACACACGCACGCACACACACGTATACACACACACACACACGCACGCCGCACACACATATACATACACACACATATATAAACACACACGTGCCGCACACACGCACGTATACATAAACACATACATACACACACACACACACACAGATCAGAACACCACTCTCTTAAATATCACTCATTTGTCCATTTCCTCTCTATTACGGTCATTTATATAAATACTGACACACATGCGCCACCTTGTGGCAGGAGGCCGCCAACACATCAGTGCACCTATAACACTGAACACAGAGTTAGAGGACTGAGAGAGAGAGACACACGCACACACACGCAGACGCGCACACGCACAAACAGACAGACGTGTCGGAGAGTGCAGGCCTCACCCTGGAGCTCGTGCAGTTTGACCACTCTGGCTTCCTCTTGCTCACTGAAGAGCTCCTCCTCCACATGAGGGCAGCTGGGGGAGGAGACAGGGAGAGGTGGAGGAGGAGACAGGGAGAGGTGGGGGAGGAGACAGGGAGAGGTGGAGGAGTTATATGTGGAGGGTGTGGCTAGGGGTCAGTGGCTGTTAAAGGCGTGGTTGTTGGAACGAAAGGGGGCGGAGCTGAGTGCCAGGAGACCACACCTCTCCACAGCCTGGCGAATCAACACCATCCAGGCACGGCACTCCTGCTTAGAGGAGGTGTGGAGTTCGTACATCTCCGGGTCAGCAGAGGAGGCGCAGATCAGGAACATGGCTTTCTCCTCATGTGCCACCTCCCGCACAATCAGCTTCTGCAGGGAAATCACTGACGGCTTGCCATCCTGCAGGACAGACAGACAGGCTGGTCAACGGACAGTCAGACGGATGAACGAACACACACATCACATACACACACACACACACACACACACACACATAGACACACACACACACACACATAGACACACACACACACACACTGACACACACACACACACACACACTGACACACACACACACACACACACACGCACACGCACACAGCCCTGAGACACTCACCACAGCAGAGAAGCTGTACTTGAGGTCCTTCTCCTGGAGGAGCAGCAGCACATCGGAGCAGAGCACAGCGAGGATGTCTTTGAGCCGCCCGGACGCCGCCCTCCACGCCACGGCGCCGTGATGAAGCAGCGTGCGCCGGCCCATCGCCAGGTCCTCCCGCCGGAACACGCGCCCGTCTTTCATTCGCCCCTGAGACTTCGACTCCACCCTGCTGGCGATGTCACGCAACCGCGCCGCGCGCTCGTACACACACACCTGCCTGTCCACCTGGCCAATCAGCTCCTTAATTAGCACCAGGGCCCGCCCTAGCTCCTGCTGCTCCGCTGTCCCTGCTGGACACAGTAACCACAGCCACGCACACCCAATTAGCACGGTAACGATAGCCACACCCACCCAATTAGCACAGTAACGATAGCCACAACCACCCAATTAGCATAGTAAGGATAGCCGCACCCACCCAATTAGCATAGTAACGTTAGCCATGCCCACCAACTTTGCACAGTAACAATAGCCACGCCCACCCAATTAGCACAGTAACGATAGTCACACCCACCCAATTAGCACAGTAACAATAGCCACACCCACCCAATTAGCACAGTAACGATAGCCGCACCCACCAAATTAGCACAGTAACGATAGCCACACCTGCCCAATTAGCATAGTAACGTTAGCCACACCCACCAAATTTGCACAGTAACGATAGCCGCACCCACCAAATTAGCACAGTAACGATAGCCACACCTGCCCAATTAGCATAGTAACGTTAGCCACACCCACAAAATTTGCACAGTAACAATAGCCACGCCCACCCAATTAGCACAGTAACGATAGCCACACCCGCCCAATTAGCATAGTTACGATAGCCACACCCACCCAATTTGCACAGTAACGATAGCCATGCCCGCACAATTAGTAAATAAATGCCTGGTAAATATAGACTGACAGGTCTAATGCCAGGTAAATGTAGACTGGCAGGTGTGACAGGTTCCACTGATTCCAGTACCTGCAGTATTGTGTAGAATGCGCTCCAGCAAAATGGGGTACTTAGTGATGCGCTGTGTGGTCAGCAGGAGGCACTCTGGGATACCTAACCTCCGCACGATGGCTATGTTACCAATTTTCTGGGAGAGAAAATAAACTTGTGATTTCCTTATATCCATATTTTAAACCAGAATACTGGCTCTGGATTTATATACCGTATATTCTTGTACATTTAACTTGAGTTAAACTTGAGTTGACTTTTACTATGTTCTGCTATCTGGTTTTAGCCTCATTCCCCAGAGCTAAATTAATCTAGGGCACGTGACCCAAAATTATTTCAATTTACATGTCTATATAAATCCCTAAATCACAAATACGAAAAGGGTCTTTGAGTACAATAGCACCCACCTATTGTACTCAAAGACCCTTTTCGTATTTGTGATTTAGAGATTTATATAGACATGTAAATTGAAATAATTTTGGTTCACGTACACCCATGGAGTAATCTATACCAACACCAGCACAAAAAACATCAATCACTGTCTGATATAAACAACAAGGGAGAACCTCTGCATGTGTAATGCCTCCTGCACAATATACATGCCTGCTAAGCTAATGAATGTGTGTAATGCATGCTAAGCTAATGAATGTGTGTAATGCATGCTAAGCTAATGAATGTGTGTAATGCATGCTAAGCTAATGAATGTGTGTAATGCATGATAAGCTAATTAATGTGTGTAATGTATGTGTGTAATGCATGCTAAGCTAATGAATTTGTGTAAGGCATGCTAAGCCAAATAATGTGTGTAAGGCTTATTACTAAGCTAATGAATGTGTGTAATGCTTACTAAGCTAATGAATGTGTGTAATGCATGCTAAGCAAATGAATGTGTGTAATGCCTGCTAAGCTAATGAATGTGTGTAATGCTTACTAAGCTAATGAATGTGTGTAATGCATGCTAAGCTAATGAATGTGTGTAATGCCTGCTAAGCTAATGAATGTGTGTAATGCCTGCTAAGCTAATGAATGTGTGTAAGGCTTACTAAGCTAATGAATGTGTGTAATGCCTGCTAAGCTAATGAATGTGTGTAATGCCTGCTAAACTAATGGATGTGTGTAATGCATGCTAAGCTAATGAATTTGTGTAAGGCATGCTAAGCCAAAGAATGTGTGTAAGGCTTATTACTAAGCTAATGAATGTGTGTAATGCTTACTAAGCTAATGAATGTGTGTAATGCCTGCTAAGCTAATGAATGTGTGTGATGCCTGCTAAGCTAATGAATGTGTGTAATGCCTGCTAAGCTAATGAATGTGTGTAATGCCTGCTAAGCTAATGAATGTGTGCAATGCCTGCTAAGCTAATGAATGTGTGTAATGCCTGCTAAGCTAATGAATGTGTGTAATGCCTGCTAAGCTAATGAATGTGTGTAATGCCTGCTAAGCTAATGAATGTGTGTAATGCCTGCTAAGCTAATGAATGTGTGTAATGCCTGCTAAGCTAATGAATGTGTGTAATGCATGCTAAGCAAATTAATGTGTGTAATGCCTGCTAAGCTAATGAATGTGTGTAATGCCTGCTAAGCTAATGAATGTGTGTAATGCATGCTAAGCTAATGAATGTGTGTAATGCATACTAAGCTAATGAATGTGTGTAATGCATGCTAAGCTAATGAATGTGTGTAATGCATGCTAAGCTAATGAATGTGTGTAATGCATGCTAAGCTAATGAATGTGTGTAATGCCTGCTAAGCTAATGCATGTGTGTAATGCCTGCTAAGCTAATGCATGTGTGTAATGCATGCTTAGGTAATGCATGTGTGTAATGCCTGCTAAGCTAATGCATGTGTGTAATGCCTGCTAAGCTAATGAATGTGTGTAATGCATGCTTAGGTAATGCATGTGTGTAATGTGGTTCCTTTCGTCTCACCCGCATCACACTCTGAAACCTCTTGTTGCTCTGGAGCTGCTCTTTGTAGAAGCTGACTGCGTCGTTATGGTGACTGCAGAACTCTCCGTAGCTTTGTGCCATTCGTTCTCCGCACTCCCCCGAAAACTGCAGAGGACCACAGACAGACCACATTTACTGCAGCACTGCGTTACCCCCAGAGCAGCAGCAGGGGTCAGAGCAGCACTGTGTTACCCCCAGAGCAGCAGCAGGGGTCAGAGCAGCACTGTGTTACCCCCAGAGCAGCAGCAGGGGTCAGGGCAGCACTGTGTTACCCCCAGAGCAGCAGCAGGGGTCAGGGCAGCACTGTGTTACCCCCAGAGCAGCAGCAGGGGTCAGGGCAGCACTGTGTTACCCCCAGAGCAGCAGCAGGGGTCAGGGCAGCACTGTGTTACCCCCAGAGCAGCAGCAGGGGTCAGAGCAGCAGCAGGGGTCAGGGCAGAGTGCCTGATGAGAAGGGGTGGGAATATGGGAGATGGGGTGGGAATATGGGAGATGGGGCGGGGCGGGGCGGGGCAGTACCTGTGCGGTCAGTATGTCTCCCAGCCTGTGGATGGCGTAGTTGCGCTCGCTCCCTGCTTGCAGGCTCTCACGTCGTCGCTCTTTCAGAAGGAGCAGGAAGTGATGGTGGATCTGCAGCAGGTTTTCCACCTGAGGGAGAAGTCTCTCCACCTTTTCCTCCTCCATCTGTAGCCCCTCCCGCAGTGAATGTGTGTACACCCTCAGCATCAATTTCAGCGTGCGCACATGGTTTACCTCTGTCTGTACCAGCTCTGCACAGGGGCACAGTCACAACATTACTGTCACAATATCACCGCAACAACATCACCCTCACAACAAAGGTTAGCCGTTTCGCTGTGAACGTCCATTTGCGACTTTGAGCACTTGCAGCACCGCAGCTATTCAGAAATCTGAGCACTTGTCACTGACCCGACAGTCGTATGAAATGGTTCAGATTTTTAGATGAAAACATTAACCAAATGTGGTTAGTCGACGTGTCTACTACTACTCATTTTATATTTTTATATTTTTATTTAGCATTTTATTTGTTTTATTAAATGCTTGCGTTAGCATGCTTTGAACGCTCGGTCTACAGCTACAAACAGTAGTTCAATAGAAAAATTATTCAGAAGAAACAACCCGTAAATCCACCAGCTAACAACCAGGATGGGAGACCGCCTGGGAATACCAGTTTATTCAGCGGGTCTGCTGTCGGGGCGGCTATCATCCCCAGCCAGCCCGCCAGCCGGGCGGCCATCATCATCCGCAGCGGTGTTGCTACCTGACCAGCTGGCTTCCACGTCGGGGTTGCGGACCGGGCGGCTGCCTCGATCACCACCACCAATGTTAGCTGGGGAGCTAACATCACCGGCAGCCCTCAGCGGGGCTGCGCCGACGGATAACGCTAGCCTAGCAGCTGAGAGGGGGCTAACAACACCGGCAGCCCTCAGCGGGGCTGCGCCGACGGCTAACGTTAGCCCAGCAGCTGAGAGGAGGCTATCACCACCGGCAGTCCTCAGCGGGGCTGCGCCGACGGCTAACGTTAGCCCAGCAGCTGAGAGGGGGCTAACAACACCGGCAGCCCTCAGCGGGGCTGCGCCGAAGGCTAACGCTAGCCCAGCAGCTGAGAGGAGGCTATCACCACCGGCAGTCCTCAGCGGGGCTGCGCCGACGGCTAACGTTAGCCTAGCAGCTGAGAGGAGGCTATCACCACCGGCAGCCAGACCTCGCCCCGGAGTGGAGCCACCTATCGCCGGCCACAGCACACCTCCTGGGACAGAGGACACCATGCCCAGAAGTCTCTGGGTTGGAGCTGGGCCCCTGGACAATGGCATAACACCACCCCCCCCTCATCCGCCCCCTCCAAAGCCACCTATGGCTAAGGTAAAATACAGAAACCCTGTCTTCAAAAAATACAGATGTCACAAATTCTTTGAAACACTAAACCAAGCAAAAACTGTATGGGACCCTCTGTGTAAACCAAAAGGTCTTCTCTGCGGCCACTTAAACATCCGCAGTATGGTAAATAAGCGTAGTGAACTAGAAAACTTACTTATAAACTCTAATATTGACTGTCTAGGGCTGACGGAAACCTGGCTAAAACGGTCATCCTCAGATGCTCTAGTGAGCATGCCTGGTTATAATGTCTTCAGAAAGGACAGAGCAACAGCGGGGAAGGGTGGGGGGGCACTACTTTATATCAAGAACACCATACGGTGTAAACAAGTCATATGGCCCACCGAGATCCAGGCAGAATGTGTAGGTGTAGAAATTATACTATCCACAGAGATGACGTTCACTCTGATCTGCTTATACCGTCAGCCGTCAGCTAAAGTAGAAGTCTATGACCAGCTAAAATCTATCCTCACAGCTTGTGAGTTTAAACATGAAGTAATTCTTTTTGGTGATATAAACGTAAACTGGGATGATAAAAAGCAAAGAAAAAATCTCAAACAGGTAACAGACCACTACAATTTAACCCAATTAATAGAGCAGCCCACAAGAATCACCAGCCACTGATAGATAACCAAAATAGATTTACTGTTCTCAAATAAAGTGGAGAGAATCACCAAAACTTATAATTTCTTGACAGGTCTCTCTGACCACAATATAATTTTATTCTCAAGAAAACTTTCAAAACAAAGTGTCAGTAAAACTCAGCCCCAACCCATAGCCAAAACAATCCCAAGGTGTCTGGAACACAGCTTTGAGGTCGCCCTACAAGGGCTTGAGTGGAATGACATCTTTTCATGTGATGATGTGGAGAGTGGGTGCAGTATTTTACTGTCTAAAATCGACAGGGTGAGGGAATCTTTCACCAGAAGAGGGCGCCAGAGGAAAGGGCAAAAAATCACTCTTCCCTGGGTTGATAAGGAATGCAGAAACTTAATGAAAGACAGAGATCTATTACTTAAACAGGCACACAAGACTGGCCTAACAACAGACAGACAGAAATTCTCCCACGCCCGAAACTTAGTCACTAACTTCCTAAGGAAGGCCAAAGCTAAATTTTATATATCCATCATATAGAGTGCCAGAGGAAATGGCAAAAAAGTCTGGGAATACATAAATAAACTGACAGGAAAATACTATAAGCAGGATAATAACAACGTAGAATTTAAAATAGACAACATCCTGGTGAAAGACCCCCACACTCTTGCTAATAATTTTATCATGTTCTTTCTAAACTCTGTAAATGAAATCACAAAGCTGTTTAAACCCTCCAAGTTTGTACCACGCCCTATCAAAAATGACCTCCCCATTTTTAACCTGGAGGAAATCACTGAGAATGAGGTGACAAATATCGTCAGATCTCTGAAAGCATCCAAAGCCAAGGATGCCCATGGGCTTGATACAAACTTTTTAAAAACAAATGTTGACTCTCTGGTAGCACCTATTACACACCTGGTGAATCTGTCCATAAGACAACGCACTGTTCCAACTCAGTGGAAGGCTGCAGTGATAACACCAATCTTTAAATCTGGTGCAAAAACGGACATAGAAAATTATAGACCCATAAGCATCCTACCAGTGATATCAAAAGTGGCTGAAAAGTGGATTGTCAAGTCTATTATTAAACACCTAGACAAAGGTCACACCCCACTGCATCCTATGCAGTTTGGGTTTCGGGCCTTCCACTCCACTGAGTCAGCAAACTGCTTATTCACCGAAAGGGTGAAATGTGCCTTGGACAGGGCCCCCTGTTCAATGGCGGTGTTCTTAGACTTTAAAAAAGCCTTTGACTCCGTCAGCCATCAGGTCCTCCTGTCCAAATTAACACATTTCAACTTTTCCCCAGAGACCATTCAATGGTTTAGCTCATATCTATCAAATAGAAAACAGTGTGTAAGTATTAACGGTGCCAAGTCTTCATTCCACACTTGTCCAGTAGGTGTCCCCCAGGGATCAATACTAGGACCAATTTAGTTTTCTCTGTTTATAAATGATTTACCTGATGTATGTAACAGTGTACATGTCCAGATGTATGCCGATGATGCTGTTATACTAACCTATGGGAAAAGCTATACAGAAGTGTCTACCATCTTAACTTCTGCTTTGACCAGAGTTCAGGACTGGCTTACAGATTCGTGCCTGCTCCTGAACGCAAAAAAGACCGTATGTATGGCTTTTTCCAAAAGACCAGTTGTGATGGAGTCATCAAATGTGTTTCTGGGTGGGGAGGAACTTGAACTTGTGTCAGAGTTCAAGTACCTCGGGGTCATGTTAGACTCAACCCTAACCTTTAAAAAACATGTAAAAAAAGTCTCAAAGACAATCAAATTCAACCTCCAAAACTTCAAACAAATTAGGCCTTTCCTGACAGTTGGTGCTGCTAAATCCTATCTACAATGCATGATCCTATCACACATTGAGTACTGTTCCACAAACTGGTCCTGCACAGGTACAACGTTCCTCAAACCCATTGAACAGCTGTATAAGAGTGCGCTTAAGGTGTTTGATAGGAAACCATACTCCTACCACCACTGTAATATCCTGAGGAAGTACAGTTTTTTAAATTTTTCAAACTTTAAGATCTTTAAACAGGTTAGTATTATTTACAAGACCCTACATGGTCTGTGCCCGCCTCCCCTGAGGGAATTCATAAAAAGGAAGCCTGATAGAGGAATCAGCACTAGGGCAACCACTAGAGGGGACTGCGAAGTGCCACACCGGAAAACTGCCTTTGGTAACAAAATATTATCAGTCCAGGGCTGTTTAATTTGGAATGACCTACCACTGTCAATACATGAGTGTCCGTCATTCCCATCCTTTAAATTCAATATAAAAAAATGGCTACTTGACAGCCAAATTTGTGACCATGTATAATTAAATAGCACAGTGCATTCTAACAGCGTATCCTGTATACTTGCATCATACATTACCATGCATAATCAAATAACACAGTGCACTTTAACAGCGTATCCTGTATACTTGAATCATGTAGAGCAATATTTTTAAACCTAAGTTTTAATGTGGATTAAATGTTTTTAAGAGCAATATTTTTAAACCTAAGTTTTAATGTGGTTTAAATGTTGAAAATGTTTTTAAGAGTAATATGTTTAAACCTAAGTTTTAATGTGGATTCAATGTTGTATTTCATTTACCAGCTCCTAATGCAGTTTTAGTATTGTGAGTTATTCCAGGTTTTTAAAAAATCAACAGTTCTGTAAAGCAATACTGCACTTTATGCACAAGTCACTTAGATACAAATCTGTATTGCCTTCAAAAACGCTGCTAAATTTTAGAGAGGTTCACACCTGTATATGTGTATTGTTGTTATGTATGTTTCATGCTTGTTTCCTTGTTTGATGTTTTGTGTGGGGACTGCGGATGGAAATTAGCATATTTGCTAAATCCGGTGTATTTACACTGCTTTATGTAGTGTTCATTAATATGCATTGTCCCGTCTAAATAAACAAATAAATGAAATGAAATATCACCCTCAATATATCACCCTCAATATATCACCCTCACCATATCACCCTCAATATATCACCCTCACTATATCACCCTCACCATATCACCCTCACTATATCTCCCTCACCATATCGCCCTCACTATATCGCCCTCACCATATCGCCTTCACCATATCACCCTCACCATATCACCCTCACCATATCACCGTCACCATATCACCCTCAATATATCACCCTCACCATATCACCCTCAATATATCACCGTCACTATATCACCCTCACTATATCACCCTCACCATATCACCCTCAATATATCACCCTCACCATATCACCCTCAATATATCACCCTCACCATATCACCCTCACTATATCTCCCTCACCATATCACCCTCACCATATCACCCTCACCATATCACCGTCACCATATCACCCTCAATATATCACCCTCACCATATCACCCTCAATATATCACCGTCACTATATCACCCTCACTATATCACCCTCACCATATCACCCTCACCATATCACCCTCACCATATCACCCTCACTATATCACCCTCACTATATCACCCTCACCATGTCACCCTCACCATATCACCCTCACCATATCACCCTCACTATATCTCCCTCACCATATCGCCCTCACCATATCACCCTCACCATATCGCCCTCACTATATCACCCTCACCATATCACCCTCACCATATCACCCTCACCATATCACCGTCACCATATCACCCTCAATATATCACCCTCAATATATCACCCTCAATATATCACCCTCACCATATCACCGTCACTATATCACCCTCACCATATCACCCTCAATATATCACCCTCACCATATCACCCTCAATATATCACCCTCACCATATCACCCTCACCATATCACCCTCACCATATCACCGTCACCACATCACCCTCAATATATCACCCTCAATATATCACCCTCACCATATCACCCTCAATATATCACCCTCACCATATCACCGTCACTATATCACCCTCACCATATCACCCTCACCATATCACCCTCAATATATCACCCTCAATATATCACCCTCACCATATCACCCTCAATATATCACCCTCACCATATCACCGTCACTATATCACCCTCACCATATCACCCTCACCATATCACCCTCAATATATCACCCTCACCATATCACCCTCACTATATCACCCTCAATATATCACCCTCACCATATCACCCTCACTATATCACCCTCACTATATCACCCTCACCATATCACCCTCACCATATCACCCTCACTATATCACCCTCACCATATCACCCTCACTATATCACCCTCACCATATCGCCCTCACCATGTCACCCTCACCATATCACCCTCACAATATCACCGCAACAACATCCCCCTCACCATATCACCCTCCATATATCACCCTCACCATATCACCCTAACTATATCACCCTCACTATATCACCCTCACCATATCACCCTCACTATATCACCCTCACTATATCACCCTCACCATATCACCCTCACTATATCACCCTCACCATATCACCCTCAATATATCACCCTCAATATATCACCCTCACCATATCACCCTCACTATATCACCCTCACCATATCACCCTCACTATATCACCCTCACCATATCACCCTCACTATATCACCCTCACTATATCACCCTCACTATATCACCCTCACTATATCACCCTCACTATATCACCCTCACTATATCACCCTCACCATATCACCCTCACTATATCACCCTCACCATATCACCCTCACCATATCACCCTCACCATATCACCCTCACTATATCACCCTCACTATATCACCCTCACCATATCACCCTCACTATATCACCCTCACCATATCACCCTCACTATATCACCCTCACCATATCACCCTCAATATATCACCCTCAATATATCACCCTCACCATATCACCCTCACTATATCACCCTCACCATATCACCCTCACTATATCACCCTCACCATATCACCCTCACCATATCACCATCGTCACAACATCACTGTCACAATATCATCACTCATAACATCAGTGATGATATATTCAGCATCACATTGTCACAGACGACCATTTCAAAGACATCACTGCCAGCATGACATCATCACTGTTACAATGTAAAAACCAGAACGATTTACCCCCAGTTTCCCTGCCTCGCTTTCCCCAGTGTGATAAATCCTGACCATCATTTGTTCATTATTTACAGCATCATTAAACTCCGTACACCGTCATGAGCTTCAGTCTGTGAGCGTACACCGTCATGAGCTTCAGTCTGTGAGCGTACACCGTCATGAGCTTCAGTCTGTGAGCATACACCGTCATGAGCTTCAGTCTGTGAGCATACACCGTCATGAGCTTCAGTCTGTGAGCGTACACCGTCATGAGCTTCAGTCTGTGAGCGTACACCGTCATGAGCTTCAGTCTGTGAGCGTTAACAAACGCTATGATGGCGCACTGACCGCCATGAGCTTCAGTCTGTGAGCGCTAACGAGCGCTATGATGATGCACTCACCGTAGATCACATCCTGCCTCTTTATCGCCTCCTTCTGGTGGGTCTTCAAGAACTGCGGGTCTACAGCACTGCTCCAGGACTCCGCCTCAAAGTCCTGAGAGTCCAATTCCAGCTCTGCATTTAAAGCAGCATACTCCCCATCTGTACACAGGAAGTGGATTACTCTCCCCGTCTACACACAGGAAGTGGATTACTCTCCCCATCTACACACAGGAAGTGGATTACTCTACCCATTTACACACAGGAAGTAGATTACTCTCCCCATCTACACACAGAAAGTGGATTACACTCCCCGTATACACACAGGAAGTAGATTACTCTCCCCATCTACACACAGAAAGTGGATTACACTCCCCGTATACACACAGGAAGTGGATTACATTTCCCATTTACACACAGAAAGTGGATTACACTCCCCGTATACACACAGGAAGTGGATTACATTTCCCATCTACACACAGGAAGTGGATTACTCTACCCATTTACACACAGGAAGTAGATTACTCTCCCCATCTACACACAGAAAGTGGATTACACTCCCCGTATACACACAGGAAGTGGATTACATTTCCCATTTACACACAGAAAGTGGATTACACTCCCCGTATACACACAGGAAGTGGATTACTCTCAGCCAAGTTCTGGACTACATTTCTCACCAGCCTCTCATAAATAGCACGGAGAGATGAAGAGCCTATGTGT
Organism: Ilyophis sp. 1 JC-2022; assembly: GCA_022702515.1. Taxonomy (NCBI): domain Eukaryota; kingdom Metazoa; phylum Chordata; class Actinopteri; order Anguilliformes; family Synaphobranchidae; genus Ilyophis; species Ilyophis sp. 1 JC-2022. The sequence continues at coordinate 153,225,254 of CM040395.1, forward strand.
GTGCATGCATTTGGGAGTGCGAGCATGTGTGTGTGTGTGTGTGTGTGTGTATAACAGAGAAGTACAGGTAAAACAGATACAGGTGTACTACAGGTACAGGTGAGGTATGACACAGACAGGATGGGGGCAAAACTTACCCTGCAGGAGAGCCCAGTCTGCGATAGACGAGGCGAGTGACAGTCTGTCGTCAGACAGGCGCTTAAATCTGAGGGCGTCGACTTCGTCCATTTGACCTAGTGCTGCTGCAGCAGAGAGACACACCTTCAGCGTTAGGGACTAAAACAGAGAGCATTACGTTACTGTAAGTACAGCAGAGAGACACACCTTCAGCGTTAGGGACTAAAACAGAGAGCATTACGTTACTGTAAGTACAGCAGAGAGACACACCTTCAGCGTTAGGGACTAAAACAGAGAGCATTACGTTACTGTAAGTACAGCAGAGACACACACCTTCAGCGTTAGGGACTAAAACAGAGAGCATTACGTTACTGTAAGTACAGCAGAGAGACACACCTTCAGCGTTAGGGACTAAAACAGAGAGCATTACGTTACTGTAAGTACAGCAGAGAGACACACCTTCAGCATTATGGACTAAAACAGAGAACATTATGTTACTGCAAGTACAGGAGAGAGACACACCTTCAGCGTTAGGGACTAAAACAGAGAGCATTACGTTACTGCAAGTACAGCAGAGAGACACACCTTCAGCATTAGGGACTAAAACAGAGAGCATTACGTTACTGTAAGTACAGCAGAGAGACACACCTTCAGCGTTAGGGACTAAAACAGAGAGCATTACGTTACTGCAAGTACAGGAGAGATGGCATATTTGTGGGGTACAGACAGAAGGGGAGCAGAGATGGCGTATTTGTGGGGTACAGACAGAAGGTGAGCAGAGATGGCGTATTTCTGGGGAACAGACCTGGTGGGTAGGTGCAGTTGTAGGTAAGTACAGACCTGGTGGGTTGGTGCAGTTGTAAGTGGGGTGCTGACTTTTTGAGGGGTGTAGGTCATGCCTGGCCTCAGGAGGGCGCCAGTGTGTCCATGGATGTATGAACTGCTGCTCCTGCAGACAAGTACAGAAAACAAGAAAATGGTATGCTTTCTCTATACACACTCTCTCACTCTCTCACTCTCTCACAACAAAATCGATATGTGACACGAGCTGGAGACAGTCCACAAGTCTGCAAGTCACAGTAAAGCGCAAAACTTTTTTTTTCATGTTTTTAAAGTCATTCAATATAATATACAACATATTTAGGATATCTAAATACCTGGAATAAGTAACACAAATATGCTTGTAAAAACATGTCTGGCTTCAGTTTGAGGGTTACACAGTTCCCTCCACTATTATTTGCACCCCTGGTAAAGATGAGTAAAAAGGGTTATAAAAAATTCACCGTTTGGTGAATTAGCTTAATCTCACATTGAAAACTTTTTAAAAATCCAACCTTTAATTAAAGTAAATCTTATTTTCTGGTACTCTTACAAGCGATACTATAACGTCTCTGCATTTGAAAGGATCTCTATGGGAATTGGGGGGTGGGACTAGATTTAGTAAATTACACTGGAACAGTATGGAACGCAAGGTTGGCTAAATGGCTCTAAGTCATCAAGGGTCTGACGTATCAAACAAGCCTTAAACCATCACTCTGCTGCCAGAAATACAGTAGATATAGATTGTAAGAGGATTTTTTTTTCTCATAATAAATTTACTTCAATTAAAGGTTGGATTTTTCAAATTTTTTCAGTGTAAGATTAAGCTAATTCACCAAACGGTGAATTTTTTAATAACCCTTTTCACTCATCTTTACGAGGGGTGCCAATAATAGTGGAGGGCACAGTCCCCAACCCTGTTCCTAGAGATCTACCATCCTGTAGGTTTTCATTTCAAACATATTTTTGGCACACCTGATTCTACTAATTAGCAGCTCAATGAGATCTCTAGCTGTTGAATGAGGTGCGCTTTGTTATGATTGGAGTGAAAACCTACAGGACGGTAGATTTCCAGGAACGGGGTTGAGGACCACTGATATACAGAATAATCAGCTTCCTAGTTTCCATTGGCTCTGAGTTTCGGTACACCACGCCCATAAGTAAATGCACATGGCATTTGTTTACTCACCCACTTTTGAAAATGGAGGTCAATGCAGAAATGGCATAAACTCACTAACACTTTAAAATCACTAACACTTAAAACTCGCGAACGTCTTAAAATCGCTAACATTTTAAAACTGCTAACCCTTTAAAATCACAAACACTTTAAAATCGCTAACACTTTAAAACTGCTAACAATGTAAACTCGCTAACGTTTTAAACTCGCTAACGTTTTAAACTCGCTAACGTTTTAAAATCGCTAACGTTTTAAAATCGCTAACGTTTTAAAATCGCTAACTTTTTAAAAATCGCTAACACTTTAAAACTGCTAACAATTTAAACTCGCTAACGTTTTAAACTCGCTAACGTTTTAAACTCGCTAACACTTTAAAATCGCTAACGTTTTAAATCTCCTATCATGGAGGGTAAAGTGTGCAATTTCCAGGTAATTAAGAAGCTGTGAGTTTGTCTGAGCAAGAATCTTGTCTTACCTCCCTGTTGAGAAATTACACACACACACACACACACACACACCTGTTGCCTGGCAGCAGGTGAGGCCACACCCCTGTCTCATCTCATTTGGAGCAGAAAAGACAGGTTTTTCTCCGGGTGGGGGTGGGGGGGGGGGGGCAAACCAGAAAAGTGACTTTGAGCCAGCAGGCCTGAGATACTCAGTGAGATTGCAGAGGAAGATGCACTTACACAACCAGCCAGAGGAGAAGAGAGAGGAGAGAGAGGAGGAGAGAGGGGAGAGAGGAGGAGAGAGGGGAGAGAGAGGAGAGAGAGGAGAGAGAGGAGAGAGAGGAGAGAGAGGAGAGAGTGAGGAGAGAGAGGAGAGAGAGGAGAGAGAGGAGAGAGAAGAGAGAGAGGAGAGAGGAGAGAGGGGAGAGAGGAGGAGAGAGGGGAGAGAGGAGGAGAGAGGAGGAGAGAGGGGAGAGAGGAGGAGAGAGGAGGAGAGAGGAGGAGAGAGAGGAGAGAGAGGGGGAGAGAGGGGAGAGAGGAGGAGAGAGGGGAGAGAAGAGAGCCACACCCTCACAGTACCAACATGAGCCATGACAGGACACAGAACTCAATCCCTACAGTGAGTGATCCTGCTAACACCCACACACACATAAAGCACACACGCCCGCCCACGCCCACACACACACACACACACACACGTCCACACACACACACGCACACACACACACACACACACACACACATAAAGCACACACACACACACACACGCACGTGTACACACCCACACACACACATAAAGCACACCCACACACACACCCACACCCACACACACACACACACACACCCACACACACATACACACACACACACACACATACATAAAGCACACATCTCATACTAGAGAAATTAATTCTAATTCGTTTTAATGTTCTATTCTCAAAATTTCACGAGACATTTTTGTTGCGTAGTCTAAAAAATTATATGATTAAAGAATGAATCGACCCTTAAATGTTATTATGGCTCAATTTTAATATCCCTTTTTTGAGGCCCTCCACCTAATCAGCATGCACCTTATAGGCCTTCCACCCAATCAGCCTGCAGTTTCCAGGCCTTCCACCCAATCAGCCTGCAGTTTACAGGCCTTCCACCCAATCAGCCTGCAGTTTACAGGCCTTCCACCCAATCAGCCTGCAGTTTACAGGCCCTCCACCCAATCAGCCTACAGTTTACAGGCCCTCCACCCAATCAGCCTACAGTTTAAAGGCCCTCCACCCAATCAGTCTACAGTTTACAGGCCCTCCACCCAATCAGCCAGCAGCTTACAGACACACAACCGGTATTATTGTAGTTTCAGGAGTTAAGAGTATCCATGACTATGGCTGTGTCCCAAATCGCACACTTCCATGCTCTGAGCACGCATAGCGAGCACGCGTATCCATGTGAGTCCCGTACGGTAGTGCGGAGCACGGGAGTATGCGACTTGGGACTCAGCCTATGAGTGCAAATCATATGTAGGCTACACCTATTACTGCATCTGGAACTAAAGCGTGGATCAGGGAGGGAGTTCCCAAATCCACAGATCCTTCAGAGTAGTCTGAACAGAGTCTGGGAGAGTTCATATGATCAGTACTTATAGGGAGAAAGACATTCCGAAGTAGGCCATCTTTGCAGAACTTCTTCATAACGAGGAAACATCTCACTGGCTCCCAAAACAAAGTGATAATTCTATAGATAGGCCTACATCTGGTCTAAACTTAGGATAAAAATCCTAAATGATAAATAATAAACTGCGTAATTTGAGACACCAACTTCAACCAGAAGCTTTCAGCAAACACCTGCACGCAAGCATTTCCAGACAACATTTAAAACATACAGAATAGTTACATCAGATCGCAACCTGACACAGATGGCAAAGTGCATCACTCCCGTTAAAGGAATGTGGGAAATGCGGTAACCGGCATTTTAACACCAGCTTCACTCATAGCCTAGCTACTGTAACGCTGACATTTGTAGGCCTACATTATAACGAATTGCATATAGCCAGTGTTGGGAAAGCTACATTGAAAGCATAGCTTTGCAAGCTACCAATTACTTCACACTGGAAGAAGGTGAACTACAGCAAAGCTACCCGAGGGGAAAACCTAGTTTGGTTAACTAAAGCTACTTAGAAAAAGTAGTTCAAACTACTGATCAAATTGGCAATGTACATGTGATACAAAATTATAACCAAATATAATACAAAAAAGTCACATGCCAGCAAAAAATGCCACTCAATTGAGTTTATTGCAAAAAGTGCCCACTTGTTCACAGGTCATACATAAACCAAAAAAATAAAATACCCCACTATTCATGGGAAAGTGCAAGAAATGTCAGCTTTGGTTTTGTATACAATCTCCATCAGTCAGACACCTGCCTTCCAGAAACTAGAGTCCAGGTGGGGGGTATTGCACCAAGCAGGATTACTCAGTTAGCCAGATAACTTCTAAAATAGCATGCAACAAGTTCCCTGAACATTTGTTAATAAATATAAATAATCAATACTTATGACTAATTGACACCCAATATATTCAAGTTTAGTTTTACAAATTCAGATTCAAAACATTTAAAAAGTATAGCCAAATATTTTTCACAGGTGAGCTGACAATCCAGCTTCCTGGAATACCCCTGAAACCAAAACCTGTCCTAAACAAAACAATCCCATCTGGGCTTTTCACAAGGACAAAATTGCAAGTTGTAGTTTCAGTAGTTAACGACACAATGGCAAAAATGTAATTTAACTACTTGAATCACTATACAAATATGAATGTAGTTGAACTACCAGCAAGCTACTGCAAAATGTAGTTAAACTACTAGTTTAATTACATGTAGTTCACTACTCCCCAACACTGCATATAGCCTATGTTTTACTTTCTCAGACGGGTTGCGTTACCTGTTTAAACGCGTCTACCTTCAGGATCTGGAGAGACCTTCCGTAATATTTCTGAAGAGGAGCGCCGCACCCAGTGCAGAAATCACTTTTTCAGTCATTTAGCATTAATTTAACTATCTAGCGTAGCTAGTAGGCTAAGCTAAAGTAATGTTCACCTCCAAACATCCAACTGTCAGTGAACAACGCCGCTTCCAAAGCCGAAGAGCTGCTTTTCCTGGAAGTTCAATAACCGCAGCAGGAGACATGAAGGAAGTCTATCCCAAACTCAAGTTTCAAGACAAAAAGCTGCCAGATCCTTTGTTTAGCTGCTAAAGCTTTAAGATAGACTGACTAATGTTAGCAAACGCGTGTAGCTTACGTCAGCCAGGGATCGGCTCAGATAAGTAATATTAAGCAAGTCAAAATTCCCTCTTACCGGATAACTGCTGTAGCGGCTAGCTAGCTAGCTACAACGTTACATCATTGCACACATTAATATAAGGTAGCTAACGCTGAGCTAACGTTAACTGGCCAGCTAACAGGGCTGGATACATTTTGACTGGACAGCCAGGGGCATCATTCACACGGCTGTCAGCAAGACACATTATTAGAAGGGAATATTATAAATAACAGCTGTTCAGCAAACCACTGCAATAATGGCGTTGAGGTGCCTGGGTCCTACGCGTCGTGCCCGGGTCTTACACGCGTCGTGCCTGGGTCCTACACGCGTCCACCTCAGTAATAACCGCAAACCTGTCACTTGTAAATCGTATCGCTTAGAATCACGCTGTGGCAAATTAGAAATATAGCTAACAAGATATATAACTTGCAGCTAATTATCAATAGTTTTTATTTTCTGGTTCCAATATTTTCTTAGTTAAGTCGACAGCTAGCTAGCTAGCTAACTAACTTAACAAGCAACAATACTTCCATGGTGATTTAAGTTTAGAGCGACTTTAGACGCATGTTAGTCCGTACAAACGCTGACATAATCATCAGCGACCGATCTTTCTTTTGTACCGCTGCCGTGATTTAGGCTGAGACGCCCCCGCCTGCATGTCTACGCGAAGAACCACATTATTAATAAATACAAATAGCTCACTAAAGTTACTTCCTCCGCAAACTTACCTGAAACCCAACGTCCAGAGGTGAACTGATTTAGGTGGAGCCACACGGCTCGCTCTCTCTCTCCTTCCCCTGCTCAAACTGTGCGGTGTTTCTCGTCTTGTTTACAGCAGTTTCAGCGCCTCAAACCCTGGGGCAAGCGGCCAGTGAGGCAAGCATAGGCGGCAATACAGAAGCGTTATTCCCGCACTACCGTGCTCAACACGGCCCGTTTCCCTTCACACAGACACTACACGTTACGTTACATCTCCATGGGCTGGGTTTCCAAATTAAAGGGACAATCGCTCATTTTACCAAGTAACTTAGGTAAGCATTCTGAAGTTGAGAACAAAACTTGGAAATGCGGTTAAAAACGTAAAAGGTAGCTGGGTAAATAGGCTACTTTGCATAATTTGTGTGAGGAGTTAGCCTACTCTGGGGAAATGCATAACGTTACATATTCCCACATTTAAATGAAAGATATGCCTATAATAAACTGTTTTATACATTTTGAAAAATAGCATATGGTGCTAGTAGCCCTATTAGGAAGCCATGGTATGGACTTCTTTATCCTGGCAAATCTACACCTAAACTTTCTGAACTGGGGTTGTGATAACAACTCTTTGGGAAAAAGTAAGTTTGTCAGCACTAGAGGGTGTTGGTGTCAAATCATTGGTGATTCATTGCAGCAAACCTAAAAAATATCAGCCAGTGTCTAATACCCATGGCCTTATCCCAAACAAAGCCCTCTGGACACGGTGGACTTTAATACCCATGGCCTTATCCCAAACAAAGCCCTCTGGACACGGTGGACTTTAATACCCATGGCCTTATCCCAAACAAAGCCCTCTGGACACGGTGGACTTTAATACCCATGGCCTTATCCCAAACAAAGCCCTCAGGACACGGTGGACTTTAATACCCATGGCCTTATCCCAAACAAAGCCCTCAGGACACAGTGGACTTTAATACCCATGGCCTTATCCCAAACAAAGCCCTCAGGACACGGTGGACTTTAATACCCATGGCCTTATCCCAAACAAAGCCCTCAGGACACGGTGGACTTTAATACCCATGGCCTTATCCCAAACAAAGCCCTCTGGACACGGTGGACTTTGGACTTTAAAGGTGTATAGGAACAGGTGAGTCCATGAGTGGACAAGGCCTTGAAGGGTATACAAAGGATGAATTGGGACAACACTTCTGACATCACCCAACATGTGACACGTTGCTGAGAGACAGACGCAACCTTAATGTAATGTATATGACGAGAGTCATCCAACACCTGAATTAAATTTTGGGTAATTTTCTCAGTTTGCAGCGATGCGTACTTACCAATGCTGTGTCTGAAACAGCGCACTTGCCTACTATTTAGTATGCAAGTTGAGTATACTTTTGTAATCAGCTGTTAAGTGCACGACAATCCTGAAAATTGAGTGTTCTTAATATCCCCAGATCATATACTTATTTTTTGGTTTTCGCTGATAATAGTATGGAAAATATTTTTTGTATACTGCATGTCACTAAACAGTATGCAGTAAGCAGTATACAGTATGCTAGTACAGGGGTTTTCAAAGTGGGGGCCGCGGCCCAACGGGGGGCCGCCAGGGGGCGCCAGGGGGGCCAATTGGAAGGGAGAGGAAAATGGAAAATGGAAAATGCAAAAAAAAAAAAAAAAAAAAAAAAATGTTATAAATCATTTCATATCGAAATTAGGTCTTTGCCATGCCCTTCTTTCAATCGCAGCCAATAACTAACCGTCTGCCTGTCAGTCAAAGCGTTGCGTTGAGCTGCTAACAGCCCGATTATGGAATCAAAATACGGTCAAAAGTATTGTGTTGTGTATTAAGAAGCTGTATGTTAGATTTTTTTATATTTGCCAGTGTAATTGAAAAGTTTTTTTTTAAAGCCATTTCGCAATAGGGGGGCCCCAGCCAGAGGCTACGACTATTTGGGGGTCCTTGGCATGGAAAAGTTTGGGAACCCCTGTGCTAGTACACAGGATGCAGTAGATATGGCTCTGATTGAGACACAGGAGAAATAACCCTTGCAGTGATCCATCCGCATCTACTCCATATCTGGCCGCAGGTTTGGGGCTCGTTCGATAGCTCAGACCCTTGATGACTTACAGCCAGTTAGCCAGCCATGTGTTCCATACTGTACCAGTGTAATTTACAGCTGAATCTAGTCTCACCCCCCAATTCCCATAGAGATCCATTCAAATGCAGAGAGCTTATAGTATCGCTTGTAACAGTACCTGGAAATAAGATATCGAGAGTCTTTTGATGTTTATGGGTCACAGACTTCAGGAAGTAACAGCATGCAAAGGATATGCGACCAAATATTAAATATGATACTTTAAAAATATGTTAAAGCAAAGGGTATGAATACTTATGTAAATGAAAGATTTCAGTTTTCAATTTTTAATACATTTGCAAAAATTTCTAAAAACATGTTTTCACTTTGTCAATATGGGATATTTTGTGTAGAATTCTGAGACAAAAAATGAACTCAATCTATTGTAGAATATGTCTGTAATGTAATAAAACGCGGAGAAGGTGAAAGGGGTATGCAGACTTTCTAGCTTGACTGTATGCATATACGCTCTGTCTTTTACGTTTTTACTTCCGGTTTACTTCTTGAAATTGTCGGATGAGTGCACGGTTCTGCAGATGAGTGTGCTCCTGAATTCCCTCAGCAAAACCCTGGAAATAAGGGGTTCATCCTGGGATTTTAAGGGCCCCCATTTGTGAGGAAAAGTTGCCCTCTCAAAAGCTTTTTGACGAAGTGGACTCAAATATGCGCCGTCAAAAGGGTGTAAGGGTCGTATTCGGACACGGGCTGCATTCGAATAGTCAAATTCTAGCAAGGAAGGATCCTTTAGGTCGCATGAACCGGAAATTGTTTCCGGGCAGCCATGCTAAGGGCCATTCAAATTTCTTATATTGAGAAGGAAAGGAGCTTCACGATTCCTTTTATCCGTCCTTTCACAAAGGATGCTCTGGACTATCCTTTTCAGAAGGAAGGTAGTATTCGCGCCCCACAATGCAATGCCGCCAATGTTTTCATAAACTTTCTGGAACCTACCGAATTACTGAATTCAAACAAGGTGAACATCTGAGAATTGCCAGAAATCTAAATGTGAATAGCTAGTATTGTTGGTTAGTATTGGCTTATAATAGAAAGTAAACAAACAATGACACAATCAGACAATACACCAAATTCATTAAGAGGCTACATTTCGCAGAGATAAAACGAACAGTCTATGTGAAATGCAGACTGCATTTTTCGAGTATTGGGACACACGGCTGGTTTTATTAGGAGACTGAGGCCCTATCTACTGCACCCTGTCTCCTGCAGACCAAACCGGTGTGATGACCTCTCACCTCTATCAGAAACTCCATCACCATCAAGCTGCAAAAAAGTGACCCATAAAACAAACTCAGTTTTCATTCATGTTTTTAATACAAACAGTTAATTATTGAATAATTTACACACAGCATGATTTATTTCCACTATCACTCCAACATTATCTGTACAAGTCACTGCTTGGCTCCACTTGAAAACAGGAAAAAGAGAGAAAAAGCCAAGCAATACATGGCACGTTTTGATCATGCGTGTGTTGTGTTTTGTATGACAATGTACACACATGTAATGGCACATTTCGATCAAATGTATTCACATGTTAGTATGTATACACTTACACATACTCATGTGCACATATGTATACATACATTATCTAAACATGTGATATTTATACATCATATATCAACATACATTATTTTAACAAGTACTGAAGGATAATTCTGGGATTAGCTCCGACATAAATATGCGTCCTTTAAAAAACCTGCAGGGAGTCACATCTAGATGCTACAGGGACAACCTCTGCGAAACCTGACTACACACACACATAGTCAGGAAACGCCTGGCTACACACACACACACACACACACACATAGTCAGGAAACGCCTGGCTACACACACACACACACACACACACATAGTCAGGAAACGCCTGGCTACACACACACACACACACACACACACACACATAGTCAGGAAACGCCTGGCTACACACACACACACACACACACACACACATAGTCAGGAAACGCCTGGCTACACACACACACACACACACACACACACACAGTCAGGAAACGCCTGGCTACACACACACACACACACACACACACATAGTCAGGAAACGCCTGGCTACACACACACACACACACACACACACATAGTCAGGAAACGCCTGGCTACACACACACACACACACACACACACATAGTCAGGAAACGCCTGGCTACACACACACACACACACAGTCAGGAAACGCCTGGCGACACACACACACACACACACAGTCAGGAAACGCCTGGCTACACACACACACACACACACACACACATAGTCAGGAAACGCCTGGCTACACACACACACACACACAGTCAGAAAACTCCTGACTACACACACACATAGTCAGGAAACGCCTGGCTACACACACACACACACACACACACACACACACAGTCAGGAAACGCCTGGCTACACACACACACACACACAGTCAGGAAACGCCTGGCTACACACACACACACACATAGTCAGGAAACGCCTGGCTACACACACACACACAGTCAGAAAACTCCTGGCTACACACACACAGTCAGGAAACGCCTGACCACACACACACACAGTCAGGAAACGCCTGACCACACACACACACATAGTCAGGAAACTCCTGGCTACACACACACAGTCAGGAAACGCCTGACCACACACACACACATAGTCAGGAAACGCCTGGCTAAACACACACACACACACACACACACACACACACAGTCAGAAAACTCCTGGCTACACACACGCATAGTCAGGAAATGCCTAACCACACACACACATACACACATAGTCAGGAAACATATTCAACCTGCATCTCAGGGTCTACATTAAAACAATGTTTCTACTATTGAGCTGAGGTGCTGTGAAACAGGAAACACTGAATAATCATTAATGTAATAATGTACAAGAGGTGGAAAAGTCACTGGATTAGTCCTCCTTATTTTGGCTAAATGAAAGGCACACACAGTCTGTAGTAAGCTCATTATGTCCAGCTTAGTCTGTACTATGCTGATGCTCAGGATATTTTCACTGCTTTTTCAGTTCAATTAAAGGCAAGATTGAAAAAGTCACTTCCTGTTTTGAGGGGAATGTTGTCATGATTAGCATTTCGTGTAGCAGCTGAAGAACATGTGATGTGGCTGTACAGGGATCATTAAGACTGCAGTGGGAAAGGGCTCACGGTGTGATGTGGCTGTACAGGGATCATTAAGACTCCGCAGTGGGAAAGGGCTCACGGTGTGATGTGGCTGTACAGGGATCATTAAGACTCCGCAGTGGGAAAGGGCTCACGGTGTGATGTGGCTGTACAGGGATCATTAAGACTCTGCAGTGGGAAAGGGCTCACGGTGTGATGTTGCTGTACAGGGATCATTAAGACTGCAGTGGGAAAGGGCTCACGGTGTGATGTGGCTGTACAGGGATCATTAAGACTGCAGTGGGAAAGGGCTCACGGTGTGATGTTGCTGTACAGGGATCATTAAGACTGCAGTGGGAAAGGGCTCACGGTGTGATGTGGCTGTACAGGGATCATTAAGACTCTGCAGTGGGAAAGGGCTCACGGTGTGATGTTGCTGTACAGGGATCATTAAGACTCTGCAGTGGGAAAGGGCTCACGGTGTGATGTGGCTGTACAGGGATCATTAAGACTCTGCAGTGGGAAAGGGCTCACGGTGTGATGTGGCTGTACAGGGATCATTAAGACTGCAGTGGGAAAGGGCTCACGGTGTGATGTGGCTGTACAGGGATCATTAAGACTGCAGTGGGAAAGGGCTCACGGTGTGATGTGGCTGTACAGGGATCATTAAGACCGCAGTGGGAAAGGGCTCACGGTGTGATGTGGCTGTACAGGGATCATTCAGACTGCAGTGGGAAAGGGCTCACGGTGTGATGTTGCTGTACAGGGATCATTAAGACCGCAGTGGGAAAGGGCTCACGGTGTGATGTGGCTGTACAGGGATCATTCAGACTGCAGTGGGAAAGGGCTCACGGTGTGATGTGGCTGTACAGGGATCATTAAGACAGCAGTGGGAAAGGGCTCACGGTGTGATGTTGCTGTACAGGGATCATTCAGACTGCAGTGGGAAAGGGCTCACGGTGTGATGTGGCTGTACAGGGATCATTAAGACTGCAGTGGGAAAGGGCTCACGGTGTGATGTGGCTGTACAGGGATCATTAAGACTGCAGTGGGAAAGGGCTCACGGTGTGATGTGGCTGTACAGGGATCATTAAGACTCCGCAGTCGGAAAGGGCTCACGGTGTTGGAGAAAGGAACTGAAGAGTTTGGGATGGGAGCCAGTCCCCCACTCTCCAGGAAACAAAGCAAAAAACCATTGGCCCTATTCAGCAAGAACACAATTTTCTTTGTCGTGAATCTCAAAATGTCCAAGTACAGCATTCCATTAATTCTTGTGACAAAGTTCCATTTCATCCACTGATGAAATAATGGTGATTTCAATTGTGTCAGGTTAATGGCAGGGAGGGGTTAGGGGGAGTGGGCGGGGCACTCTAGGCAAGGCACACCATTTTACTCCTGTCCACCAGGGGGCAGACATGAGCTACATACCCACAAAGATTGTGACTAATAAAAGGGAAAATGATCTCAAAAAGACAGAAAAACTGCACCTCCAATCCCGGGCCATGGTTGTGACTTAGGGATTCTTCATTTATTTAAAATGGAAAAGTAATAAAGGTCTTGCATACATATTTAAAAACAAACGAACAGATATTTGTATGAAAAGGCCAGAGTAAGAGAGCTGAGTGCAGCGTCTTTCTTTCTCAAAGGACAGTTACGTCTGCTGGCACTTTGCTCACATGTCATTGATACTGTGAAAACGTGCAGCTCAGCGAGCCGTGGGGAGAGAGAGCTGGAGTACCACGCGTGGGACACCTTTATAATGCACTGAGGTAGACTGTGTCCAAAGAGACCAAAAGTCAAATAAAAAGCACATTTCTACCTCCCCTCGTTTTGTGGGCCGATATTTATCCTTTGCTCCAGAAAAGACTCACGTACACATGCAAGGAGCGTTTGAATAGAATGCAGTGATTTACCAGTTAAAATAAATAAAATATTAACATTGGTTTTTCCAAATCTAAGAGTATCCTCTGCATTACAAAAAGAGAATTCTTTCCTTTTTTAAATATAAATATCTTTGCAGTTTTTCCCAGTTTCTGCAGTATGCCTGTCTGCAGGTAGGCGCATATTTAGAGCCTCTTTCCGCTAGAAAAACAAACCGGACAATAAAACCCTTAACCTGTGTGCGTGTCCCTGTGTGTGTGTGTGTGTGCGCGTACCGGACAATAAAACCCTTAATCTGTGTGTGTGTGTGTGTGCCTGTATGTGTGTGTGTGTGTGTGTGTGTGTGTGCATACCGGAAAATAAAACCCTTAACCTGTGTGCGTGTCCCTGTGTGTGTGTGTGTGCGTACCGGACAATAAAACCCTTAACCTGTGTGTGTGTGTGTGTGTGTGCATACCGGACAATAAAACCCTTAACCTGTGTGCGTGTCCCTGTGTGTGTGTGTGTGCGTACCGGACAATAAAACCCTTAACCTGTGTGTGTGTGTGTGTGCCTGTGTGCGTACCGGACAATAAAACCCTTAACCTGTGTGCGTGTCCCTGTGTGTGTGTGTGTGTGCCTGTATGTGTGTGTGTGTGTGCCTGTATGTGTGTGTGTGTGTGTGTATACCAGACAATAAAACCCTTAACCTGTTTTTACAGAGCAAAACCAAGCGGAGAGTTCTCGCACTGTAGCTACAGCGAGGCTGTTGGGATGAAACCATGCAAGCCAGGGACACATTTCAATGTTGCACAGGGGGTATGGAAACAGTCGCCATCGGCCAATAGAAAGCTACATTTCTGTTTAGGGGGAGGAGGGTGAAATGACAGGAGAGTGGAATGGCTTTACTGTCCTACAGCACTGAGATTATTACTCCAGAGTCCTCCTGCTTTACTGTCCTACAGCACTGAGATTATTACTCCAGAGTCCTCCTGCTTTACTGTCCTACAGCACTGAGATTATTACTCCAGAGTCCTCCTGCTTTACTGTCCTACAGCACTGAGATTATTACTCCAGAGTCCTCCTGCTTTACTGTCCTACAGCACTGAGATTATTACTCCAGAGTCCTCCTGCTTTACTGTCCTACAGCACTGAGATTATTACTCCAGAGTCCTCCTGCTTTACTGTCCTACAGCACTGAGATTATTACTCCAGAGTCCTTCTGCTTTACTGTCCTACAGCACTGAGATTATTACTCCAGAGTCCTCCTGCTTTACTGTCCTCCAGCACTGAGATTATTACTCCAGAGTCCTACAGCACTGAGACTATTACTCCAGAGTCCTTCTGCTTTACTGTCCTACAGCACTGAGATTATTACTCCAGAGTCCTCCTGCTTTACTGTCCTACAGCACTGAGATTATTACTCCAGAGTCCTCCTGCTTTACTGTCCTACAGCACTGAGACTATGACTCCAGAGTCCTACAGCACTGAGACTATGATTCCCGAGTCCTACAGCACTGAGACTATGATTCCCGAGTCCTACAGCACTGAGACTATGATTTCCGAGTCCTACAGCACTGAGACTATGACTCCAGAGTCCTACAGCACTGAGACTATGATTCCCGAGTCCTACAGCACTGAGACTATGATACAGAGTCCTACAGCACTGAGACTATGACTCCAGAGTCCTACAGCACTGAGACTATGATTCCCGAGTCCTACAGCACTGAGACTATGATTCCCGAGTCCTACAGCACTGAGACTATGATTTCCGAGTCCTACAGCACTGAGACTATGACTCCAGAGTCCTACAGCACTGAGACTATGATTCCCGAGTCCTACAGCACTGAGACTATGATACAGAGTCCTACAGCACTGAGACTATGACTCCAGAGTCCTACAGCACTGAGACTATGACTCCAGAGTCCTACAGCACTGAGACTATGATTCCCGAGTCCTACAGCACTGAGACTATGACTCAACTGGTGTGGAGAGCAAATGCACACCTACAGACTGGTGGCAAAGTACAGTCAGTCAACCAACAACCATCCAACAACCATCCAACAACCATCCAACAACCAACCAACAACCATCCAACAACCATCCAACAACCATCCAACAACCAACTAACAACCAACCAACAACCAACTAACAACCATCCAACAACCAACTAACAACCATCCAACAACCAAACAGCTAACAACTAACCAACAACCAGCCAACAACCATCCAACAACTAACTAACAACTAACCAACAACCAGCTAACAACCATCCAACAACCATTCAACAACCATTCAACAACCAACCAGCAACCAGCCAACAACCATCCACCAACCAACCAGCAACCAACTAGCAACTAACCAGCAACTCATAAACAACTAACAAACCCAACTATTACACCCACAGCCCTGTGGTAAGTCAAGCTTGGT
This sequence comes from Ilyophis sp. 1 JC-2022, assembly GCA_022702515.1. NCBI lineage: Eukaryota > Metazoa > Chordata > Actinopteri > Anguilliformes > Synaphobranchidae > Ilyophis > Ilyophis sp. 1 JC-2022. The sequence continues at coordinate 153,241,381 of CM040395.1, forward strand.
CAATCAAAAAACAAACCACCCAACCCAAACCCAACCCAAACCCAAGCCTGAAGCACTGGCCCAACATCTGCAACATCAATCAGAATCTGGGTCTGGACTCTGTGGAAACAGTGCCTGGTGACCAGCATGTGGTGCGCCGCAGTGAGGCAGTGGAGCAGTGAGGCAGTGGAGCAGTGAGGCAGTGAGGCAGTGGAGCAGTGAGGCAGTGAGGCAGTGAGGCAGTGGAGCAGTGAGGTGGTGGGGTAGTGGAGCACTGGCGCATCGGGGCAGTGGGGCAGTGGGGTAGTGGAGCACTGGCGCATCGGGGCAGTGGGGTAGTGGGGCAGTGGGGAATTTCATTCCACTTTGTTTGGTCTTTAAATTCTAGCTCAATATTGGCCAACAGCAACTTAGTTCTCCATCTTGTGAATGCAACAGAAAAACAGGTTTGATAAAGAAAGCTTGAAGGGTATTTAGTGTGATTTTTCTTTGTATTAGAAAAAAATATTAAATGACAATTGTAAAAATGTTTCTACAACCAGCAAAAACCTCATGAATGAAAACAGTAAAAATATCAACTATGTACAAAAAACATCAATAATATATATATATAGATTTTTTTATATATATAACATCTTCTATATCAACTAAAATATGTATCAATGGAGCAGCTACTGGTCACATCTGCAGAACTCTCTTGTCCAATTATTATCATAAAAAAATAGCTTTAAAAATCCTTCAGCGTGACATGAGAACACAGATATGAACATAAATAACCTCAAACAGCCTGACGCTACTGAGCCTGAAGAGTCAACACAGGGAAGAAAAGAACAAAAGCATGTTTAGTGTGAAAAGACCAAACGTTGTTCTGATGTCGTCCAGCATCTCCAAACCGGATGGGCTGTGCTTAGCCATATGAACACCACTGTATGTAGGCCCCAAACACTAAACACCACTGTATGTAGGCCCCAAACACTAAAGGCCCTTTTAGGGACACTGGCCCCACTAAAAGAGGGCAGAGGGCCTTAGTTTGGAGACGGGACGGTGCGAGCGTTGTCGAAGGTCCGATTCGCAGGCCGACTCCATGAACGTGTCCCGCAAACACCGCCATAACCCAAATGAAATGCACACGAGAGGTGACGGGGCGACATGTTTCACTCAAAGGCAAAATCGTCCTCCTGCGAAAGCGTGCAGAGAAAGAAAGAAAAGTCCTGAGACGTCCCCAAAGGGCCTCTGCTGAGGGATCAAAAGGCGGGAAGCGTTAGGATGGGCAGATTTGGCGGTAAGAACAGGGTTGGACAGAATTTGGCGGGAGTCGTTAGGATGGGCAGATTTGGCGGTAAGAACAGGGTTGGACAGAATTTGGCGGGAGTCGTTAGGATGGGCAGATTTGGCGGTAAGAACAGGGTTGAACAGAATTTGGCCGGAGGTGTTAGGATGAGCTGGTTTGGCGGTAAAGACAGGATTTGGCGGGAGGTGTTAGGATGGGCTGGTTTGGCGGTAAAGACAGGATTTGGCAGGAGGTGTTAGGATGGGCTGATTTGGCGGTAAAGACAGGATTTGGCGGGAGGTGTTAGGATCGGCTGGTTGGCGGTAAGGACAGGATTTGGCGGGAGGTGTTAGGATGGGCTGGTTGGCGGTAAGGACAGGATTCGCCCGTTTTTCTTGCCACCGTTCATGTGTGTGTAGGGCAGGTGTTCCTCGTAGTTCCCACACAAGCCCACAGAGGGCACTGTCTCTCTGGCAGGGCTGGATTCGGGGTCCAGCGGGATGCTCTCCATGTTCTCCACATCCAGCTCCTCAGTGTCAGGCAGCTTATTCTCCTCGCTGTAGAAGAAGGACACCTCCCGAAACGTGGGGTGCAGGTCCTCTTTGAGCATCTCAATCACCTCCTGGAAGCTGGGGCGCATCTTGGGGTTGTACTGCCAGCTCATCTGCATCAGGCTGTGCCTGGGGGGGATAAGGGTACAATCGTTTACCATTTACTTACAGCCGGTCTGCGCAGTTGTGCTTGGTTAGATTACTTACAGCCGGTCTGCGCAGTTGTGCTTGGTTAGATTACTTACAGCCGGTCTGCGCAGTTGTGCTTGGTTAGATTACTTACAGCCGGTCTGCGCAGTTGTGCTTGGTTAGATTACTTACAGCCAGTCTGCGCAGTTGTGCTTGGTTAGATTACTTACAGCCGGTCTGCGCAGTTGTCGGGCCGGTCCAGGTATCCTCCGTCCATGATAAATTTGAGGACCTGCTCATTGGACAGTCCCTGATATGGCTGCTCAGCCAATGTGCTAATCTCCCACAGCACTACCCCAAATGACCTACAGAGGGAGACAGAAAGTCAAACCAGCACTACCCCAAATGACCTAGAGAGGGAGACAGAAAGTCAAACCAGCACTACCCCGAATGACCTGTGACAGACCACACACGCACTATGTGAGGACCCCTGCTGGCTGAGTTTAGGCTGAGTTTAGAGTGTGTTTAGGGTGGGTCTGGGCTGGGTTTAGGCTGGGTTTAGGGTGTGTTTAGGGTGTGTTTAGGGTGGGTCTGGGCTGGGTTTAGGCTGAGTTTAGGGTGTGTTTAGGGTGTGTTTAGGGTGGGTCTGGGCTGGGTTTAGGGTGTGTTTAGGGTGTGTTTAGGGTGGGTCTGGGCTGGGTTTAGGCTGGGTTTAGGGTGGGTCTGGGCTGGGTTTAGGCTGGGTTTAGGGTGTGTTTAGGGTGGGTCTGGGCTGGGTTTAGGCTGGGTACTCACCAGCAATCTGAATGCGCAGTGAAGACTCCATCTTTCAGAGATTCGGGTGCCATCCATCGGACTGGCAGCAGCCCTTTACCCCCCTTCCTGTAGTAATCCGTCTCGTAGATGTCTCTGGTCATGCCGAAATCTGGAGAGACAGGCCACACCCACTAACAAAGTTACTCAATCAATCCACTACCATGAGTACATACTCTGTCATCGGATACCATGACTACTATCATTATGTGACAGCTAGCAAAAATCAGCTAGCCAAGAACTAACCTCCTGCAAAGTTTAGTTTTTTTGGAAAGTTAACAGACAAAGCAGGTAAAGGCCGGTTTCCTGTTAAAAAACCTGGGCTGTGTCCGAATCAGCACCCTTCCATACTATTAGGTAGGCCTGAGTAGACAGGGCAGAAAAGTCATTAAGTATGCGAAATCTTCTTTAAATATAGTATACTTTAAACCCCCGTATGATACACTTACTTCCGGGATTTCGCTAAGTACATTCGGGAGCACACTTTTCAAGAAGTACACATTTTGGTCGCATAAATATGACACGAAGCTTCGCTTTAAAAAATTGAGGCGCAGCTTTGCTGACGTTTTCCTTCAAATACAACAAAAACAACACGTGACATGGCAGCGGAAAGGTGGGGCACAGGGTTGCCAGATCTTGCAAGAATTTCCAGTCAAATAGCGACTCAAAACTAGCCCAAAATATATTTTTAACTCAAACCAATGTATTTTTAATGGAAATCATCATATTTTTACTTTTTAAAATAAGTGCGTGCTTTGCGACTGTTCATTTTTACCCGTGACTGCACTTTGAAAGTATCCCAATTTAGCTGTAAAACCGCGGACATGGCAACACTGGTGGGACGTCTTACGACCTGCTTACGACACTTCCACAGTACGGTTGGAAAATAGTATGGCGGATATTTTCCGTGGACTGCACGTTGCGTGCTACACACTGCACTTTAAACAGCGCACTTCTGCCAGTGCTCTGTATGCAGGAGACAGGGCACAGTAGATAGGGCTCTGATTCAGACACAGTGCACTGTATGCAGGAGACAGGGCACAGGAGATAGGGCTCTGATTCAGACACAGTGCACTGTATGCAGGAGACAGGGCGCAGTAGATAGGGCTCTGATTCAGACACAGTGCACTGTATGCAGGAGACAGGGTGCAGTAGATAGGGCTCTGATTCGGACACAGTGTACTGTATGCAGGAGACAGGGCGCAGTAGATAGGGCTGTGATTCTGACACAGTGCACTGTATGCAGGAGACAGGGCGCAGTAGATAGGTCTCTGATTCAGACACAGTGCACTGTACGCAGGAGACAGGGCGCAGTAGATAGGGCTCTGATTCGGATACAGCCACAGTAACCTGTTAAAGGGCATACCTCCGATTTTAACGGTTAGATCATCTGCTACCATGCAGTTGCGAGCCGCCAGGTCCCGGTGGACAAACTTCTTGGCGTTGAGGTACGCCATGCCGTCTGCAATCTCACCCGCAATCTGGATCATCTCCTTCAGGGTCGGGGGGGGGCGTCCCGGGTTCAGCTGTATGGAAAAACGGCGCAGGACACGCGTGTGTAAAACAGGTGGAGAGACATGGTACAGGACACGCGTGTGTAAAACAGGTGGAGAGACATGGCACAGGTCACGCATGTGTAAAACAGGTGGAGAGACATGGCACAGGTCACGCATGTGTAAAACAGGTGGAGAGACATGGCACAGGTCACGCATGTGTAAAACAGGTGGAGAGACATGGCACAGGTCACGCATGTGTAAAACAGGTGGAGAGACATGGCACAGGACACGCGTGTGTAAAACAGGTGGAGAGACATGGCACAGGACACGCGTGTGTAAAACAGGTGCAGAGACATGGCACAGGACACGCGTGTGTAAAACAGGTGGAGAGACATGGCACAGGACACGCGTGTGTAAAACAGGTGGAGAGACATGGCAAAGGACACGCGTGTGTAAAACAGGTGCAGAGACATGGCACAGGACACGCGTGTGTAAAACAGGTGGAGAGACATGGCACAGGACACGCGTGTGTAAAACAGGTGGAGAGACATGGTGACAGTCACATGTGTGTAAAACAGGCAGACAGAAGCAGTTGTGACTGGGGGGAGGTGGGGGGGTGCTGGTGTTAAGTATTTAGGGTGGTGTTAAATGTTTGGGTGGTGTTAGGTATTTAGGGTGGTGTTAAATGTTTGGGTTGTGTTAGGTATTTAGGGTGGTGTTAAATGTTTAGGGTGGTGTTAGGTATTTAGGGTGGTGTTGGGCTTTACCTCTGCCTCAGGCCGTAGGCTACGCAGGAAGCTCTTTAGATCACCGTGGGTCATAAGCTCCATCACCACCAGCGTGGGCTGGCCCTTTGAGACCACACCTAGCAGACGTACCTGCAAGGTAAACCAGCAATCCCTGACTGTTCAATACCTGTACCTGACTCTTCTACACATGTACCTGACTCTTCTACACCTGTACCTGACTGTTCCAGAACTGAATATGAATATCAATCAATTTCCATGAGGGGCTTTATTGGCAGGGAGACCTTCCAATGCTAAAAATAAAGAGTTGATTATTTGTGCAGTATAGAATATCTGTGCTCACCATCTGCATCCATCAGGAAATGACAGTGACTTCCTGTGACCTGTGAATTACCCTTACCACGTGGTGGCAGCTGAAGGCCTTCATGACGGACGCCTCGTTGAGAAACTCGATCCTCTCGCGGAGACTGGCTGACTCATTCACGGTCTTCACCGCCACGCGCGTCTCCGGCTCGCCCTTCACAATGTCTTTGGCCATGCCCTCGTACACCATACCAAACGAGCCCTGCCCCAACTCCTGCATCACCGCGATCCTATCCCGCGCCACCTCCCAGTCATCCGGCACGTACACTGCACACACACACACACACACACACCGGAGATAAGCGTTATATATACACACACACGCACACTGGAGACACGCCGTTATACACATACACACACACACACACACACACACACACCGGAGATAAGCGTTATATACACACACACACACACACACACGCACACTGGAGACACGCCGTTATACACACACACACACACACACACACACGCACACTGGAGACACGCCGTTATACACACACACACACACACACACGCACACGCACACTGGAGACACGCCGTTATACAGGTGCAGCTCAAAAAATTAGAATATCGTGAAAAAGTTACATATTTTTTGTCACTCATTTCAGAAAGTGAAACTCATATATTATATATACTCCTCAAAAAAAGTTTGGAAACGTTATTTCGGTCGATTATTCCTCCCCTTTAATAATACCAATTGGTATTGTATTTTATATCGTTGGAAAGCCTGATTAGTCACCTTTACAACGAGGTACAACTTGTAAGGATCATGCATTCGTGGAATGAGCAACACAGCTAACCGTGTGGGTAGCGGCCCAAAAAAATGTGCCAAAATCCCCTGCAATATTCTTCTGTTGGTATTCACTCTCGTTTTGAGCTTCAAGTGCTGGCAGGTGTATGCCAGTCACAGGTGTGTGACTGGCACCTGATTGGCACCGAGGAATGGGATGCCATCCCACAGCAGTGTGTGACCAGGCTGGTGACCAGCATGAGGAGGAGGTGCCAAGCTGTTGTGGCTGCGTATGGATCTTCCACACGCTACTGAGGTCCCTGACAGTGTAAAATGAATAAAGTGTAAAAATGGCCAATATGTGTTGTTTTTTCCTTATTACTGTGGGAGAGTGCAATCATCCAGTCCACCAAGCAACTCAAAACGAGAGTGAATACCAACAGAAGAATATTGCAGGGGATTTTGGCACATTTTTTTGGGCCGCTACCCACACGGTTAGCTGTGTTGCTCATTCCACGAATGCACGATCCTTACAATTTGTACCTCGTTGTAAAGGTGACTAATCAGGCTTTCCAACGATATAAAATACAATACCAATTGGTATTATTAAAGGGGAGGAATAATCGACCGAAATAACGTTTCCGAACTTTTTTTGAGGAGTGTAGATTCATTACACATAGAGTGAAATATTTCAAGCCTTTATTTCTTGTAATTTTGATGATTATGGCTTACAGCTAATGAAAACCCAAATTCAGTGTCTCAGAAAATTGGAATATTTTGCTTTAACATATTTTTAAAGTATCATATTTAATATTTGGTCGCATATCCTTTGCATGCTGTTACTTCCTGAAGTCTGCGACCAATCAACATCAAAAGACTCTCGATATCTTATTTTTAGGTACTGTTACAAGCGATACTATAACCTCTCTACATTTGAACTGATCTCTATGAGAATTGGGGGGGTAAGACTAGATTCAGCTGTAAATTACGCTGGTACAGTATGGAACACATGACTGGCAAAATGGCTGTACGTCATCAAGGGTCTAAGGCAGGGGTGGCCAATTCCAGGCCTCGCGGGCCGGTGTGTATGCAGGTTTTTACTGCCACCAGTTACCACGGTTCAATCAGCTAATTAGTCATACACACAATCACCGATTCACTTGTAAATTACAGAACGATAAAATGCTACAATACACGCATTGACGCATACCGGCACAAGAACATTCATCAGCTGCTTTTCATATCGCGGATATGTAGATTAAAATATCAGATCGTGTAAACGATTGGGCTAATTAAATAATTGTTAACTGGCGGCAGCAAAAACCTGCATACACACCGGCCCGCGAGGCCTGGAATTGGCCACCCCTGGTCTAAGGTATCAAACAGCCCCCAAACATCCACTCTGCGCAGATATGGATGTGGATGTGGATGGATCCCTTTAAGGGTTGGTTTTTTTCCCTGTTTTTCCCCCATAGAGAGTCTATAGGAAAAAATGTCAGGAGAAGAAATAACCCTTTGCATGATCATATCTATCTACTATCTGGCCGCAGAGTGATGATGTGGTTGGGCTCGTTTTACCTTAGACCCTTGATGACGTACAGCCATTTTGCCAGTCATGTGTTCCATACTGTACCAGTGTAATTTACAGCTGAATCTAGTCTCACCCGCCAATTCCCATAGAGATCAGTTCAAATGCAGAGAGGTTATAGTATCGCTTGTAACAGTACCTGAAAATAAGATATCGATAGTTTTTTGATGTTGATTGGTCACAGACTTCAGGAAGTAACAGCATGCAAAGGATATGCGACAAAATATTAAATATGATACTTTAAAAATATGTTAAAGCAAAATATTCAAATTTTCTGAGACACTGAATTTGGGATTTCATTAGCTGTAAACCATAATCATCAAAATTACAAGAAATAAAGGCTTGAAATATTTCACTCTATGTGTAATGAATCTATATAATATATGAGTTTCACTTTCTGAAATGAGTGACAAAAAATATTGAACTTTTTCACCATATTCAAAGTTTTTGAGCTGCACCTGTACACACACACACACACACACACACACACACACACACACACACTGGAGATAAGCGTTATATATACACACACACACACACACTGGAGACACGCCATTATACACACACACACACACCGTTATACACACACACACACACACACTGGAGACACGCCATTATACACACACACACACACTGGAGACATGCCGTTATACACACACACAGGAGACATGCCGTTATACACACACACACACACCGTTATACACACACACTGGAGACATGCCGTTATACACACACACACACACCGTTATACACACACACACACACTGGAGACATGCCGTTCTACACACACACACCGTTATACACACACACTGGAGACACGCCGTTATACACACATACACACACACACACAAACTGGAGACATGCCGTTATACACACACACACACAGGAGACACGCCGTTATACACACACACACACACACACTGGAGACACACTGTTATACACACACACACACACACACACTGGAGACACGCCATTATACACACACATACACTGTGGTAACACACTGGACACGGTGCCTGAGTCGATAACAATATCAGCATTCACTCACATCTTAAACTAATATTACTGTCCATAAAAAACAAGGCTGTTTCCTCACCATCATTAGTGCTGAGGTACTCTGGGTTCGAGGAGGCGTAGAGCGGTCCCGTGGGGCCCTGGGTCTGTCTGGAAGGAAGAAGGGAGGAGTCAGACAGGAGGAGGTACTCAGTGACACGCCTTCCCTGACCATAGCCACGCCTGACGTACACGGTTACCGGAGCAACAGCCACATGACACATGACTCACTTTTTCTTGAAAGCCAGGAAGGTGCCTGCTGCCATCACCAGGAGCAGAACCACGCAGATGACCGGAGCGATCACGATTTTAACCATGCTGAACGGGTCGTTTCCTGCAGGACCGCAACACAACCGCACGCAGGTTTACATCAACCGTTCACCAACCGTTCACCAACCGTTCACCAACCATTCATCAACCCCTCACCGTAACCAGTACTATTCACCATAACACAACCATTCATCAGCACCCACTCACGGCGGTCCTGGACGTAGAAGTGTGTGGGCTCGGTCCAGGAGCCGTTCCCCGCCAGCGAGGTGGCGCGGATCCTCAGGGTGTAGTTCCCAGGATGCACCACTCTCAGATTGCAGCCCCTGTCCACAATGTAGCTCTTCTGTGGAATACACCGGTGCTGTTCCTGCAGAATTATACACACGCACACACGCACACAGACACACACACACATACAGGTACATGCACACGGAAACACAAGAGAAAGAGTGGGTTCTCTGTGTATGTGTGTGTGCATATACAGTACATGTGTGCGTACGTGTGTGTGTGTGTGTGTGTACCTCTGTATCTCCTATCCTCTTGTAGATGAGCTCATAGAGGATGACCATGCCGTTGGGGGCGTTGGGAGAGCTCCAGCGCACGCTCACTGTGTACTCAGACACATCACAGGTGATACGGCCTATGATGTCATCAGCTTTATCTACACAGGGGAAGCAACCAGAGCCCTTTAGATATACGTTTTATATACACACACACACACGTGCATGCGTACACACACGCGCACGCACGCACGCACGCACGCACGCGCGCGCACGCACACACACACACACACACAGCACACGCGTGCATACACATACACGCACATATGCGTACACACACACACACACACACACATGCGTACACACGCACACACAGCACACGCGTGCATACACATACATGCGCACGCACACACACAGTATGCACACGCGTGCATACACATACACGCACACACACGCACGCACGCGCTTGCACACAGCACACACACACACACACACATGCACGCACGCACGAGCACACACACACGCACCCACGCACACTGGCGCAGTTAAGGCAAAGGGGCGGAGTTACCCTCAGGCACATACACAACACAGTTAAAGGCGGGATCACCGATAAACAGCGAAGTCACTGTTAAGGGGCGTGGTCATTGTAAAGAGGCGGGGCCACCGTAAAGGGGCGTGGTTACCCTCAGGCATGGTGCGGGCGCTGACGTAGGCCGCCATGCTGCAGCGGGTGGGCTCGGTCGGGTGGTTGCAGGCATGAATCTCGATCTGATAGCTGGTGAAGTGGCGCAGGCCGGAGATGACGGTCCACTCCTTATAAATGGGCAGAACCATCTTCCTCCCCTCCTTTTCCTCTGGCCCGCTGGGAGCCCAGGCATTCGGCAGGCTGGGAGGCGTCGACACAAAGTGGGGTTGTGTCGCATTGGCCACGCCCACTGCAGACCTGCGTCGCCTGGAGGGCCTGTTGGTGGGTAGGGGTATGGGGTTAATACCTGATTCTGAACACCTGGTTGTACAGGTAGTTTATTCCGTACCTGATTCTGAACACCTGGTTGTGGAGGTAGATTATTCTGTACCTGATTCTGAACACCTGGTTGTACAGGTAGTTTATTCCGTACCTGATTCTGAACACCTCGTTGTGCAGGTAGTTTATTCCGTACCTGATTCTGAACACCTGGGTGTGCGGGTAGTTTATTCCGTACCTGATTCTGAACACCTGGTTGTACAGGTAGTTTATTCCTTACCTGATTCTGAACACCTGGTTGTACAGGTACTTTATTCCGTACCTGATCCTGAATACCTGGTTGTACAGGTAGTTTATTCCTTACCTGATTCTGAACACCTGGTTGTACAGGTAGTTTATTCCGTACCTGATTCTGAACACCTGGTTGTACAGGTACTTTATTCCGTACCTGATTCTGAACACCTGGTTGTGGAGGTAGATTATTCTGTACCTGATTCTGAACACCTGGTTGTGCGGGTAGTTTATTCCGTACCTGATTCTGAACACCTGGTTATGCAGGTAGTTTATTCTGTACCTGATTCTGAACACCTCGTTGTGCAGGTAGTTTATTCCGTACCTGATTCTGAACACCTGGTTGTGCGGGTAGTTTATTCCGTACCCGATTCTGAACACCTGGTTGTGCAGGTAGTTTATTCCGTACCTGATTCTGAACACCTCGTTGTGCAGGTAGTTTATTCCGTACCTGATTCTGAACACCTGGTTGTGCGGGTAGTTTATTCCGTACCCGATTCTGAACACCTGGTTGTGCGGGTAGTTTATTCCGTACCCGATTCTGAACACCTGGTTATGCAGGTAGTTTATTCCGCACCTGATTCTGAACACCTCGTTGTGCAGGTAGTTCTCGAAGGTCTTGCGGTACTCTGACTCCTCCGCCTCCTTCTTCAGCTGCTTGTCGGTTTTGGGACAGGCGCAGCAGCGCCCCCCCTGGCCCCCATCGTCCGTCTGGTTCCACTTCTGCTCCTCCTCATTGTCCACATGTGTAGGAGCGCGTGACGGCAGCTTCATACCTGAGATACAGGTAGAGTGGTCATAGCACAGGTAGAGCAGGTAAGCACAATGTAAGCACACAGGTAGAGCTGGTAAGCACACAGGTAGGGCAGGTAAGCACACAGGTAGAGCAGGTAATCAAACAGTTAGAGCAAGTACGTACACAGGTAGAGCAGGTAAGCACACAGGTAGAGTAGGTAAGTACACAGGTAGAGCTAGTAAGCACACAGAAAGGGCAGGTAGCAGGTAAACACACAGGTAGAGCACACAAGTAGAACAGGTAAGCACACAGGTAGAATAGGTTAGTACACAGGTAGAGCAAGTAAACACACAGGTAGGACAGGTAAGCACAAAAGTAGGGCAGGTAAGCACAAAGGTAGAGCAGGTAACCACACAGGTAAAGCAGGTAAGCACACGGGTAGAGCAGGTAAGCACACAGGTAGGGCAGGTAAGCACACAGGTAGAGCGGGTAAGCACACAGGTAGGGCAGGTAAGCACACAGGTAGAGCAGGTAAACACAAAGGTAGAGCAGATAAGCACACAAGTAGAACAGGTAAGCACACAGGTAGGGCAGGTAAGCACACAGGTAGGGCAGGTAAGCACTCAGGTAGCGCGGGTAAGTACACAGGTAGGGCAGGTAAGCACACAGGTAGAGCAGGTAAACACAAAGGTAGAGCAGGTAAGCACACAGGTAGGGCAGGTAAGCACACAAGTAGAACAGGTAAGCGCACACAGGTAGGGCAGGTAAGCACTCAGGTAGGGCAGGTAAGCACTCAGGTAGAGCGGGTAAGTACACAGGTAGAGCGGGTAAGCACACAGGTAGAGCAGGTAAGCACACAGGTAGGGCAGGTAAGCACTCAGGTAGGGCAGGTAAGCACTCAGGTAGAGCGGGTAAGTACACAGGTAGAGCGGGTAAGCACACAGGTAGGGCAGGTACGCACACAGGTAGAGCAGGTAAGCACACAGGTAGCGTGGCATGGGTTCAGACCCTCCTGTTTCATCCCAGTGTACCCACCTCATCGCCAGCTGTGCCTGGGTTCAGAGTCCTGATTGGCTGCTAAAATGCCCACCAACCCCCCCCATCCCCTGCGCTCTGATTGGCTGCTCACCCTGCTGGCAGTAGTCGTATTTGAGGAGCTCGTTGGCCTCAGGCTGCTGCTGGCAGAACAGCAGGTAGTGTGTGATGTTACCGTTGGGATCGCTGGGCGGCCGCCACTTCAGTATGATCTGAGAGGAGGAGTTAGAGGAGGAGATGGGATCTAGAGGAACAGAGGGCTCTGAGAGAGAGAGAGGGAGGAGAGAGAGAAAGGGAGGGGGGAGGGAAAGGGATGGGCGAGAGAGGGAGGGAGAGAGAGGAGAGAGAGAAAGGGAGGGGCGAGAGAGGGATGAGAGAGAGAAAGGGGGGGGGGGAGGGGCGAGAGAAAGGGAGGGGGGAGGGGCGAGAGAAAGGGAGGGGGGGAGGGGCGAGAGAGGGGGGAGGGGCGAGAGAGGGAGGGGGGAAGAGCAGAGGGAGAGAGAGAGAGAGAAAGAAAGGGAGAGAGAGGGAGGGAGAGGAAAAGAGGGAGGGGGGGGGAGAGGGAGAGAGAGAGGGAGGGAGGGAGAGAGGGAGGGAGGGGGAGAGGGAGGGAGAGAGAGGGAGAGAGAGAGGGAGGGAGGGGGAGAGGGAGAGAGAACATGTTCTGTTACACTGTTACAGGCTCTTAACTGTCCTTTCCTAAGAGCACTCATTGGCTGGCTCTGCTGAATATTTAATGTAATATCAGGTTTGGGGTGATGTGGGCAGGGCAGAATGACTGTGAGATGAGATTTGGGGTGAATATGGGTGGGGCTTAATGGTTGTGAGGTAATATAAGATTTGGGGTGATGTGGGCGGGACTCACTAGTGGCGTTGGTACGGACGTAGATGATCTCGCTCTTGGCGCCGTGGACCTGGTGCTCGTCAGAGGAGGACAGCAGGGTCTTGACGAAGATGGCGTACTGCGTCCAGGGTTTGAGGGGATGGATCAGGTGACCTGGCTCCGGTTGCTCCTTCCCCTCCGTGGCGCGGGGGGGCGGGTCCACGTCCGCGATCACCCAACTGTTAGAACCGCACGCGTCCTGTCCGTCAAACTCCGTCACGTTCCGGAAAGGCCTGTGGGTGGAGCCAAACTCTATTTAATTTCCTCCCTCAGTAACTCCCTCTGAATCCACCAGCTGGACCCAGAGACTGCACAGTAGGGAGCAGGGGGACCCTTATGTGGTCATTACGTCCGGGTTAGGGTTAGGGTTAGGGTTAGAGACTGCACAGTAGGGAGCAGGGGGACCCTTATGTGGTCATTACGTCCGGGTTAGGGTTAGGGGTTAGGGGTTAGGGTTAGGGGTTAGGGTTAGGGTTAGGGTTAGACCCAGAGACTGCACAGTAGGGAACAGGGGGACCCTTATGTGCTCATTACGTCCGGGCCGGGTCCGATTCATCCACGAAGCGCGAGAGATACTAGTGACATACAGTAACTAGAAAGTGCCGCAAACTGTCCCGGATTAGTCCACAAAATATTAAATATAGTGTCCAAACAACACAATAACTTAACAAATTGGCACATTGAGACAGTGAGACATTCGACAAAGAAAATTCACCTATTGTGACTACATGTTCTTGTGGGAAAAATGTATCGACTTTGTACTGTATTTTGACTGCATTTGGTACCATTGACTTGCATTAAATAACGGGCTTGAAAGACCTGTACTGGAGCCAACCGCACTGGTGCCAGAGAGCAACACTCGCAACAAGACCAGAGAGTGAGCTTCAAAAGGGAAGCAGGATTTGGGCCCTCATCTCATATCACACAAACTGATCCCAGATCAGCCGCTTGCACTTAAGCCTCTTTGTAGAGGACCATGAACCCCAAAAGAACTGATCCCAGATCAGCCACTTGCACTTACGCCTCTTTGTAGAGGACCATGAACCCCAGAAGATCCCGGAAATCTGGAGGCCAGAAGGGTTCCCACTTTATAATGATCTTATCAGAGAGCGTGCGCACCTGCGTGAACCCCAGCACCTGGGTCTCACCTGAAAGAGAGAGAAAAAGAGAGCCCAGAAGTTTCAGTTTTCCTTTTTAAAAAAACAAAAACCTTTATCCCCAAAAACACGTAGCATTCTAAGCACCCTTACAAGTCTGTGGTTTTAAATGATCTCACAGGCATGTGGGTCTAAGTGGTCTTACAGGAGGCCTGGTCCCCGTTAGTCTTACAGGCATGTGGGTCTAAGCGGTCTTACAGGAGGCCTGGTCCCCGTTAGTCTTACAGGCATGTGGGTCTAAGCGGTCTTACAGGAGGCCTGGTCCCCGTTAGTCTTACAGGCATGTGGGTCTAAGTGGTCTTACAGGAGGCCTGGTCCCCGTTAGTCTTGGAGGCGATGTCGTTCTTGGTCTGGCGGGCCTTAGTTCCAGTCTCTTCCTCCATATTGCGGATGTGGGACATGCAGAGTTTGGAGTTGTAGTGGAAGAACATGCGGCCTTGCAGGATGGTGAGCTTGTGCTTTTTCCAGTCCCACAGCTGCCTCAGGTTCTGGTTATCCAGGGCGTAGAACGAGTAGTTCCTGAGAGGAAAGAACTGAGAGCTTGAGCCAAACCAGACCAACAGTGATCCCACAGATCCATTATGGGGTTAGATATCAGAACCAGATCAACAGTGATCCCACAGATCCTGTACAGGGTTAGATATCAGAACCAGATCAACAGTGATCCCACAGATCCTGTACGGGGTTAGATATCAGAACCAGATCAACAGTGATCCCACAGATCCTGTACAGGGTTAGATATCAGAACCAGATCAACAGTGATCCCACAGATCCTGTACGGGGTTAGATATCAGGAGGCTATACTGCGCCTGTACATACATAATTCTTCCCAGCGTATTCTTTTTTCCCGACCACTTCCGGGTCCGTCGCTTGAACATGACAAATAACCAATCATTGCTCAAGAAGTGGGAAGTTGAGTCCAATCAGATAACACTTTCGTTGTGCATGTTTATGAAAAGACAAGCTATCTTTTTGAACCTATCTGCGGTCTGTAGAGAGCATTCCTGCTACCCTACATAGTGTTAATGCGAGTATATGAGCTAGCTACCTTGCAAACAGCTACATACCCTTAATGTACATAGATACATACTCTTAAAAGCGTTATTAAATGTACTCACACACATGTATACCTGGACATACAATACAGACACTTCTTTTACAAATGTATACTTACAGGCTAATTATACAAATACAGTGAAAATTATCAACCCACTCATAGATCGCTGTTCAGCATAGAGCGTATAATCGATACAGTTCAGTGCGAGGGCTAGTAGCTAACAAGATGTACAGTCAAGCAACTGACCCGGAAGTGGCCGGGAAAAATGATACGTTGGGAAGAACAGTATGCAACACCGTCAGCCACGCAGGAAGGGGAAGAGTTACCCGACTTCCTGGGTTTCCCCGCGGATCAGTCGAAGCTTCCGCAGGAAGGAGAGGGACACCAGGGCATAGGAGCGGCGCACCATCAGGTAACCTGTAATCTCCTCCAGCTGGCCCAAGCTGGCCTCGAGCTCTGCAGCAATGTTATCTGAACCAGAAACACAGCCAATCAGTGCTGGGTGGGCGGGGCCAGGGAAGGGCAGAAGGGGCAAGTAGTGGGTGAGTGGTGGCAGGGGGCGGGTTTAAGGATGGGTGGGCGGGGCCAGGACTAGGGGGGGCGGAGTCAGTACTTACTCCCGCCGCGGATGTTGATGATCATGCTGCCGTTGAGCACAGTGCAGCCGCGCAGTGCCTGGGCCGCCGTCACCGAGTCCACCGTCTTCAGCCCCATGCACATCCTGGGACACAGCCCCGCACACCGCGTGCAGTTCAGCCTGCAGGGGGCGCAAGAACCATCAGAACACACACAGAGATACACACACACACACACACACGCACACAGCCCCGCACACCGCGTGCAGTTCAGCCTGCAGGGGGCGCAAGAACCATCAAAACACACACACACACACACACACACACAGCCCCGCACACTGCGTGCAGTTCAGCCTGCAGGGGGCACAAGAACCATCAGAACACACACAGAGATACACACAAACAGCTCACACACACACATACATACAGCACACATACACACACGCACACACACACACATACACACACACACACATACAGCACACATACAGCTCACTTACACACACACATACACAAATACACATACAGCTCACACACGCACACACGCACACACATGGGTGTAGTTATGGAGGAGGTGGTGTTGGCGGGTGTAGTTAGGGAGGATGTGCTGTAGGGGTGAGTCAGAATATTTGATTATTCGATTATTCGTTCATGGTGGCAAGAATCAAATTTTGGAGGGGGGGGGGGGGGCAACGACTTTTGTGTAGGTAGTTTTCACTAAAAAAATAAGTCATATTTTATTTCTTGTGAAACGTATTTTGGGGATGAATAAATACATACAATTCATATTTCTTATGTCATATTTCATAAATAAATATTTATTTAGACTAGACACAGGTGCTGGAGATACGCGAAAGCTAAGTGTGAAAAACTCCATGTCCCAATGTTCTTCACTCCTCTCCTCCCTTCCTCCACTCCCCCACTACCACTCCTCTCCTCCCTTCCTCCACTCCCCCACTACCACTCCTCTCCTCCCTTCCTCCACTCCCCCACTACCACTCCTCCCTTCCTCCACTCCCCCACTACCACTCCTCTCCTCCCTTCCTCCACTCCCCCACTACCACTCCCCACCTCGCTTCCTCCACTCCCCAACTACCACTCCTCTCCTCCCTTCCTCCACTCCCCCACTACCACTCCTCTCCTCCCTTCCTCCACTCCCCCACTACCACTCCCCACCTCGCTTCCTCCACTCCCCCACTACCACTCCTCCTCCCTTCCTCCACTCCCCCACTACCACTCCTCTCCTCCCTTCCTCCACTCCCCCACTACCACTCCCCACCTCGCTTCCTCCACTCCCCCACTACCACTCCTCTCCTCCCTTCCTCCACTCCCCCACTACCACTCCTCTCCTCCCTTCCTCCACTCCCCCACTACCACTCCCCACCTCGCTTCCTCCACTCCCCCACTACCACTCCTCTCCTCCCTTCCACCACTCCCCACTACCACTCCTCTCCTCCCTTCCTCCACTCCCCCACTACCACTCCTCTCCTCCCTTCCTCCACTCCCCCACTACCACTCCCCACCTCGCTTCCTCCACTCCCCCACTACCACTCCTCTCCTCCCTTCCTCCACTCCCCCACTACCACTCCCCACCTCGCTTCCTCCACTCCCCCACTACCACTCCTCTCCTCCCTTCCTCCACTCCCCCACTACCACTCCCCACCTCGCTTCCTCCACTCCCCCACTACCACTCCTCTCCTCCCTTCCTCCACTCCCCCACTACCACTCCTCTCCTCCCTTCCTCCACTCCCCCACTACCACTCCTCTCCTCATCTCCCTTCCTCCACTCCCCCACTACCACTCCTCTCCTCATCTCCCTTCCTCCACTCCCCCACTACCACTCCTCTCCTCATCTCCCTTCCTCCACTCCCCCACTACCACTCCTCTCCTACCAGGAAGTATGCAAAACTGTCTGAACGTTTCCAGTACAAGTATTTGCTGACTCAGGATACAATGTACCTGACATTGCGATTTGCGTCGAGACATTCATTAATAAGTAACCATTAATACGTAATTAAGATGTAATCAGCAACATCAAATTAAAACTCAAAGATCTGTTTCCGGAGCACGGAGGAGAGGAGGGGTAGTGGAGGAAAGGAGGGTGCATTTTTTGAGTATTGGGATGCACCCACAGGGTTGCAGTTTATTGTTTCATAAATACAAATCACTGAACAGAACCATTATGCACTTCAGTTTGTGGTTCCGTCGAACTATTAGTGAGAAACACCTAGAGACTACTTCTCGCTGGGGACGCATTAGCCTTTCCTACCTAGCCACTAAGCCAGCAAAAATGTCCGTATCGAAAAAAACTAGAAAAAGCTCAGCCTAGGACCAATTTAAAACAATCGGGGACAGTCAAGTGCAGTGCAATATTTGTGATATTAAATTGTCCTACCACGGATCGACCTCGACGATGATCTCAAAAACATCCACAACACAACCATCGTTGAAGAAGCAGAGTCCTACGTCTTCTTTCTTGCAAACTCGCAAATATGACAAACCTCAAGCTGAAAAAATATCTGCGAAAATCACTGGCATGCCAAGGACACTAGATAACAGCAGTGTCATCCTTGCAAAGGGCAGGTGCATAAAGTACTGAAAACAGGGAAAACAGCCGTTATTTCGTTGTTTGCGGCTATCCTATTTCATGTGCTTTGGCGTGTTTTGATTATAGCCTAGATGTGTGTTTATAGCACATTATAGCCTACTTGTATTTTGATCTACGTATTTTATATTATAGAATTGTTACTTGTAAATTGTTGCCTGAATTGCCACAATTTCATTGTTAATAGGCCTACAATTGAATAAATAGCCTATTTAATATAGACTAATGCTTCTTGCGTGTGTTTTATTTACGGTCTTTTCTTAAAGCTGTAGTTTTTAATTTCAGACAAACATGAATACTGTAATTGTGACATATACGTCTACCACAAGGGGTCCAACGTGGATCGGGTTAAAGAAATCTGTTAATCCAAGTTGGCTTTAGCGAATTTACCAAGACGAGAAGGGTGACAGCGGGAGGAGGGAGGAGGGAGGAGGGTTAAGCCGACACAACCCGCAAGATGAAACCATAATGTGTTGAGCATTCACTATTTAAGATCAGAAAAATGAAGGCTAATTCATAGGCCTACAATAGTGGCTGCAACAAAAATATTGCTGCTTATTTGACGCCTTCTCCATTCAGAGTGACGTGCAGTCGTCAATTTCTGATCCTATCGGCACATCCGAATAATCCATTATTCGCTCATACCACCCACTGATAATTCAACCATGACAAATATGAGTTTTGCGCACCCCTAATGTGCTGTTAGCGGGTGTAGTTAGGGAAGAGGTGGTGTTGGCTGGTGTAGTTAGAGAAAAGGTGGGTGATGGTGTTAGTGAGTCTAGTTAGGGAGAAGGTTGTTGGAGGGTGTAGTTAGTGAGGAGGTTGTGTTAGCGGGTGTAGTTATGGAAGAGGTGGGTGGTGGTGTTAGCGGGTGTAGTTAGGGAGGAGGTTGTGTTAGCGGGTGTAGTTAGGGGAGAGGTGGGTGGCGGTGTTAGCGGGTGTAGTTAGGGAGGATATGGTGTTGGCGGGTGTAGTTATAGAGGAGTTGGTGTTGGTGGGTGTAGTTAGGGAGGAGGTTGTGTTAGCGGGTGTAGTTATGGAGGAGGTGGTGTTGGTGGGTGTAGTTAGGGAGGAGGTTGTGTTAGCGGGTGTAGTTAGGGAGGAGGTTGTGTTAGTGGGTGTAGTTAGGGAGGAGGTTGTGTTAGCAGGTGTAGTTAGGGAGGAGGTTGTGTTAGTGGGTGTAGTTAGGGAGGAGGTTGTGTTAGCGGGTGTAGTTAGGGAGGAGGTTGTGTTAGTGGGTGTAGTTAGGGAGGAGGTTGTGTTAGCGGGTGTATTTAGGGAGGAGGTTGTGTTAGTGGTTGTAGTTAGGGAGGAGGTTGTGTTAGTAGGTGTAGTTAGGGAGGAGGTTGTGTTGGCAAGTGTAATTAGAGAGGAGGTAGTGTTGGCGGGTGTAGTTAGGGAGGAGGTGGTGTTGGTGGGTGTAGTTAGGGAGGAGGTGGTGTTGGCTGGTGTAGTTAGGGAGGAGGTGGTGTTGGCTGGTGTAGTTAGGGAGGAGGTGCTTACGTTGTGGAGTTGACAGTGGTGTAGCCAGAGGGGCATTCTGGGATACAGGCTCCGTTGTGGATGACATACTGGGCACAGTCGCTGGCCTTGTTCTTGCGACACTGCTGGTGCAGGTCCTGGCAGAAGAGGAAACTGACGCAGCGCCAGCCCTTGAAGATGTAGAATCCTGAAGGGCACCTGTCCACACAGGTACCCTGGTGCAGGTAGTGCCGGCACGCCACACACGTACTGGGGGAGCCAGGAGCGTCACAGCCGCCTAGACACTGCTCATCACAGCACTGGCTCTCCCTGCTACACGCACGGTGTTTACAAGCAACAGGGCACACTGAGAAAGAGAGAGAGAGAGAGAGAGAGAGAGAGAGGGGGGATGGAGAGAGAGGGAGGGGGGAGAGAGAAGGAGAGAGGGGGGGAGAGAGAGAGGGAGGGGGGGAGCAGAAAGAGGGGGGAGAGAGAGCAGAGAGAGAGAAAGAGAGAAAATTATTTAAAATCTCCCAGACGGAGACTCTCGCCACTATCCTCAACTCAGAGTAAGCTTGTCATGGATCGCGCCTTTCTTTCCTTATCTCTGTGTTTTCTATTCCTTTTTTTCTTTTACCGGTAATCTATCGGATTTTTCTGTGTTCCGCTACGGGTTTTGCTTTCGCCTCAGTGATTAGTGAGTTCACCTGTCCTGCATTTCCGCTCACTATTTATACCCCGCTTCCTCCTTTTCTCGTCCCTTCCATGCTATTTCACGTAACATTCTAGCCGGTAAAGGTATAGGAAGTTGTGCTGCTATCGACCGCTTTGCTTCTCAACGCGGGACTAGTTAGCAGTACAATTTAGAAAAATTATAGTGCGGTCTTTTATTTCAGAGCAGAGGTTTCGTTTTCTTTGTTTTCCACTCAAACCTACGAGTGCTCTCGCCCTAAGGTTTAGGGTTCTTTCATTTTTCTCCTTCTTTTCTTTTTGTTCACTCCACAACAGGAGTTAGATAAGCATTACTGCTTATTTCTTTTTGTTTTGCTCGGTTATCAAGTTCCTCGCTTTTTATCGCGAGGTTATTTGTGTTCTCCTTATTTTCCCCATCCACTACGGATTATCGTCCGTCTTTGTGGTGTTCGTTGAAACACTTTATGAGTCCTCATCTATCGCACCTGGACCTCCAATATTTCCTCCGTGTCTCTGGCATAGAGATCCCCTACAAAGCTAGGCTAGCGAATATTATATCCTAAGCAATGCATAACAGTTAGTTATCAAGAAGAGACAGCAGACAGCATAGATTGATCAAAGAAACTGACCTCTCTCTCTCTCTCTGCGTCTCCATGTTTTATATGGTCAAACCAACCAATCAGATATTAGAGAAAAATATTATTTCGATGTGGCATTTTTATGATTGGCCGAATCGTCTGTAGCTCTACTACTTTTTAATATCTGAACACGATGCCACACTTTTAGCATGTATAAACTAGAGAGGGTGAGGCTTTCACAAGCGAAGCGATGAAACGTTTTAACCATCATGCATCTGAACTTTAAGTAATGTATAATGTTGGAGAAACGTGCTGTAAAGGCTGATTCACATCTTTCTTTGTGCACTAAGCGAACCGGCTTTAATCAGTCACTTCTTGAAGTAAATGAGAAGATTTTGAAGATTTTTTTTTTAATTGCACTTGTTCTACTAGACACTGATCTGACTTCTCACAATACCTTAGGGTGGTTTAACCATATTTGTGAATGAAGCTTCTTTTCCCTCAACTTATTCAAGACAGAAACTAAGTATTGAACAGTTTACACCATTCAGTTACCAACTTAAATCATTTCACTGATGTTAAACAGTCACATGATAGATAGAGAAATCTAATGCTGAAAAGCACAGACTCTTAAGAGAGAAATTAATATAGACCCAGAACCACTGCCAGTGCAGTGAGTACACCTTTACCTGTTTATCACACACACATCACACCTTTACCTGTTTATCACACACACATCACACCTTTACCTGTTTATCACACACACATCACACCTTTACCTCTTTATCACACACACATCACACCTTTACCTCTTTATCACACACACATCACACCTTTACCTGTTTATCACACACATCACACCTTTACCTGCTTATCACACACACCATCACACCTTTACCTGGTTATCACACACATATCACACCTTTACCTGTTTATCACACACACATCACACCTTTACCTGTTTATCACACACACATCACACCTTTACCTGCTTATCACACACACATCACACCTTTACCTGTTTATCACACACATCACACCTTTACCTGTTTATCACACACACATCACACCTTTACCTGTTTATCAAACACATATCACACCTTTACCTGTTTATCACACACACATCACACCTTTACCTGTTTATCAAACACATATCACACCTTTACCTGCTTATCACACACACCATCACACCTTTACCTGTTTATCACACACATCACACCTTTACCTGTTTATCACACCTTTACCTGTTTATCACACACACATCACACCTTTACCTCTTTATCACACACACATCACACCTTTACCTGTTTATCAAACACATATCACACCTTTACCTGCTTATCACACACACCATCACACCTTTACCTGTTTATCACACACACATCACACCTTTACCTGTTTATCACACACATCACACCTTTACCTGTTTATCACACACACATCACACCTTTACCTGTTTATCAAACACATATCACACCTTTACCTGCTTATCACACACACCATCACACCTTTACCTGTTTATCACACACATATCACACCTTTACCTGTTTATCACACATATCACACCTTTACCTGCTTATCACACACACCATCACACCTTTACCTGTTAGCACTCACTATTTACCTGTTTATCACACACATATCACACCTTTACCTGCTTATCACACACATATCACACCTTTACCTCTTTATCACACACACATCACACCTTTACCTGTTTATCACACACATCTTACTGAACAGATAAAAAGGCACCATCTCTCCCTCTCTCCCCCCCTCTCTCTCCCCCCCTCTTCCCCCCCCCCCCCTCTCTAATCTACCCCCCCCCCCCCCCCCCTCTCTCTACTGACTCCCCCCCCCCCTCCCCCCCCCCCCCCTCTTCTCCCACCTCCCCCCCCTCTCTCCCCCCTCTCCCCCCCCCCCTCTATCAATTCCACTCCCGCCCTTTCTCCCTCCCCCCCCTCCCCCCCCCCCCTTCGTCCTCTCCCCCCCTCTCTCTCATCCCTCCCCCCCCCCTCCCCCCCCTCCCCCCCTCTCTCCCCCCCCCTCCCCCCCCCTCTCTCCCCCCCCCCCTCTCCTCCCCCCCCTCCCCCCCCCCCTCTCTCCCCCCCCCCCTCTCTCACCCCTCTCTCTCTCCCCCCCCCTCTACGCCCACTCTATTCCCCCCCCCTCCCCCCCCCCCTATCCCCCCCCCTCTATCTCCCCCCCGCTCCCCCCTCTATCTCCCCCCTCTCTCTCCCCCCCCCACTCTCACCCCCCCCTCTATCTCCCCCTCAATCCCCCCTCTATCTCGCCCCCCGCTCCCCCCCTTCCCCCCATCTATCCTCCCCCCTCTCTCTCATCTCTCCCCCTCTCTCTCTCCATCACCCGCCTCTTCTCTCTCTCTCCCCTCTCTCCCCCTCTCTCCCCCCCCTCTCCCACTCCCCTTCTCCCTCTCCCCCCTCTCTCTCTCCCCCCTCCTCTCTCTCTCACCCCTCTCTCCCCGCCCTCTCTCCCTCTCCCCCCTCTCTCTCTCTCTCCCCCCCTCTCCCCCCCTCCCCCCTCCCCCTCTCTCCCCCCCTCCCCCTCTCTCCCCCCCTCCCCCTCTCTCCCCCCCTCCAGCCCCTCCCCCCCCCCCACCTCTTCCCCCCCCCT
>CM040395.1:153266037-153568537 GCA_022702515.1 Ilyophis sp. 1 JC-2022
AAGGGGATTTTTCAGTTTTGTCATTTAAAGCAGAACTGAACTTTGGTAGAACTTTGGGTTGTGTATTTATGTTTGTTAGTTGCTCTTTGCTCCCCAGGGGTGATAATCCAGAATAGGGTATTTGTTGCTCTCCATTCACTTCTATAGGGCAGCTAAAACGCTCTCAAAATAACACTTTAGCACGCAAACAAAATGGATTCTGTCAATACAAACAATAACCAGTCCTCGTACGTATTTCTTTTTCTTTAACGTAACAAGAAAAGGCTGTACGTCATCAAGGGTCTAAGGTATCAAACGAGCCCCAAACCATCACTCTGCGGCCAGATATGGAGTAGATGTGGATGGATCCCTTTAAGGGTTGTTTCTCCTGACTTTTTTCCCCATAGAGTTCTATAGGAAAATGAGTCAGGAGAAATAACCCTTGCAGTGATCCATCCACATCTACTCCATATCTGGCAACAAAGTGATGGCTTGGAGCTCGTTCGACAGCTCAGACCCTTGATGACTTACAGCCATTTAGCCAGCCATGTGTTCCACACTGTACCAATGTAATGTACAGCTGAATCTAGTCTCACCCCCCAATTCCCATAGAGATCCATTCAAATGCAGAGAGCTTATAGTATTGCTTGTAACAGTACCTGGAAATAAGATATTGAGTCTTTTGATGTTGATGGGTCACAGACTTCAGGAAGTAACAGCATGCAAAGGATATGTGACCAAATATTAAATATGATACTGTAAAAATATGTTAAAGCAAAGGGTAGGAATACTTATGTAAATGAAAGATTTCAGTTTTCGATTTAATACATTTGCAAAAATTTCTAAAAACATGTTTTCACTTTGTCATTATGGGCTATTTTGTGTAGAATTTTGAAACAAAAAAATGAACTCAATCTATTGTAGAATATGTCTGTAATGTAATACAATGTGGAGAAGGTGAAAGGGGTATTCAGACTTTCCGGCTTGACTGTATGTGTGTGATAAACAGGTAAAGGTGTGCTATATGTGTTTGATAAGCAGGTAAAGGTTTGCTATATGTGTGATAAGCAGGTAAAGATGTGCTATATGTGTGCGATAAACAGGTAACGGTGTGATATGTGCTTGATAAGCAGGTAAAGGTGTGCTATATGTGTTCCATAAACAGGTAAAGGCGTGCTTTATGTGTGTGATAAGCAGGGAAAGGTGTACTATGTGTGTGATAAACAGGTAAAGGTGTGCTATATGTATGATAAGCAGGTAAAGGTGTGATATGTGTTCGATAAACCGGTAAAGGTGTGATATGTGTGTTCGATAAACCGGTAAAGGTGTGATATGTGTGTGATAAACAGGTAAAGGTGTGATATCTCTTTGATAAACAGGTAAAGGTGTGCTATATGTATGATAAGCAGGTAAAGGTGTGATATGTGTGTGATAAACAGGTAAAGGTGTGATATGTGTTTGATAAACAGGTAAAAGTGTGATATGTGTGTGATAAGCAGGTAAAGGTGTGATATGTGTTTGATAAACAGGTAAAGGTGTGATGTGTTTGTAATAAACAGGTAAAGGTGTGCTTTATGTGTGTGATAAGCAGGTAAAAGTGTGATATGTGTGTGATAAACAGGTAAAGGTGTGATGTGTGTGTGATAAACAGGTAAAAGTGTGATATGTGTGTGATAAGCAGGTAAAGGTGTGATATGTGTTTGATAAACAGGTAAAAGTGTGATATGTGTGTGATAAGCAGGTAAAGGTGTGATATGTGTGTGATAAGCAGGTAAAAGTGTGATATGTGTGTGATAAACAGGTAAAGGTGTGATGTGTGTGTAATAAACAGGTAAAGGTGTGATATGTGTGTGATAAGCAGGTAAAAGTGTGATATGTGTGTGATAAGCAGGTAAAGGTGTGATATGTGTTTGATAAACAGGTAAAAGTGTGATATGTGTGTGATAAGCAGGTAAAGGTGTGATATGTGTTTGATAAACAGGTAAAGGTGTGATGTGTTTGTAATAAACAGGTAAAGGTGTGATATGTGTGTGATAAGCAGGTAAAAGTGTGATATGTGTGTAATAAACAAGTAAAGGTGTGATGTGTGTGTGATAAACAGGTAAAGGTGTTATATGTGTTTGATAAACAGGTAAAAGTGTGATATGTGTGTAATAAACAGGTAAAGGTGTGATGTGTGTGTGATAAACAGGTAAAGGTGTTATATGTGTTTGATAAACAGGTAAAGGTGTGATGTGTTTGTAATAAACAGGTAAAGGTGTGCTTTATGTGTGTGATAAGCAGGTAAAAGTGTGATATGTGTGTGATAAACAGGTAAAGGTGTGATGTGTGTGTAATAAACAGGTAAAGGTGTGATATGTGTGTAATAAACAGGTAAAGGTGTGATGTGTGTGTGATAAACAGGTAAAGGTGTTATATGTGTTTGATAAACAGGTAAAGGTGTGATGTGTGTGTAATAAACAGGTAAAGGTGTACTCACTGCGCTGGCAGTGGTCCTGGGTCCAGCAGCGTGCGCTGAAGTGTCCGTTGATGGTGGTCGGCTGGCAGATGCTCTTGCCTCTGGCAGCTCCGGGGCACACATCCCCACATTCCCGCTCGTTCTTATTGGCCAGCACGTAATTATCCTCCACAGAGTCAAGGACCTTGGCCCAGTCCAGGGTGGACAGGTAGCAGAGGTTGGGGTTCTTCTCGATGCGCACAGCGCCGCGCGTGATGTTGGTGAGAGACGGCAGGCCCAGGTCTTTGAGCTGTAGCATCTCGAACAGCACCAGTGCGTAGTTGAAGAACAGGTTGTTCCCGCGGATGACGGTCAGGTTGGGGAAGAGGTTGCGGAGGCTCTCCAGGCCGTACACGCGGAACAGCAGCAGGTAGTCCGTTATCACCACAAGGCGCGGGAAGCTCAAGTCGCGGAAATCTTCATGTTTGGCTTTAAAAATGAGCAGAATCTTCAGATGGCCCTCGATCACGGTGCAGTTCTCCAGGGTCCGCATGTTGGTCACATTGTTCCGGATGTCCTTACTCTGGCAAACTAGCAGAAAGGGCACAGGACACCAGTGCCGTTAGTGCGCCCTCCACATACAGACAGACATACAGATACACATGCACAGACACACATAAAGACACACACATGCACATATGGACACACACAGACACACATATGGATGGTCTGTTCTGCAGAATCTGTCACAAAGTCAGTTTTCATTAAAAATGTTTTGGAAATATTCTTGGGAAAAATACTGAGAGAACAAATTCTTTTTCATTTTGTAAATGTGCAGAGAGCAGCAGTGGGAATGTGCAGGGCGCAGCAGTAGGAATGTGCAGAGAGCAGCAGTGGGGATGTGCAGGGAGCAGCAGTGGGAATGTGCAGGGCGCAGCAGTAGGAATGTGCAGAGAGCATCAGCGGGGATGTGCAGAGAGCAGCAGTGGGGATGTGCAGGGCGCAGCAGTGGGGATGTGCTGGGCGCAGCAGTGGGGATGTGCAGAGAGCAGCAGTGGGAATGTGCAGGGCGCAGCAGTAGGAATGTGCAGAGAGCATCAGCGGGGATGTGCAGAGAGCAGCAGTGGGGATGTGCAGGGCGCAGCAGTGGGGATGTGCAGAGAGCAGCGGTGGTAATGTGCAGGGAGCAGCAGAGGGGATGTGCTGGGAGCAGCAGTGGGGATGTGCAGAGAGCAGCAGTGGGGATGTGCAGAGAGCAGCAGTGGGGATGTGCAGAGAGCAGCAGTGGGGATGTGCAGAGAGTAGCAGTGGGGATGTGCAGGGAGCAGCAGTGGGGATGTGCAGGGAGCAGCAGTGGGGATGTGCAGAGAGCAGCAGTGGGGATGTGCTGGGAGCAGCAGTGGGGATGTGCAGAGAGCAGCAGTGGGGATGTGCAGAGAGCAGCAGTGGGAATGTGCAGAGAGCAGCAGTGGGGATGTGCAGAGAGCAGCAGAGGGGATGTGCAGGGAGCAGCAGAGGGGATGTGCTGGGAGCAGCAGTGGGGATGTGCAGGGAGCAGCAGTGGGGATGTGCAGGGAGCAGCAGTGGGGATGTGCAGGGAGTAGCAGTGGGGATGTGCAGAGAGCATCAGTGGGGATGTGCAGGGAGCACCAGTGGGATGTGCTGGGAGCAGCAGTGGGGATGTGCAGAGAGCAGCAGTGGGGATGTGCAGAGAGCAGCAGTGGGGATGTGCAGAGAGCACCAGTGGGATGTGCTGGGAGCACCAGTGGGGATGTGCAGAGAGCATCAGTGGGGATGTGCAGGGAGCACCAGTGGGATGTGCTGGGAGCAGCAGTGGGGATGTGCAGAGAGCAGCAGTGGGGATGTGCAGAGAGCACCAGTGGGATGTGCTGGGAGCAGCAGTGGGGATGTGCAGAGAGCAGCAGTGGGGATGTGCAGAGAGCAGCAGTGGGGATGTGCAGAGAGCAGCAGTGGGGATGTGCAGAGAGCAGCAGTGGGGATGTGCAGGGAGCAGCAGCACTCCACTGCATGCTAACAGCTCAGCCGTGCACTAACCACACCACGGTGCGCTAACCACTTCATGGGGCGCTAACCACTGTACGGTGTGCTAATCACTCCACTGCGTGCTAACAGTACCGCCATGAGCTAACCGCTCTACTGAGCGCTAACAGCTCCACGGTGTGCTAACCACTCCACAGTACACTAACCGTGCCAACGTGCGCTAGCCACTACATGGTGCACAAACAACTCCGCTGTACACTAATGACACTACCGTGCGCTAACCGCTCCATTTTGCGCCAACAGATAGTTTATTTAGTGTGAGCTACGATAGGCAATATTGTTAGTTGTAACTTGGCCACGTTTTGATATCAATACTTTTAAAAGCAGGCCTAGTTTTTGCGAGTTGGAATTAAAGACTTATAGACAGCGCTCTGTAGGCTATGTATGAGTAACTTGGTTGTTTTACGTTGAAAATGTTTTTGTTCAGATTTCACTTATTTTTGGTAAACTAATGATGAATAATGCATGAAGATAATGACATCGAGAGAGACATGCATACAGAATACATGCATTCCAAATAAATGCATGCAGACATTCATGTAACTATAATGCCCTCTACTGACGAGAATGAAAACATTTCTCCTATTACCGATAGCCCACAATTACATTAAAAGAGTTTGTAGATGAGCTATGTATTTAATGTCTAATAAAATACAATGAACAGCACCACCTGAGCTATGGATCATGAAGAAGCATGTAAATGAATGAACCAAGTCTATATGGAGACATGCATGCACAATAGGCTAGACGCAAACACATTCTAGCTGAAAGAAAGACAAACAGCCTAAATAGTTCGTACAGCATAAATAGTTTACATAAGTAACATATGGAAATACAGTTTTAAAATAGGCCTATTAGTATTCTATAGAAATACATTTCACGTTAGGCTATTCAACACTGGCTTGCCGGATGCGTAACTCCGAGCTTCCATGTCTGGGCTACGAGCTGCCGAGTTCATAATGATCACAGCATAATTCCAGCACATTTTCTTTTTAGTGTAATGTTACCTGTGGAAAATCTTTTGGTACAGGACCATGTAGCTAGGTTTAGTTTAGTTTCCTGTAGTGCAATGGACGTATAAGGCATGATTCGCTTCGTTAGCCTAGCTTGTACCTGCTTCCTGACAAGCAGCTGACGTTTCTCTGGCAAAACTAACGTTGGCTAACAAGCTTAATTGGATAACGCATATTTCCCAGGAATCTTAGCCAGAAAGAAGACAATAGCTAGGCCTACTACTAAGAAAGTAGCCTACCAGAGATTATTATAATTAAAAGTGTTTGCAGTAAACTACATTGTCTGCAGTAGTGTAGACTAGAGCCATATTTGGACGCTATTGTATTTTTTTTAAAAGTGACTAACCATGAAACAAATATGTTTGGGGAATTGACTGTTTATAAATCAGATATCTTAAGAGATTGCAGTTTTTAGTGTGAAAAGCATAAAGTGAACAGAGCTGAAGACAACATAGGTAGGCCTACGCTACGCATGGATGTTTTTCCCGGTAGCCTACTGTAACTATGTGCAGTGGTAGCGATAGCCTACCGAACTATGTCGGATTTTTTTCTATAATTACCGTCTTTAAAAACATGTAGTTTCTTTGCTTGACAAATGACCATGGGATACCTGTTCCAATAACATTAGCTATTGCATAACTGCCATGGTGTCCAGTGACTGAATTGTTTAAGTAACAGGGTACAAGTGAGCAGTTAATATTGTAAACATGTTTTTGTATGAGAAAACATTCTTGTATGAGTACAGTTCTTGGTACAATCACGTGATATAGGCTATAGGCCACTTGTTAGTGTTTAGGGAAAATGGAACATTTGTTTCCATACTGTGTAACGTTACCCGAAGTGGTGTCGTCTGACTTTCACCATTTCGCTGTAACACCATTTTCAAAGTGAAACATTGAACAGTTAATATTGTAAACGTCTTTTGCCTTTGCAATAAAAATATGTTTGTTAATGTGAAAATAACAGTCTAATAAATGAAAAGTATAACAGTTGCACATTGTTTTTGTCGAAAATGTACTTTTTGGCCTGTTTGGCTCGAACCCCCTCCTCTGTGTGAGAGGCAGCAACTCCAACCAGTAGGCCACAGTAACTTCATGGAAAACACAAAGCCATATAGCGAATTTGTCTGTGATTCTGTGACGTGTCCACGTTAGTTTGAAGCGTTTTTATTGGTCGATAAGCTATGCAGGTATGCAATGATGTTATCCAATGGGGGAAATTATTATTTGAGAAGAAGAAGAAGAAGAGGCTTTATTGTGTGGATGTGTGAAGTTGTATCTGAATACTGTGTGGTTACATGAGGTCTGAACGTACAGAAGTTAGTGTTTTTAAGGGCTGAGAGTCTGTGGTCATTGTGGTTACTTCTATAGGAAACCCTGAAAAGTGGCAAACTCTCAGTGCTGTATAGGTATGCGGCATGCCCCGCCAAGTGACATACCTGCCATCCCAATGTAGCCTATTTTTGTGGTCTTTTTCATTAATATAATTTTTAAAAAAAATACATTTATAAAAAAAACCTTCAATCCTCCTATTCCGTCAGGCAAACTAAATTTTCTCACGCACACGATACAAGGCCAATACCGGCTTTTGCTAAACATCAAAAACATCTTCGAGAGCAAGCTATGCAATATAAATGGCACTTTGTCAATCCAAACAAATGTAATTATGATCAACCATTTGGTCGTGGTACGTAGTAGTTTGACATATTCTCTGTGACTGACGGATAAAATTGAATTCTTGAAGCTAAAATACACTGTTAGCAAACCTCCCAATTTGGTTTGGATTGGATTGTGTAGATAATTAGCTTGCTGGCTATGTTCAGGTTGAAAATGGTCAGCTACTGTCGTGAAGAAATCGGCCGTTTGAAATTAAAGTTATCACTGATGCGTAAATAGATCTATGGGGGAAACTGCAAAAATAGAATTGAAATGTGCTGAAAATTTGGCACCTCCACCAGGCTCGCTTCTAAAGAAGTTAGCCTGCTGGCTAAAATGATCCATCACGGGTTGTCCAGCTAGCTAACAAACCCGCAATTCTACCATATTTTAGAGTATAAATGCACAGGCTGTGTATGTATAGGCTATCAGAGTATAAATGCACAGGCTGTGTATGTATAAATGCACAGGCTGTGTATGTATAGGCTATGTATGTATAAATGCACAGGCTGTGTATGTATAAATGCACAGGCTGTGTATGTATAGGCTGTGTATGTATAAATGCACAGGCTGTGTATGTATAGGCTATCAGAGTATAAATGCACAGGCTGTGTATGTATAGGCTATCAGGGTATAAATGCACAGGCTGTGTATGTATAGGCTATCAGGGTATAAATGCACAGGCTGTGTATGTATAGGCTATCAGAGTATAAATGCACAGGCTGTGTATGTATAGGCTGTATAGTGCACAGGCTGTGTATGTATAGGCTATCAGAGTATAAATGCACAGGCTGTGTATGTATAGGCTATCAGAGTATAAATGCACAGGCTGTGTATGTATAGGCTGTATAGTGCACAGGCTGTGTATGTATAGGCTATCAGAGTATAAATGCACAGGCTGTGTATGTATAGGCTGTGTATGTATAGGCGATCACGAAGCTGCGAGGTTAGTATAAATACTGTAATCCAGTGTTAACGGGCTCTTGGTTCCATT
Organism: Ilyophis sp. 1 JC-2022; assembly: GCA_022702515.1. Classification (NCBI taxonomy): domain Eukaryota; kingdom Metazoa; phylum Chordata; class Actinopteri; order Anguilliformes; family Synaphobranchidae; genus Ilyophis; species Ilyophis sp. 1 JC-2022. The sequence goes on from CM040395.1 coordinate 153,274,177, forward strand.
CGCCACCTAATTTGTTTACGTTCCCAGTCAGATGAGGCCTTTGCCTGCAAAGCAATCCCACACAAATAGCAGTTTATTCAGCAGCGAGTGCTAATCTGGCTGCGGGATGATGGCTAGCGTTATTTAGCTACAGTTATCTTCGTAATCCGGCATATTTAATCATATTTTTTAGGCCTCCAACATAGTATGGCAACAAAAATAGCTTTACTGCGAAATAGCTAGCCAGTGTGCTACCGTTAGCGCCAGCCAACGTATGATTAACTGAGCTTGCGAGTGTTAGCCCAGTTAGCCACTGTTACCAGATGGCGAGCCGAAGCCATTAGCTAACGTTATATGTCACGTTAGTTTCATATTGTCCTGATATAATCTATCTTCTGCGATTCAAAATTATGAATAAACCTTATTTTCTGTACTTGGAGGAGGCATTGAAGCGCCTACTGCGCGAGTTAACTAGCATTAGCATGCTAACGCTATTGCTAGTTTGATTCTTCTCTGTTTATAACGGCGCTAGCATTGACCACCTATCGATAGCGCAAATATTTACGCAGCACAAGCACACGTTGTTTAGTGTGTGTGTGTGTGTGTGTGTGTGTGTGTGTGTAAAGTTACTTACTCTCTCCGGTAGTTACAAAGCAACTCAGTACCAAGTAGATAAAAGTGACCAAAACCACCGCCGAAGTCTGGACCCGCATCCTAAACTCTGGCTCCGGCCCGATGGTCCAAAAGTGCGTGAAGGATAATTTATAAATCCAGAATCGCAGAGAAATTGTGTTCAGTTCCTAAGCGTTTTAACACAGGTAGCCTAGTAGGCCACACAAATGCCCAAAACACGCAAACTGGCCACCCTTTGTGCTGCTATTACTCAGCATTGGCTGCTTCACCGCTGAGAAACGTCATCTTGTGTTCTGGCAATACTTAAGCAAACAAAAAGCTTCATTTTCCATAAAGTCATGAAATATATTTCCTCTTTCATCAGTTAAAGGTGTTCTGCTTTACTCCAGAAGAGAGAATCCCACATGCTGGGTAACGCTGGGTATCTAAATATCCAGGATGAATAACGGTGTTCAGAGCAGTTTCGTTCAGTCAGAAGATCCACACATTTGCAGGGGCAAAGCCAGTTATTTTCCGCTTAGAAATAAATGCGTTTTGTTAACCGTTCCATCATAAATCCCAGTTATCTTGTCCCGGTACTGCTGACCCGGTCCCGGTCCCGTTAATGCATCCACGGATCGCTTCGTTTTATACACAACAGATGCACCATATAATATCCCACCTTCTCCTTTTCCATGTCACGGGAAAATAATTGCTTTAAAACGTCCGGTCGGCACATCCTATAAATACCTCAAGGTAGAGTATTAGAAACTATTATGCTCGGGTATTTTGCCCCAAAATGATTTCCACGAGAAGGGATTTTTAGTTAAATCGTCGCTTCTCCCAACTGGCACGTATTACTAGCGGAGTGCTGCGGACTGTGCGAACTCCCAGCGGCGTGGCTGTCCTATTTCTGTCTGAACCCCGATGAGATGTCGTAGCTGGTAACAGATAATACCTTTTCGCTTGCAAAGAACATGAGTGAAAATATACCACCATCGACAAGATCAAGAACATTAATATCTATTTAAAGCCCCACAAAAAAAATGTACCGCCTGCGAATGAACGCTTGCCCGCATAGCTAGCTCTTATTTCGGTACCCCCGGCCCGGTCTGTCTCTGAGCCAGTAAACAAGAGCCCGTCAGTCAGCTGCAGTAAAATAAGTGCAGAAGAAAACATGGACTGGACTAACTAATGTAGCCGAAGGAAATGCAGTGTTGGAAATAAATACAAACACATTTTCGATGGTTGAGCTGCTGCACACAAATTAAAACTAGGCTAGACATAGGCTAGGCCTAAATAATAAATTAAAATATGTAAAAGCCCATACGGAAAAGTCATATATTTAAATATATGGCAGAAAATTCTAAATATATTTAAATATGTTGTGTAATATATGTATAAAATACATAAATCAACAACATGCATTTAAATACATTTATACATACAATGCACATATGCCTCTCAACATTGTGGCGGCAGTGTGGTATAATGGTTAAGGAACTGGGTTTGTAGCCGAAAGGTTGTAGGTTCGATTCCCGGGTCGGACACTGCCGTTGTACCCTTGAGCAAGGTACTTCACCTGCATTGCTTCAGTATATATCCAGCTGTATCAATGGATACTATGTATAAATGCAAAAATAAATGCTGTGTAAGTCGCTCTGGATAAGAGCGTCTGCTAAATGCCTGTAATGTAATGTAATGTATTCGTCTAGCTAGGTGATGTCAGGACGCATTTGGATTATATTCTCCAATAATCACAGAACAACATACATAATGCTACAATCAATATACAATATATACATATATATAAATATCGAACAAAAAGTTCGGAAATTTGTGTTTGGTAGATTATTTCTCTGTTGTAACAATGCTTCTTGGCAATACATTTTATTACGTTGGAAAGCTTGTTTATTTCCCTTTAAAATGGTGCCCCATTTGTAAGGAACATGCATTTGTGGGATAAGCAGCACAGCTGAGTATGTGGGTTGCGCCCATGTAAAATTTGCCAAATCTTCTCTGCCAATGTCAAACAGCTTACACCTGTACTGGAACCTGAACATGTAGAGGAACGTTCTGTTCAGCGATGAGTCCAGATTCTGCCTACGGAAGTTGGATCGTAGGGTCAAAGTGTGGAGAAGACGGGGAGAACGCTATGCTGATTGCTGCACCGATAGAGTAACACCTTTTGGTGGAGGCAGTGTGATGGTGTGGGGCGGCATCTCCATCACTGGAAAAACGAGGCTTGTCATCATTGGAGGCAATCTCAATGCAGAGAGATATCGAGATGAGATTCTGAAACCAGTGGCAATCCCATATCTCCATCTCTTCAATGCAGCCATGCACTAAACATAACCCCTTTAGCTTTACCTCCCATACAAGCCAATTAAGGTCTGAGAAAATTAATTTAAAAGAAGAGCTTCGCTTGTTTGTTTCTCTTTCTGTTCGTCGGAAATCATCAAGACTAATCAACAATGACAGGTAACATTCCTATCAATAACGGAGAACATCGTGAATGAATAGGCCTACAGGAAACACTTCTGACGACAACGGAAACATGTATTCAACATTGGGGGTATCAAATAGGCTATGACTGGAGGTCGAGGTGTAGTGTGAGGGGTTATTGGTTTAAAAATTGATTAAATACATTTTTAGAAGTTTTATGTGAATCTGAGTGTTAATGAGTACACGTCCGCTAAGAATTTTATTTCATAACGTCTATTGATTAAAATACATTATTAACTGCCAAATAATATTTTTTTATATTGAAAAACATTCAGCTGATAACTAACTATATAATATGGTCGCAGTTGCTACTACTGGATCAATATTAGGACAGTATCAGACAGTACTATCTGAACCAGAGCTGCCCAACCATGTTCCTGGAGATCTACCTTCCTGTAGGTTTTCATTTCAACCATAATTTGGCAGACAATTAGCAGCTCAACTACATCACTAGCTGTTCAATGAGGTGTGCTTTGTTAGGGTTGGAGTGAAATCCTACAGGATCTCCAGAAATAGGGTTGGGCTGCCCAGCTCTAACCTGAAATAAAGTAGCATGTCAACCCTATTAACCTGAGAAATCTATGTACTGCTAGGGAGGATGGGGCAAGATAGGGTTCTGAGATGGCTACTAGAATGAGCTTTTTGCCCCCCCCCTCTCCTTTTTGACTTCTGTACTATATTTTCATAACTTCTCTCCCCTGTTCAATCGATTGGATTACCACATCCTTGTGTTATGTAAACACCATTAAAAAATGGATCAAAAAATAAATAAAAAAGAAATCTATGTATTGTAACATGAAGTAAAAAAATGTCCATGGTTCACTGAATGGTGTGTGGTGTGTGCGTGGGTGCGTGGGTTTGTGTGTGCGTGGGTTTGTGGTGTGTGCGCATCTGCGAAATGTGCTAATGGACGTACTGAGCCATCACAGCGTTCTGTCTGTCCAAATCCTCTATGATATTTTTCCAAAAATCCTGGAGATTATAAAATCATTACTTATGAGAATAACAAAGGAAATATCTAATTTCCTTGGCTGTGTCTTTTTTAAAATTTGACAAAAATTAGTGATATGATGTCACACCCAATTTAGATTGTTTGACCATGTAATTCAAGTGTAACAAACTTTGTAGGAAGCTAGGCCAATCTGGCTGCCATTATTGACTATCTAAATCATAGATTCATCTTATTTTTTGTCTTGGTTACTTTCATGGTAAGACGATTATGTAATTTTGTGACCATCCCTTTAACTGTGAAAAGTTCCTCCTTCCTGTCAGTATAGGGTTAGGGTTAGGGTTAGGGGTTAGGGGTTAGGGTTAGGGTTAGGGTTTAGGGTTTAGGGTTAGGGGTTAGGGGTTAGGGTTAGGGTTAGGGTTAGGGGTTAGGGTTAGGGTTAGGGGTTAGGGTTAGGGTTAGTCTGTGATGCGTTTTTCTGTTACGTCTGTTTCGGTCTTGTCCGTTTTTGTTTTCATTTGCCGTCTCCCAGCCATGTGCTCGTGTGTTTACTTCCCCATTGTGTCCGCCCCGCCTTACGTGTCAGCTCCTGATCACTTATGTGTCTCACCTGCCCTGCTGTTCACCTGCCCTGCTGTTCACCTGTCTCTCGTTTCCTCATTAGTCTGTGTATTTAAGTTCCACTGTCCACTGTCTGTTTGCTACAAGCCTTTTTCCCAGTTTTCTGCTACCCGATTACCTGTGTTCCTGACCTTTTGCCTGTTTCCTGTTTTTGGATTAAGTTTCTGTACTTTTGCGGTGTCTTCCTGGTTTTGACCTCTTACTATGATTTCACCTGTTGTCTTGATTGTTTGCCTCAAACTTGGGTTTATTTGTGACGTGCTGTCTGTGCTTGAGTCCCGACTGCACCCTAACAATCCTCCTGTACTCCCTTTGCACCCTAACAATCCTCCTGTACTCCCTTTGCACCCTAACAATCCTCCTGTCCTCCCTTTGCACCCTAACAATCCTCCTGTACTCCCTTTGTCTCTCGCTCTCTTTGCCCTGAACCCACCCGAGCAGTGAGTCAGAAAACTAGGACCTACTGATACACACGGTAGCCAATATGAGTCTCCATGAGGGTCAAACTATTATACCTCTGTCTGTCATCGATTTGTAACAGTTTGTGATATGAATGATAAAACATTGGAAATATCTCTCAAATGTTCATCTGTAGCTATACTGGTATAATTTCCTATTGCTCTCAAATGACAAAATTTTATTGTGCTTTTCCAAAGGAAAGCTGAATGTCACTTGCATTGGTTTTCATGACCAATGACACTGAATGACATCTGGAGCAGGGAGTCACTGGCGAGTCGTTGCCTCAGTTTTTATCACAAACATTCGGGAGGGGGGGGTCACAACCTGATATTCTGTCCAAAATGAGAGGGTTGGGTAAGTGGGGGACAGTGTGTGTGTGTGCGTGGTGTGTGCGTGTGTGTGTGCAGTGTGTGTGTGTGGTGTGAGCAAACGGCCGCACAGAGATACCGCTTTACCACTCACTGCAGAGCCAGCGACAGCACAGAGATACCGCTTTACCACTCACTGCAGAGCCAGCGACAGCACAGAGATACCGCTTTACCACTCACTGCAGAGCCAGTGACAGCACAGAGATACCGCTTTACCACTCACTGCAAGCCAGCGACAGCACAGAGATACCGCTTTACCACTCACTGCAGAGCCAGGGGCCGCACAGAGATACCGCTTTACCACTCACTGCAGAGCCAGGGACAGCACAGAGATACCGCTTTACCACTCACTGCAGAGCCAGCGACAGCACAGAGATACCGCTTTACCACTCACTGCAGAGCCAGCGACCGCACAGAGATACCGCTTTACCACTCACTGCAGAGCCAGCGACAGCACAGAGATACCGCTTTACCACTCACTGCAGAGCCAGCGACAGCACAGAGATACCGCTTTACCACTCACTGCAGAGCCAGCGACCGCACAGAGATACCGCTTTACCACTCACTGCAGAGCCAGGGGCCGCACAGAGATACCGCTTTACCACTCACTGCAGAGCCAGCGACAGCACAGAGATACCGCTTTACCACTCACTGCAGAGCCAGCGACAACACAGAGATACCGCTTTACCACTCACTGCAGAGCCAGCGACAGCACAGAGATACCGCTTTACCACTCGGAGCACAAAGCCGTTTCTCATCTGACCCCCACAGAAGACTTCTGACATCACTGCGTCTAAGGTAAGGAAACTCACCATAACTGCATGTCATGTGACCACCAACAGAACAATATTAACTTTGATTAACATGGTACTACTAGCATTTGTGTTTATTTTGGCACTTTCCAGAAAAAAAAAAACTTACAATATAAAATCTCTAAATTATGAATACAAATAAAATGAGAAATGATAATACACGTGCTACTATACCATTCATACATTACACACTAACGCATTTTGTGGTCTTGACTAGATGAGGCAAATATTGGAAAAGGGCATTTGAGACAAATCTAACAAGACAGACAGCAAACTAATGCAGTCATTTAAAGATCCTTATTTTCTCTTATAGAAGCACACAGGCAGTCCCTTCCCTTTGGCCCCGGGCATATTCTGCGTATAATAATGTAGGAGTTAGGGTGGGGGGCTTGAAGCTAATGTTACTCCTCTGAACTGACTCAATGATCTGGTTACAAGTGTGAATCTCAGCTGTGAGAGGAAGCATGTGCTTCAGCCACTGAACCCTGGGGGTTAGGGTTAGGGCCCCTGTGTGTGCTTCAGCCCCCTGGGGGTTAGGGTTAGGGCCCCTGTGTGTGATTCAGCCCCCTGGGGGTTAGGGTTAGGGCCCCTGTGTGTGCTTCAGCCCCCTGGGGGTTAGGGTTAGGGCCCCTGTGTGTGATTCAGCCCCCTGGGGGTTAGGGTTAGGGCCCCTGTGTGTGTTTCAGCCCCCTGGGGGTTAGGGTTAGGGCCACTGTGTGTGTTTCAGCCCCCTGGGGGTTAGGGTTAGGGCCCCTGTGTGTGTTTCAGCCCCCTGGGGTTAGGGTTAGGGCCCCTGTGTGTGGCCCCTGTGTGTGTTTCAGCCCCCTGGGGGTTAGGGTTCCCCTGTGTGTGTTTCAGCCCCCTGGGGGTTAGGGTTAGGGCCCTGTGTGTGTTTTCAGCCCCCCCCCTGGGGGGTTAGGGGGGGTGTTCAGTGTGTGTGTCAGTTGGGTTAGTTAGGGGGTAATTAAAATGCTGCTTTGATAGCTTTTAATGGAATGCAAAATTGGATTTAAATGGCTAGAGAGTTACCAGCTATACGTTTATGAAATCCTACAAATAAATACAAGTAAGAAAACCCTTAATGTTTTTTGTTTCTGTGGTGCCAGTAAATGTTTGTCTGATTATACAACAAATTCATACAAGAAAGTGATGTCATTTCCTGCCACAGCCTCTGCTGGATTCAACAAGCCTCCATTTCTCCTCAGAGGGAGAGAGAGAGAGAGAGAGAGAGACAGCAGGTATTTAGGTTACATTTCATATTCAATTAACAACAGACCTGAAAGTGCTGGGAGAGTCAATATTGCATTTTCAATCGTATAAATGAAAAGCTTATTAAAAAAGCTTATAAATCTATCGTTGTTGTTGTTGTATTTATAAGAGTTTCATAACTGAGTGATTGACAGGCAGTAGTCGGGGTCACACGTCCTCATCTATGTATGGAATGTCTGTATCCGATAGGGCCCTTCCAGTCTTGTGGGTGAGCTGGCAGTCCGTGGGGGAGGGGCCTTGGCTGGGGGCGGTGCACATGGATTGGACGCTGTCTCTGTGTCGTCCGGACGGCTCTTGGCTGTTCTCTGGGGTGATGTGGGGTGTCCCGCTTGGTACCTCGTTCCCTGCTTTAGAATCTTTAGGTTAGCAAGCCAATCAAAACCCCAGTGCAGCCAGAGAAACAGCAGTCTGAACACTACAACAGCGCCCCCAAGTGAGTAACACAGCACACTACAACAGCGCCCCCAGGTGACTAACACAGCACACTACAACATCGCCCCCAGGTGACTAACACAGCACACTACAACAGCGCCCCCAGGTGACTAACACAGCACACTCTACAACAGCGCCCCCAGGTGACTAACACAGCACACTACAACAGCGCCTCCAGGTGACTAACACAGCACACTACAACAGCGCCCCCAGGTGACTTACACAGTCACAACACAGTCCCTTACACAGTGCTAACAAAGGCCTCCCTCAGTTGTGTGAACCACTGGCATAGCCACGGTTGGGCACGGTTACCCACCCATTTATCTTGAGCCCCCACATCCGATTGTGAATGATTGATTTTTTTAAAATGTCCACCCACTTTTGTTCAGGCCCACCCGAAAATCAATTCCTGGCTACGCCACTGGTGTGAACAACATACTAAAATGTTTACCAAAGGCAGTACATATGAACAGATTAACTTTACCCTCAGGACAGGGGGGTTGTAAAGGGTAGCGGAGTGGGTGGGGGTTGTAGGGGGTAGGGGTTAGGGGGTTGTAAAGGGTAGCGGAGTGGGTGGGGGTTGTAGGGGGTAGGGGTTAGGGGGTTGTAAAGGGTAGCGGAGTGGGTGGGGGTTGTAGGGGGTAGGGGTTAGGGGGTTGTAAAGGGTAGCGGAGTGGGTGGGGGTTGTAGGGGGTAGGGGTTAGGGGGTTGTAAAGGGTAGCGGAGTGGGTGGGGGTTGTAGGGGGTAGGGGTTAGGGGGTTGTAAAGGGTAGCGGAGTGGGTGGGGGTTGTAGGGGGTAGGGGGTAGGGGTTAGGGGGTTGTAAAGGGTAGCGGAGTGGGTGGGGGTTGTAGGGGGTAGGGGTTAGGGGGTTGTAAAGGGTAGCGGAGTGGGTGGGGGTTGTAAGGGGTAGGGGTTAAGGGGGTTGTATGGGGTAGGGGTTAGGGGTTGTAAAGGGCAGCGGAGTGGGTGGGGGTTGTTGGGGGTAGGGGTTAGGGGGTTGTAAAGGGTAGCGGAGTGGGTGGGGGTTGTAAGGGGTAGGGGTTAGGGGGGTTGTAAAGGGTAGCGGAGTGGGTGGGGGTTGTAAGGGGTAGGGGTTAAGGGGGTTGTATGGGGTAGGGGTTAGGGGGTTGTAAAGGGCAGCGGAGTGGGTGGGGGTTGTAAGGGGTAGGGGTTAGGCGGTTGTAAAGGGTAGCGGAGTGGGTGGGGGTTGGAGGGGGTAGGGAGTAGGGGTTAGGGGGTTGTAAAGGGTAGCGGAGTGGGTTGGGGTTGTAGGGGGTAGGGGTTAGGGGGGTTGTAAATGGTAGCGGAGTGGGTGGGGGTTGTAGGGGGTAGGGGTTAGGGGGGTTGTAAAGGGTAGCGGAGTGGGTGGGGGTTGTAAAGGGTAGCGGAGTGGGTGGGGGTTGTAAAGGGTAGGGGTTAAGGGGGTTGTAAAGGGTAGCGGAGTGGGTGGGGGTTGTAAAGGGTAGCGGAGTGGGTGGGGGTTGTAAAGGGTAGGGGTTAAGGGGGTTGTAAAGGGTAGGGGTTAAGGGGGTTGTAGGGGGGTACTGACCCTCAGCGCAGGGGTTACTGAGGCTGGTCTCCAGCAGGCTCTCACAGCTTAAGGACGCCTCAGAGTCCAGGTTCTCATGGTCAGAATCCGACTGCTCCAACTCTGGCAGCCGCCAGGCCAGCTTGTTTCTGAGACACAGAAAAACCAGGGGTTAACCAGCCAGCCCAAAACAACCCAGCACCCACAGTCAGGGGTTAACCAGCCAGCCCAAAACAACCCAGCACCCACAGTCAGGGGTTAACCAGCCAGCCCAAAACAACCCAGCACCCACAGTCAGGGGTTAACCAGCCAGCCCAAAACAACCCAGCACCCACAGTCAGGGGTTAACCAGCCAGCCCAAAACAACCCAGCACCCACAGTCAGGGGTTAACCAGCCAGCCCAAAACAACCCAGCACCCACAGTCAGGGGTTAACCAGCCAGCCCAAAACAACCCAGCACCCACAGTCAGGGGTTAACCAGCCAGCCCAAAACAACCCAGCACCCACAGTCAGGGGTTAACCAGCCAGCCCAAAACAACCCAGCACCCACAGTCAGGGGTTAACCAGCCAGCCTAAAACAACCCAGCACCCACAGTCAAGGGGTTAACCAGCCAGCCCAAAACAACCCAGCACCCACAGTCAAGGGTTGCGTCAACTAAGAATTCCTGGTCATTTACCAATTTTAGAAGCTTTGACGGAAAAATACAAATGCCATCCGTCATTTTGACAGATAAAAAATATTGCTGCAAACGTTAATAACTGACTGCAATAGCCTAAAAAGACTACAGAGTGTACTGTAGTTCTAGCTACAGAGTGTACTGTAGTTCTAGCTACAGAGTGTATTGTAGTTCTAGCTACAGAGTGTACTGTAGTTCTAGCTACAGAGTGTACTGTAGTTCTAGCTACAGAGTGTATTGTAGTTCTAGCTTCAGAGTGTATTGTAGTTCTAGGTACAGAGTGTATTGTAGTTCTAGCTACAGAGTATATTGTAGTTCTAGCTACAGTGTATTGTAGTTCTAGCTACAGAGTGTACTGTAAGTTCTAGCTACAGAGTGTATTGTAGTTCTAGCTACAGTGTATTGTAGTTCTAGTTACAGAGTGTATTGTAGTTCTAGCTACAGATTGTATTGTAGTTCTAGCTACAGAGTGAATTGTAGTTCTAGCTACAGAGTGTACTGTAGTTCTAGCTACAGAGTATATTGTAGTTCTAGCTACAGTGTGTATTGTAGTTCTAGCTATGCCTTGCTACAGAGTGTACTGTAGTTCTAGCTACAGAGTGTATTGTAGTTCTAGCTATGCCTTGCTACAGAGTGTACTGTAGTTCTAGCTACAGAGTGTATTGTAGTTCTAGCTACAGAGTGTACTGTAGTTCTAGCTACAGAGTGTATTGTAGTTCTAGCTAGATTGTATTGTAGTTCTAGCTACAGAGTGTACTGTAGTTCTAGCTACAGAGTGTATTGTAGTTCTAGCTACAGAGTGTACTGTAGTTCTAGCTACAGATTGTATTGTAGTTCTAGCTACAGAGTGTACTGTAGTTCTAGCTACAGAGTGTATTGTAGTTCTAGCTATGCCTTGCTACAGAGTGTACTGTAGTTCTAGCTACAGAGTGTATTGTAGTTCTAGCTACAGAGTGTACTGTAGTTCTAGCTACAGAGTGTATTGTAGTTCTAGCTACAGAGTGTACTGTAGTTCTAGCTACAGAGTGAATTGTAGTTCTAGCTACAGAGTGTACTGTAGTTCTAGCTACAGAGTGAATTGTAGTTCTAGCTACAGAGTGTACTGTAGTTCTAGCTACAGAGTATATTGTAGTTCTAGCTACAGAGTGTATTGTAGTTCTAGCTATGCCTTGCTACAGAGTGTACTGTAGTTCTAGCTACAGAGTGTACTGTAGTTCTAGCTACAGATTGTATTGTAGTTCTAGCTACAGAGTGAATTGTAGTTCTAGCTACAGAGAGAATTGTAGTTCTAGCTACAGAGTGTACTGTAGTTCTAGCTACAGAGTGTACTGTAGTTCTAGCTACAGAGTGTACTGTAGTTCTAGCTACTGAGTGTACTGTAGTTCTAACTACAGAGTGAATTGTAGTTCTAGCTACAGAGTGTATTGTAGTTCTAGCTACAGAGTATATTGTAGTTCTAGCTACAGAGTATATTGTAGTTCTAGCTACAGAGTGTATTGTAGTTCTAGCTACAGTGTACTGTAGTTCTAGCTACAGAGTGTACTGTAGTTCTAGCTACAGAGTGTACTGTAGTTCTAGCTACAGAGTGAATTGTAGTTCTAGCTACAGAGTGTATTGTAGTTCTAGCTACAGAGTGTATTGTAGTTCTAGCTACAGAGTGTACTGTAGTTCTAGCTACAGAGTGTACTGTAGTTCTAACTACAGAGTGAATTGTAGTTCTAGCTACAGAGTGTATTGTAGTTCTAGCTACAGAGTGAATTGTAGTTCTAGCTGCAGAGTATATTGTAGTTCTAGCTACAGAGTGAATTGTAGTTCTAGCTACAGAGTGTACTGTAGTTCTAGCTACAGAGTGTACTGTAGTTCTAGCTACAGAGTGTATTGTAGTTCTAGCTACAGAGTGTACTGTAGTTCTAGCTACAGAGTGTACTGTAGTTCTAGCTACAGAGTGTACTGTAGTTCTAGCTACAGAGTGTATTGTAGTTCTAGCTACAGAGTGTATTGTAGTTCTAGCTACAGAGTATAGTGTAGTTCTAGCTACAGAGTGTATTGTAGTTCTAGCTACAGTGTATTGTAGTTCTAGTTACAGAGTGTATTGTAGTTCTAGCTACAGAGTGTATTGTAGTTCTAGCTACAGAGTGTATTGTAGTTCTAGCTACAGAGTGTATTGTAGTTCTAGCTACAGAGTATATTGTAGTTCTAGCTACAGAGTGTATTGTAGTTCTAGCTATGCCTTGCTACAGAGTGTATTGTAGTTCTAGCTACAGAGTGTACTGTAGTTCTAGCTACAGAGTGAATTGTAGTTCTAGCTACAGAGTGTACTGTAGTTCTAGCTACAGAGTATATTGTAGTTCTAGCTACAGAGTGTATTGTAGTTCTAGCTATGCCTTGCTACAGACTGTACTGTAGTTCTAGCTACAGAGTGTACTGTAGTTCTAGCTACAGAGTGTACTGTAGTTCTAGCTACAGAGTGTACTGTAGTTCTAGCTACAGATTGTACTGTAGTTCTAGCTACAGATTGTATTGTAGTTCTAGCTACAGAGTGTATTGTAGTTCTAGCTACAGAGTATATTGTAGTTCTAGCTACAGAGTGAATTGTAGTTCTAGCTACAGAGTGTACTGTAGTTCTAGCTACAGAGTATATTGTAGTTCTAGCTACAGAGTGTATTGTAGTTCTAGCTACAGCGTGTACTGTAGTTCTAGCTACAGAGTGTACTGTAGTTCTAGCTACAGAGTGTACTGTAGTTCTAGCTACAGAGTGTACTGTAGTTCTAGCTACAGAGTGTATTGTAGTTCTAGCTACAGAGTGTATTGTAGTTCTAGCTACAGAGTATATTGTAGTTCTAGCTACAGAGTGAATTGTAGTTCTAGCTACAGAGTGTACTGTAGTTCTAGCTACAGAGTATATTGTAGTTCTAGCTACAGAGTGTATTGTAGTTCTAGCTACAGTGTACTGTAGTTCTAGCTACAGAGTGTACTGTAGTTCTAGCTACAGAGTGTACTGTAGTTCTAGCTACAGAGTGAATTGTAGTTCTAGCTACAGAGTGTATTGTAGTTCTAGCTACAGAGTGTATTGTAGTTCTAGCTACAGAGTGTACTGTAGTTCTAGCTACAGAGTGTACTGTAGTTCTAACTACAGAGTGAATTGTAGTTCTAGCTACAGAGTGTACTGTAGTTCTAGCTACAGAGTATATTGTAGTTCTAGCTACAGAGTGTATTGTAGTTCTAGCTACAGAGTGTACTGTAGTTCTAGCTACAGAGTGTACTGTAGTTCTAGCTACAGAGTGTACTGTAGTTCTAGCTACAGAGTGTATTGTAGTTCTAGCTACAGAGTGTATTGTAGTTCTAGCTACAGAGTATATTGTAGTTCTAGCTACAGAGTGAATTGTAGTTCTAGCTACAGAGTGTACTGTAGTTCTAGCTACAGAGTATATTGTAGTTCTAGCTACAGAGTGTATTGTAGTTCTAGCTACAGTGTACTGTAGTTCTAGCTACAGAGTGTACTGTAGTTCTAGCTACAGAGTGTACTGTAGTTCTAGCTACAGAGTGAATTGTAGTTCTAGCTACAGAGTGTATTGTAGTTCTAGCTACAGAGTGTATTGTAGTTCTAGCTACAGAGTGTACTGTAGTTCTAGCTACAGAGTGTACTGTAGTTCTAACTACAGAGTGAATTGTAGTTCTAGCTACAGAGTGTATTGTAGTTCTAGCTACAGAGTGAATTGTAGTTCTAGCTACAGAGTATATTGTAGTTCTAGCTACAGAGTGAATTGTAGTTCTAGCTACAGAGTGTACTGTAGTTCTAGCTACAGAGTGTACTGTAGTTCTAGCTACAGAGTGTATTGTAGTTCTAGCTACAGAGTGTACTGTAGTTCTAGCTACAGAGTGTACTGTAGTTCTAGCTACAGAGTGTACTGTAGTTCTAGCTACAGAGTGTATTGTAGTTCTAGCTACAGAGTGTATTGTAGTTCTAGCTACAGAGTGTATTGTAGTTCTAGCTACAGAGTGTATTGTAGTTCTAGCTACAGAGTATATTGTAGTTCTAGCTACAGAGTGTATTGTAGTTCTAGCTACAGTGTATTGTAGTTCTAGTTACAGAGTGTATTGTAGTTCTAGCTACAGAGTGTATTGTAGTTCTAGCTACAGAGTGTATTGTAGTTCTAGCTACAGAGTGTATTGTAGTTCTAGCTACAGAGTGTATTGTAGTTCTAGCTATGCCTTGCTACAGAGTGTATTGTAGTTCTAGCTACAGAGTGTACTGTAGTATTAGTTAGGCTAATTCTAGCATAGAGTCGCATAGGGTTAGGTTTAGGGTTAGTAGGCTAATTCTAGCATAGAGTCGCATAGGGTTAGGGTTAGTAGGCTAATTCAGTGCCTATGTTCTGTTTTAAAGGCAATTGATCGCCCCCAATATTTTCAACACTAGCTGTTGTTTTTTTTTAGTATTTTTTGTATTTCTTTTATAAATGTGTTCTGCACTTTGTATTGCATAGGCTACACATGATTATTGTGGCTGTAAAGGAGTCACTAGTAGGCTAACTCATCATAATTCAACCTAATCATTTATCATTTTCATTATGTTTTGGAACGATTTGTTGGAACTAAAATGTTATAATACCGCCAAAAAAAACACATCCAAAAATGCAATGTAAACGATATAAAATTGGTAAACATTAAAAACAACTTAATGACAAGTCAAAATAGATGGTGATGGATTTTTTTCAACCCCGTCCGTCACGTTGATGGATTATAATATCCCAGCACCCACATTCCAACCCAACAACCCAGCACCAACCAAATGCCTAGAGCCCCTAACCCAACACCCACGGCCTCCAACCCAACAACCCAACACCCACAGCCAAGTGGCACCTACTTCTCCTGCTTGATAGATTTGAGTCGTTCCATCAGACTCCTCTCCTCCATGTTTGAGTCAGGCGGCTCCAGTTCGTCAGGCTCTGGGGCCTTCTCCAGGATCTGGCGATCACACACACCTTATCTATACTGGAACAAAGCACTAATCCCCTATACCGGAACAAAGCACTAATCCCCTATACCGGAACAAAGCACTAATCCCATATACCGGAACAAAGCACTAATCCCATATACTGGAACAAAGCACTAATCCCCATATACTGGAACAAAGCACTAATCCCCATATACTGGAACAAAGCACCAATCCCCTATACTGAAAGAAAGCACTAATCACCTATACTGGAACAAAGCACTAATCCCATATACTGTAACAAAGCACTAATCCCATATACCTGAAAAAAGCACTAATCTCCTATATCGGAAAAAAACACTAATCTCCTATATCGGAACAAAGCACTAATCCCCTATACCGGAACAAAATCACAAATCCCCATATACTGGAACAAAGCACTAATCCCCTATTCTGAAACAAAGCACTAATCCCCTATACTGGAACAAAGCACGAATCCCCTATACTGGAACAAAGCACGAATCCCCTATACTGGAACAAAGCACAAATCCCCTATACTGGAACAAAGCGCTAATCCCCCATACTGGAACAAAGCACTAATCCCCTATACTGGAACAAAGCGCTAATCCCCTATACCGGAACAAAGCGCTAATCCCCTATACTGGAACAAAGCACTAATCCCCTATACCGGAACAAAGCGCTAATCCCCTATACTGGAACAAAGCACTAATCCCCTATACTGGAACAAAGCACTAATCCCCTATACTGGAACAAAGCGCTAATCCCCTATACCGGAACAAAGCGCTAATCCCCTATACTGGAACAAAGCGCTAATCCCCTATACTGGAACAAAGCGCTAATCCCCTATACTGGAACAAAGCACTAATCCCCTATACTGGAACAAAGTGCTAATCCCCTATACTGGAACAAAGCACCAATCCCCTATACTGGAACAAAGTGCTAATCCCCTATACCGGAACAAAGCGCGAATCCCCTATACCGGAACAAAGCGCTAATCCCCTATACTGGAACAAAGCACTAATCCCATATACTGGAACAAAGCACTAATCCCCTATACTGGAACAAATCACTAATCCACTATACTGGAACAAAGCACTAATCCCCTATACTGGAATAAAGCGCTAATTCCCTATACCGGAACAAAGCGCAAATCCCCTATACCGGAACAAAACGCTAATCCCCTATACTGGAACAAAGCACCAATCCCCTATACTGGAACAAAGCACTAATCCCCTATACTGGAACAAAGCGCTAATCCCCTATACTGGAACAAAGCGCTAATCCCCTATACTGGAACACAGCGCTAATCCCCTATACTGGAACAAAGCGCTAATCCCCTATACTGGAACAAAGCGCTAATCCCCTATACTGGAACAAAGCGCTAATCCCCTATACTGGAACAAAGCGCTAATCCCCTATACTGGAACAAAGCGCTAATCCCCATATACTGGAACAAAGCGCTAATCCCCTATACTGGAACAAAGCGCTAATCCCCTATACTGGAACAAAGCACTAATCCCCTATACTGGAACAAAGCACTAATCCCCTATACTGGAACAAAGCGCTAATCCCCTATACTGGAACAAAGCACTAATCCCCTATACTGGATGCAGTAAAATCAAATCAAATACAGTAAAAGATCGCAGTAAAGAACGCACAGTGTTCTGTCTCTTCAGACGCAGTTCATTGATGGCCTGGGCCTCAGCCAGCTCCAGCTGCTCAATCTCCTCCATTTTCTCATTATACCTCTTCATCTGCTCGGTAATGAGCATCTCCACACACCTGCAGCACAGGTACATCTCAGGTGAGCAGTGCTGCTGATGAGGCAGGAGCAGAGGTACGGAACAATGCCTTACATTCCTACAGCTTATTACACTCTTATTGTGGTGTTTATTATGTGTGACTGGGGTCATAGGGGGCGGGGCCTCACATGGTGGTCTTTCCGATGTCGTTCATACTCATGAAGGGGTCAGTGGTGTCGGAGGAGCGCAGAAGGCAGGGAGCGAATACGATGGCCAGGGAGTTGGCGGACATGCGGTTGTGCATCTCCTCCTTGGCCACTCTGGAAGGCATGAGAGGTGGATTATCGCCATGGACAACCAGCAAACAGACCAATCAACACCTGATATAGAACAATAGTCTATATAGAGTCTCGTACATGATCAGGTGAAATAGACGCTAATCTGTGAAGCAGGTATCGTACATGACCAGGTGAAAGAAGAGGCTAATCTGTGGGAATAGGTGTTGTGGAGCAGGTATCGTACATGACCAGGTAAAAGAAGAGGCTAATCTGTGGGAATAGGTGTTGTGGAGCAGGTATCGTACATGACCAGGTGGAAGAAGAGGCGCTCCAGGGTGTTGAAGTTGGCGGGTGGAAGCTGTTCCAGCACATTGTAAATCCTGCGTAGCTTTTCACGCTTTTCTGGCAGTTCTGGAGAGAGAACAGTCCGTCAGTCACTGCACCCCTCCCTCTCTCTCTATCTCATCCCCCTCTCCCTCTCTCTCTATCACCTCTCCCTCTCCCTCTCTCTCTATCTCATCCCCCTCTCCCTCTCTCTCTATCACCTCTCCCTCTCTCTCTATCTCATCCCCCTCTCCCTCTCTCTCTCATCCCCCTCTCCCTCTCTCATCCCCCTCTCCCTCTCTCTCTATCTCATCCCCCTCACTCTCTATCTCATCCCCCTCTCCCTCTCTCTCATCCCCCTCTCCCTCTCTCTCTATCTCATCCCCCTCTCCCTCTCTCTCTATCTCATCCCCCTCTCCCTCTCTATCTCATCCACCTCTCCCTCTCTCTCTATCTCATCCCCCTCACTCTCTCTCTATCTCATCCCCCTCTCCCTCTCTCTCTATCTCATCCACCTCTCCCTCTCTCTCTATCTCATCCCCCTCTCCCTCTCTCTCTCTCTCATCCCCCTCTCCCTCTCTCTCTATCTCATCCCCCTCTCCCTCTCTCTCTATCTCATCCCCCTCTCCCTCTCTCTCTATCTCATCCACCTCTCCCTCTATCTCATCCCCCTCACTCTCTCTCTATCTCATCCCCCTCTCCCTCTCTCTCTATCTCATCCCCCTCTCCATCTCTCTCTATCACCCCTCCCTCTCTCTCTATCTCATCCCCCTCTCCCTCTCTCTCATCCCCCTCTCCCTCTCTATCTCATCCCCCTCTCCCTCTCTCTCATCCCCCTCTCCCTCTCTCTCTCTCTCATCACCCTCTCCCTCTCTCTCTATCTCCCCTCCCTCTCTCTCTATCTCATCCCCCTCTCCCTCTCTCTCTCTCATCCCCCTCTCCCTCTCTCTCTCTCTCATCCCCCTCTCCCTCTCTCTCTCTCATCCCCCTCTCCCTCTCTCTATCTCATCCCCCTCTCCCTCTCTCATCCCCCTCTCCCTCTCTCTCATCCCCCTCTCCCTCTCTCTCTATCTCATCCCCCTCTCCCTCTCTCTATCTCATCCCCCTCTCCCTCTCTATCTCATACCCCTCTCCCTCTCTCTCTCATCCCTCTCCCTCTCTCTCATCCCCCTCTCCCTCTCTCTCTATCTCATCCCCCTCTCCCTCTCTCTATCCCCTCCCTCTCTCTCATCCCCCTCTCCCTCTCTATCTCACCCCCCTCTCACTCTCTCTCTCTCTCAGCCCCCTCTCCCTCTCTCTATCTCATCCCCCTCTCCCTCTCTCTCTCTCTCATCCCCCTCTCTCCTTCTTTCGGCCTTTGCTTCTCCAGATGTTCAGCATAACTGGGATTATTAATATAAAGACAGAAGACTCAATATGAACACTCACTGACTGTAAGATCCTCATACTCGTGACTCCTCCCAGCTTAATGCATTCCTGCTGTGACCCACCCAGGCCCCGCCTATACCTGTCCCAGACCCCGTCCACACCTGTCCCTGGCGTATGGACTCACCTGCGGCCCGCAGGAAGTCGTCGTAGTGGTTGAAGGTCATGAGGGGGTCAGGCAGCTCTCTCAGCCACTTTTTAACCAGAGCGGTGATGGTGTGGATGGGGTAGTCCTCCAGAGACACACTCTGCAGGTCTGCTCACACACAGACACACACAGACATGTACACACATGCACACAGACACACACACATGCAGACACACATAGTAATCCCATTAAACAAACACAAATGGGCATGTTCAGTGATGTGGGCGTGCTCAGTGAAGAGAGGGCGTGTTCAGTGATGTGGGCGTGCTCAGTGAAGAGGGGGCGTGTTCAGTGATGTGGGCGTGCTCAGTGAAGAGAGGGCGTGTTCAGTGATGTGGGCGTGCTCAGTGAAGAGAGGGCGTGTTCAGTGATGTGGGCGTGCTCAGTGAAGAGGGGGCGTGTTCAGTGATGTGGGCGTGCTCAGTGAAGATGGGGTGTGCTCAGTGATGTGGGCGTGCTCAGTGAAGAGGGGGTGTGCTCAGTGAAGAGGGGGTGTGCTCAGTGAGGTGGGCGTGCTCAGTGAAGAGGGGGTGTGTTCAGTGAGGTGGGCGTGCTCAGTGAAGAGGGGGTGTGTTCAGTGAGGTGGGCGTGCTCAGTGAAGAGGGGGTGTGTTCAGTGAGGTGGGCGTGCTCAGTGAAGAGGGGGTGTGTTCAGTGAGGTGGGCGTGCTCAGTGAAGATGGGGTGTGTTCAGTGAGGTGGGCGTGCTCAGTGAAGAGGGGGTGTGTTCAGTGAGGTGGGCGTGCTCAGTGAAGAGCGGGTGTGTTCAGTGAGGTGGGCGTGCTCAGTGAAGAGGGGGTGTGTTCAGTGAGGTGGGCGTGCTCAGTGAAGAGGGGGTGTGTTCAGTGAGGTGGGCGTGCTCAGTGAAGAGGGGGTGTGTTCAGTGAGGTGGGCGTGCTCAGTGAGGAGGGGGTGTGTTCAGTGAGGTGGGCGTGTTCAGTGAAGAGGGGGTGTGTTCAGTGAGGTGGGCGTGCTCAGTGAAGAGGGGGTGTGTTCAGTGAGGTGGGCGTGCTCAGTGAAGAGGGGGTGTGTTCAGTGAGGTGGGCGTGCTCAGTGAAGAGGGGGTGTGTTCAGTGAGGTGGGTGTGCTCAGTGAAGAGGGGGTGTGTTCAGTGAGGTGGGCGTGCTCAGTGAAGAGGGGGTGTGTTCAGTGAGGTGGGCGTGCTCAGTGAAGAGGGGGTGTGTTCAGTGAGGTGGGCGTGCTCAGTGAGGAGGGGGTGTGTTCAGTGAGGTGGGCGTGCTCAGTGAAGAGGGGGTGTGTAGAGTGAGATGGGCGTGCTCAGTGAGGAGGGGGTGTGTTCAGTGAGGTGGGCGTGCTCAGTGAGGAGGGGGTGTGTTCAGTGAGGTGGGCGTGCTCAGTGAGGAGGGGGTGTGTTCAGTGAGGTGGGCGTGCTCAGTGAAGATGGGGTGTGTTCAGTGAGGTGGGCGTGCTCAGTGAAGAGGGGGTGTGTTCAGTGAGGTGGGCGTGCTCAGTGAAGAGGGGGTGTGTTCAGTGAGGTGGGCGTGCTCAGTGAGGAGGGGGTGTGTTCAGTGAGGTGGGCGTGTTCAGTGAAGAGGGGGTGTGTTCAGTGAGGTGGGCGTGCTCAGTGAAGAGGGGGTGTGTTCAGTGAGGTGGGCGTGCTCAGTGAAGAGGGGGTGTGTTCAGTGAGGTGGGCGTGCTCAGTGAAGAGGGGGTGTGTTCAGTGAGGTGGGTGTGCTCAGTGAAGAGGGGGTGTGTTCAGTGAGGTGGGCGTGCTCAGTGAAGAGGGGGTGTGTTCAGTGAGGTGGGCGTGCTCAGTGAGGAGGGGGTGTGTTCAGTGAGGTGGGCGTGCTCAGTGAAGAGGGGGTGTGTTCAGTGAGGTGGGCGTGCTCAGTGAAGAGGGGGTGTGTAGAGTGAGATGGGCGTGCTCAGTGAGGAGGGGGTGTGTTCAGTGAGGTGGGCGTGCTCAGTGAGGAGGGGGTGTGTTCAGTGAGGTGGGCGTGCTCAGTGAAGAGGGGGTGTGTAGAGTGAGGTGGGCGTGCTCAGTGAGGAGGGGGTGTGTTCAGTGAGGTGGGCGTGTTCAGTGAGGTGGGCGTGCTCAGTGAAGAGGGGGCGTGTTCAGTGAGGTGGGCGTGCTCAGTGAGGTGGGCGTGCTCAGTGAGGAGGGGGTGTGTTCAGTGAGGAGTGGGCGTGCTCAGTGAGGTGGGTGTGTTCAGTGAGGTGGGCGTGCTCACCGCTGTCCATCAGCTGATGCAGCTCCCTGTTGCGGCTGCTGGAGCCAGATTTGCGGTAGATTCCCTCGGTGTACAGCCCGTTCATCTCCACATGCCCCAACATCTTCTCCATGACGACGGGCACTGGGTTCGAACAGCTGATCAGGTGGGACACCCGCACTCCAAACTGCAGAGAGTCGCTTTCACCATCATACTGAAACACACATGCAGACATTCACACGCATGTACAAACACGTACACACGCATACAAACATCCACACACATATAGACACATGCAAACATTCACACACATCTACACGCACATATCCAAACACACATCCAGGTACACACACATACACATGCATGTATGTACAGACACACAGACATACACACTACTAGATAAGCCAGACAAGGGGTCGATTTACTAACATCCCAAATAAGGGGTGTCATTTTGTGGGTGCAGACAAAGTATTTGCATGCGTTATCACTTGACACTTTGCGGGTGATCAACTAAGAGTCATTATGTAAATTACTCCAGCCGCAAACAGCCATATTTAAATGAGAATTTTTGCGTGTCTGGAATGGTTAAACTGTAAGAAAATGGTGAAAAGACCGGCAGCAATGTTGCCATTTTATGGTATTTTTTTAGTGTAGGTATAGGCTACTGTTACACTTTTCTAAATGTTATGTGGACTTCAGAGAACATTCCCGGGACGTTCTAGTAACGTTCCCCAGACATTCAGAGGATGCTCGGGGGAAATTATTAGAACAGGTTCCAGGGACATTGCAGGGACATTCTAGTGACTTCCTGATTACATGATGTTATATTTTAACCAGTAACAGACGTTGCAGGAACGTCCCTGAATGGTATGAACACAACGTCATATCATGCGGATACAGACGTTGCTTGAACGTGCCTGAAAATTTTTTATTAAATGTATTGTAGCCAAACAGTGACCTTTCTTGGATTTTAATAATGTTTTTAGGATGTCCTTAGGGAACGTCACATCATAACTTTGAGGGGAGTAAAAGGGGACATCCCTGGGACGTTGCATGTTTTCTGGGTGGCGGTTTATTACGAACTGGACGTCTCTTAGTTTCTGCAGGGAGTTATAGATGTATGTCAGGTCTGAAATAATCATAACTATGCTTACAAGCACTAAGCCTACTCGCACCGTAAGTGTCACAGAAAATCCCATTTCCATTTGGTCATTCATGAGTTTTATTTTTATAAAGTTTTGATTTGCTTTATTTACCGTTTGTTACAATAGACATTGTATTGCTCGTTTGATTCAAATACGAGTAGTTACTCTAGTATTATGTAACATGATTTGCTTCATGATTAAAACAATATTCTTACTGTTCATGATGTATGTATCCACGAATTCTCTTCTTGTGTATTTTAAGCGTTAGCTAGAATGGGCCAGTTAATTATCCCCCATTGTTAAGCAATAATTCAGAACTTTCAATTATGGATATTGCAAGCACACCTGTACCGTCTTGCTACATGACAGTCCTCATTTTATCAATTAAAATACCTGCTTTCCAGTTGTATTATAATGCACCAGTTTTGCATATTAATTCAGGCTAACCCGCAAAAATGAGAAATTAACGTATCTTTCCATTTTAGCACACGCAATCCTCTTTACACCTTGTTAGTTGATCACCATCAACCATTTTTGTTGCGGGTGGTAAGTTTTACACGTGTTTTAGTACACGCAAACCTTTAGTAAATCAACCCCCAGTTGTTTCAATTCCTTTCAAGGAACATTGTATAAAAATAACGTTTTACTCTAAAATCACGTCTTTTTTAAACTTACTTTCTTGGCACACACGGTGGAACAATCTGTGGAGATCTTTGACAAACACTTCTTGTGACAAACCATTTTACAAGCTGAAAACAAAACAAGAGAGTACAAGTAAAGAGAGGAGACGATGACAGCGAGATCTGCCGAGGGAGCAGTGGCTGATGGGTACTCGGAGCAGTGGCTGATGGGTACTCACAGCAGCACATGCAGGCTTTCTCCATGCCCCATATGTACGAGCTGCACTGGTCACATGACTGCATGATGTTCACCTGGTAGGTTCTGAATGTGTGATCCAGGACGGTCTCCTGTGGGAGAGTTAGGGGGTAACACACAACATCAGGGTGGGAGCGTTAGGGGGTAACACACAACATCAGGGACAGCGCACACTGGGCCTCATTCATGAAGCGTTCCTAAATATACCCGTACATGTATGTCCGAAGGGAGTTGGTACGAAAAATGTACGCCGGATTCATCAAACCGTGTGGAAAAAATGAGTGCATAACTCCACGCCTTATATGGAGGCTGTCACTTCCATTTAAAGGTCCATACCAAGTCAGAATGGCCCAGAAAAAGAGGAAATAATTATTTTGACACTGAAATAAAAGTTTTATTAGCAGATGTTCAATCAAGGAAAATAAAAAGAGTGTAACATTGTCAGTACCGGCGTCGTGAACTGGTAAAGTAAAGGCCTAGCAGAAGATAACATGTACCATCAATTAGAGCGCATTGGCTTTATCGCAGCCTGGAAATAAATGAAACATTAGCTCAGGTTTTACCGGGATATAGCCTGCTGGCTACATTCTAACTGGTTAAAAAACTTTCACTTTTAAATAAAGTTTATCCGGTTTCCCCCTGAATGCGACACAGCGTTTCACCGACTTTTCAACAAAAAACCTGCACTGGGGTGTGCAGTCTATGGCACCGATAACATTGGACAGGTTGGCAATTTCATAAAAACCCTGCTTTACCTCCACCTGTCTTTGCATCTTGTAGGGGAACTGGATGTACACTGGCATTAGCTGGATTAAGCTGTTGACCACAATTGCAACCCTGGCTACAGACATGTATATGCCACTTTAAAGCAAATTTTGTTAATTGGTTAAATGTGTGTTTTAATCAGCATAGCCTATGTAAGGTCAAGTAGAATTTCAATTTTCAGCAATTTTGAAAAAATAGTAGGCTACTGGGAGTGGCCTACGTTATGGGTCTAATTAAACAGCTTCATAGCTTACAATTGATTAATAGGCGTAATCTAAAGTGTTTGCTTTTTACAATCACAATTTATTACGTTTGCAATGTGTATTTCAAAGGCTACATTTAGTCTTGTGAATTTAACAGAAAATAAAAATAAATTCATTTTCTAATTATCACTCAGAAGCTACATTTACCGGCATTCTGAACTTACAAACGAGGTACGTGTGCTCCAGGGCAGGTGGAAATTTTGTTCGCATGTACTAAGAAATCTCAGATATGAAAATGTTGATAAATACCAAAATACGGGCAAAATTGCAAATACGAACGATTTATGTACAAATTCATTCTGCTCACGTTTCATGAATGAGGAGTATGCACACCCCACAGAGTATGCACACCCCACAGAGTATGCACACCCCACAGAGTATGCACACCCCACTGAGAGTATGCACACCCCACAGAGAGTATGCACACCCCACAGAGAGTATGCACACCCCACTGAGAGTATGCACACCCCACAGCGAGTATGCACACCCCACAGAGTATGCACACCCCACAGAGTACACACACCCCACAGAGTACGCACACCCCACAGAGAGTATGCACACCCCACTGAGTATGCACACCCCACTGAGTATGCACACCCCACTGAGTATGCACAACCCACAGAGTATGCACACCCCACAGAGTATGCACACCCCACAGAGTAAGCACACCCCACTGAGAGTATGCACACCCCACTGAGAGTATGCACACCCCAAACATTTACACAACATGTAACATGTAAATCTGGCTCACATTTATGCTTTTCAAAGACACTCGCATCCAGATATACAGCTGGATATATACTGAATAAAATCTCCGTACATTACAGGCAGGTTAATTAGTATTCTCCGTATATTACAGGCCTTTAGCTCTTATGCAGAGCGACTTACTTACGCATTTGCTTTTTAAAAAATGTTTTTGTACATAGTATCCATTTTCTACAGCTGTATTTATACTGAAGCAATTCAGGTGAAGTACCTGGTTCAAGGGCACAATGGCAATGTTCTACCTGAAAATCGAACCTGCAACCTCCAAGATACAAGCCCAGTTCCCTACCCACTGTGCTACATGTTTGAAAGTATAATGCAAACAAAAACTTTCATTTTCCCATGTGGGAAAGTTTGCAGATATAACACGATATATATACACACAAGATATAACACGATATATATACACACGGATGCAGGCACACAAGATATAATACGATATATATATACATACACACACACACACACACACACACACTGACACACACACTGACACACACACACAGACACACACACACACAGACACACACACACAGTACTTACATGCTTGTCTTTTGACAAACTCTTTTTTTCTTTTTTGGAGGGCTGAAAAAATACATTTAAAAATCATTAGATGCACACAGAGTATATAGCACTGTGTAACATCTGGACAGTCCCTGTCTCTGCTACATGCCCTTCCTGTTACACACACTGACAGCTCCCTCTGCAACACGTCCTCACTTCCTGTTACACACACTGACAGCTCCCTCTGCTACACACCCTCACTTCCTGTTACACACACTGACAGCTCCCTCTGCTACACGTCCTTCCTGTTACACGCACTGACAGTTCCCTCTGCAACACGTCCTCACTTCCTGTTACACACACTGACAGCTCCCTCTGCTACACACCCTCACTTCCTGTTACACACACTGACAGCTCCCTCTGCTACACACCCTCACTTCCTGTTACACACACTGACAGCTCCCTCTGCTACACACCCTCACTTCCTGTTACACACACTGACAGCTCCCTCTGCTACACGTCCTTTCTGTTACACACACTGACAGTTCCCTCTGCTACACACCCTCACTTCCTGTTACACACACTGACAGCTCCCTCTGCTACACACCCTCACTTCCTGTTACACACACTGACAGTTCCCTCTGCTACACACCCTCACTTCCTGTTACACACACTGACAGCTCCCTCTGCTACACACCCTCACTTCCTGTTACACACACTGACAGCTCCCTCACTTCCTGTTACACACACTGACAGCTCTCACTTCCTGTTACACACACTGACAGTTCCCTCTGCTACACACCCTCACTTCCTGTTACACACACTGACAGTTCCCTCTGCTACACGTCCTTCCTGTTACACACACTGACAGCTCCCTCTGTTACACGTCCTTCCTGTTACACACACTGACAGTTCCCTCTGCTACACATCCTTCCTGTTACACACACTGACAGCTAACAGAATGTAATGTAATGAACTACATTAAGGGGTGGATTTACTGGGCAGGTGTACCTTAGTGGGCAGGGCCTATGTTAGATGGCAGGTGTACCTTAGTGGGCGTGGTCGATGTTAGTGGGCAGGTGTACCTTAGTGGGCGGGGCCTATGTTAGATGGCAGGTGTACCTTAGTGGGCGTGGTCGATGTTAGTGGGCAGGTGTACCTTAGTGGGCAGGGACTCCTCTCTCCTCATCTCTCCACGAATGAAGCCATCCAGGACGGACTGGAACAGGTTGATGACCAGCTGCACCTCAGACTTCTGTTTGTGTCCCGCCAGGCTGCTCACCTTATCCTGGTAGTTTCTCATCAGGCCTTTATAGCAGATCTGTGGCTTCTGTGGGAGGGGCAACATGGAGGAATCTGATTGGCTCTGCCTTCATCTAGGCTGTTTTTCTCTGATCATCAGTGAATGTTTAAAATAACCACAATCATGGACAAGAACACTCACTGAGTACATGCCTTTAATCTGGGTGGGTTTGGAGGGGGGTTCGGTTTAGGGGTTCGGAGGTTACTCACTGATACAGAGTACATGCCTTTAATCGTCTCCCTAAAGGCCATGGTGGCTCTGAGAAAAATGCTCTCTGTTTCAGAAAGCTGCTTCCCACGAGAGCGCAGGTCATTCACCTACAGAGAGAGAGAGAGAAAGAGAGAGAGAGAGGCAAGAGAGAGAGGGAGAAAAAGGGAGAGAGAGAGAGAAAGAGAGAGAGAGGCAAGAGAGAGAGAGAGAAAGAGAGGAGAGAAGAGACTTTTTTGACTTTTGATTCTCCTTTATTATGACAAATATTCAAGGAGACGAACAAATATTGTCTGACTAAAACTAGTCCATTCATCCCAAAAAAACAAACAAAAAAAAAACTAACATGTCCTACCCTCTTATAACCCCACCCAAACACAATTTATACAAAATTTATACAAATAATTTATACAAATTTATACAAATAATTTTAAAAAGCTAAAAAAATGACCTCACTTCAAAACTTTTCAAAACAGCCAAACAAAGACTAAAAATAAAAATAAAAATAAATAAATATAAATATATATATATATATATATATAAAATTAATATAAATTATCACAAAAAAACAAAAAACAAAAACAATTAGCGGCCTGCAATATTCTATTGCACTCTCCCACAGTAATAAGGAAAAAACAACACATATTGGCCATTTTGACACTTTATTCATTTTACACTGTCAGGGACCTCAGTAGCGTGTGGAAGATCCATACGCAGCCACAACAGCTTGGCACCTCCTCCTCATGCTGGTCACCAGCCTGGTCACACACTGCTGTGGGATGGCATCCCATTCCATCCCACTGGCATACACCTGCCAGCACTTGAAGCTCAAAACGAGAGTGAATACCAACAGAAGAATATTGCAGGGCATTTTGGCACATTTTTTTGGGCCGCTACCCACACGGTTAGCTGTGTTGCTCATTCCACGAATGCATGATCCTTACAAGTTGTACCTCGTTGTAAAGGTGACTAATCAGGCTTTCCAACGATATAAAATACAATACCAATTGGTATTATTAAAGGGGAGGAATAATCGACCGAAATAACGTTTCCAAACTTTTTTTGAGGAGTATATATAAAATTAATATAAATTATCACAAAAAAACAAAAAACAAAAACAATCTAGTCTATCCAACCAAACCGCTACTAGTTGCAGACTTTAAGGAATACACTCATTGTACCCCTCTTCTGTACACACACACACTGCCCCCCCCCACTGCCCATATTCTTTTAAACCCCTCCAAGTCATTTTTTATTTCTGCGTGTGTGTACTCCACCCTTAGGCGCGACAGAACAAATTGCTTGAAAAGCAGTCTTGCACACAAAGGCCCCTTTGACCGGATTTTATTTCTCCTGGTTAGATATCGCCAACTTAGCTTGACCAAGAATGAAGTTTGCTAGGCAACATTTCCACCTTTGGCTATAGGAGTAACCTGGGCCAAACACAAAGACCTTTGGTGAAAAACTTATGCCCAGTCTCGCACATACCTCTCCCAACACAAAAAACAAATCCTCTAATCTAGCACATTGCATATACACATGTGCTGTTGTCTCAATTTCAGAGCAAAAAGACACTCCCTACTTTTCCCTGGGTCCAGATGTGCCAGGTGGGTATTTGAGGAAACTGACCTTTTTGGTAGCAGTTGTTTATAAAAAACCAAAACCCACCACGCCCCCCTTGATAGGCCCCCACCTCCAAGAAGGTCATGCCACTTGCTTTGTTTGACATGTCAAAGTTCATTTAGGTGGCGTGTCTTTACACATACTGAAACTGCTACGGAGCGTGCAGTTCTCCATCCCACCGGGCCCCACAGGTGACCCAACTTAAACAGACCAGCTCTCCAAAAACTGTTTTGTAGTGCATTTGAAAAAGCCGCTGGGATCTGTATTAGTTTATTATAAAACAGGGGCTCTTCTTGGACCCACTGCCTTGGGATCATCTCCCATTCTCGGGAGATCCGCAGGTCCCTCCAAGCCCTCAGAACAGACTTATAGAAGTCCGTACAGCCGTCAGTGCACAGATTCTCCGGCTCCATAAGGAACCAGTGACGGTCCAGGCCCATTTTCCCCAGCCATCTCAACAGACTGCAAGCTGGTTCCCTCCAGCAGACATCTTTATGATATAGTAACCTTTGAGCAGCCTGCAGCCGGAATGCTGCCACTCTGCTTTCCAGGTCGATCAGGCCCTGCCCTCCTTCCTGGAGTGGCAGATATAGGACGCCTGCCTTCAGCCAATGCTGCCCCGACCAGAAAAAATTGACCAGGGACCTCTGCACCACTCTTAACAGTTCATGAGGGGGGGTTAACACTGCCACCTTATGCCACAATGTGGCCGCCACCAAATAGTTATTTATGAGGGTTCTGCCCCTATATGACAGCCAAGGCACAATCCACTTCCATTTTTCCAGTTTACCAGAGACCTTTCCCTCAAAGCCTTCCCAGTTTTTGTTTATATATTCATCAGTGCCAAGATGAACCCCTAAAACACCTTCACACCCTTCACTCTTATGTGTAAGAGATTTAGTAGTGGCTCAATAGCTAGGGAGTACAGCTGACCCGACAACGGGCAGCCCTGTCTTATCCCCCTCCGCACTGCTACTGGCCTACTGAGCCCTCCATCAACCTTTACCAGACATGACACCTGGGAATACAGCAGTTTTACCCATGAGATAAAAACATCCCCAAACCCCAAAACATTTAAGACATTGAACAAATATCCGTGATCAACTTGGTCAAAAGCTTTTTCTTGATCAATGGAAATTAGACCAAACTCCAGGCCACATTCTCTTGACAGATCTAGCATGTCTCGAATTAAAAACTAATTATCTTTAATTGAATGCCCAGGGATACAGTATGTCTGATCTTCATGTATTAGGCAAGCGAGGTTGTTCTTCAGCCTGTTTGCCAAGCACTTGGACAGAATCTTATAGTCCATACACAAGAGTGCGACAGGTCTCCAGTTCTTTAATAAGCACAAGTCCCCTTTCTTAGGCAGCAATGACAACACTGCCCGACGGCAACTTGTGGGTAGCTCTCCATCACCAAAGCACTCCAAGAACATCTCCAGAAGATCAGTCCCAAGTGCTTAAAAAATTCTGCTTGCAGCCCGTCCACTCCTGGTGCACGCCCAGATGTAATTTGTTGCACCGCTACAGTGAGCTCCTGCAAACTGAGCACACGGTCCAGTTCTGCCCTTTGGTCCTCCCTAAGCCTTGGGAGGTTGCAGGTTAAAACGTCAAACTGATGCTGATCAGTGTCCCCATCACTAAACAGCGCTTCGTAGAACCCCACTGCTGCTTCCATTCCCCCCCTATCATAGGAGAGCCCCCACTGCTGCTTCCATTCCCCCCCCCTATCATAGGAGAGCCCCCACTGCTGCTTCCATTCCCCCCCCTATCATAGGAGAGCCCCCACTGCTGCTTCCATCCCCCCCCATATCATAGGAGAGCCCCCACTGCTGCTTCCATTCCCCCCCCTATCATAGGAGAGCCCCCACTGCTGCTTCCATCCCCCCCCATATCATAGGAGAGCCCCCACTGCTGCTTCCATCCCCCCCCATATCATAGGAGAGCCCCCACTGCTGCTTCCATTCCCCCCCTATCATAGGAGAGCCCCCACTGCTGCTTCCATTCCCCCCCTATCATAGGAGAGCCCCCACAGCTGCTTCCATTCCACCCTCCTATATTAGGATAGCCCCCACTGCTGCTTGCATTCCCCCCCCCCCTATCATAGGAGAGCCCCCACTGCTGCTTCCATTCCCCCCCCATCATAGGAGAGCCCCCACTGCTGCTTCCATTCCCCCCCCCCATCATAGGAGAGCCCCCACTGCTGCTTCCATCCCCCCCCCCTATCATAGGAGAGCCCCCACTGCTGCTTCCATTCCCCCCCCCCCTATCATAGGAGAGCCCCCACTGCTGCTTCCATTCCCCCCCCCATCATAGGAGAGCCCCCACTGCTGCTTCCATCCCCCCCCCTATCATAGGAGAGCCCCCACTGCTGCTTCCATTCCCCCCCCCTATCATAGGAGAGCCCCCACTGCTGCTTCCATTCCCCCCCTATCATAGGAGAGCCCCCACTGCTGCTTCCATTTCCCCCCCCCCTCCCCCATCATAGGAGAGCCCCCACTGCTGCTTCCATTCCCCCCCTATCATAGGAGAGCCCCCACTGCTGCTTCCATTCCCCCCCCCTATCATAGGAGAGCCCCCACTGCTGCTTCCATTCCCCCCCCCTATCATAGGAGAGCCCCCACTGCTGCTTCCATTCCCCCCCCTATCATAGGAGAGCCCCCACTGCTGCTTCCATTCCCCCCCTATCATAGGAGAGCCCCCACTGCTGCTTCCATTCCCCCCCCCTATCATAGGAGAGCCCCCACTGCTGCTTCCATTCCCCCCCCTATCATAGGAGAGCCCCCACTGCTGCTTCCATTCCCCCCCTATCATAGGAGAGCCCCCACTGCTGCTTCCATTCCCCCCCCTATCATAGGAGAGCCCCCACTGCTGCTTCCATTCCCCCCCCTATCATAGGAGAGCCCCCACTGCTGCTTCCATTCCCCCCCCTATCATAGGAGCGCCTCCCATCGGGTAATTGTAGACAAAGCATCCGTTTGCTTTCTCTCACCCGCTTCTCCAAATTGAAAAAAAAGAAAGAAGTTTGAGCATCTATATCTTTTAAAAACGTGTAACGAGCCCTCACCATCGCCCCTTGTGCTCTTTCACGCAATAATGCCCCCAGATCACTGCGCAGATGCGTTAAAGCTGAGCTTAGCTGTTCATCACTCCCACCCGTCATCTGCCTTTCCATGTCCAGTATATCCCTCTCAAGTCTCCCCACCACCCTGTTCATCTCTTTAGTGGCAAAAGCAGTATACTGCTGACAGAATACCCTGATTTGAGCCTTTCCCATTTCCCACCATTCCATAAGTGACTTATATTTCTTCCCGAAAAAGGCCAAATTTTCACAGAAAGATACATCCTGTAATAGCTTGTCATAAAATTTCCAAAAGGATTTCTGAGCTTGTGTTGGCGTTACACATACGCAAACGCTAATAAGGTGATGGTCAGAAAATCCACAGGGTGTAATACTAGCCTTTACAACTCTATTACAGACATTTTTTCCCAAATAAAACCGATCAAGGCATGCTGCGCTCAGCCTATTTCCCACAGATCTGACCCATGTGTACTGCCTGGTTGTTGGGTGCTTATCTCTCCACACATCCTGCAAATTATTTTTCTTTAAAATGCCTTCCAAGACTCCAGCAGAACCTAAGTGTGGTTCCTCCCCATTCCTATCTTGTGTAAAATTAATTGTACAATTAAAATCCCCCCTAAAACAATGGTTTTCTCCTGACCAATTTTACTGAGTTCTTCTTCCAGTCTTTTAAACAATGTCACTCTCTCTGCACCAGCACTTGGAGCATCTATATTAATAAATACAAGAGAGTGATTTCTTATAGCCGCATTCACTATCAGGAAACGCCCTGGCACAATTTCGGTTTTTGTTTGAATATTTAACTCCAAACTCTGCGCAAAAAAGTATTGCTACCCCAGAGCTCACATTTGTGCCATGACTCAAAACAGATTCCCCTCTCCACCAAACCCCCCACTCCAGCTCATTATTGCTATCAGTATGCGTTTCCTGTAGAAACATTACATTTAGCTTCATGCGGTTAATTAGGTCCGAGAGCAAGAATCTTTCCCCGCATCTCTGCCACCATTCAGATTAAGCGAGCCAAGAGATATAACCACCATGTTTAAGAGAAAGTGAAGAACAAAGAAGGAAAAAACCACAAAGGGTGCTCTGAAAACAAATGTTAAGTACCTCTTATCCATTTTCTCAACCATTAAAATCTACGGACTATTGAAACTTTTGCGGACAGTTGTGCAGTGCTTTTTAAGCCGAAACCGCTTTTGGCTCGAAAGGATATCTAAACCCACAGTCTTCAAATAGTGTTTTGCCGACCGTACAAACTTTTCCCCGTCCGGAAACGACTTTAAAACATTAACGGCTCTCCCCTTAGTTAGATCCAAATGATCATTTATATCCTCGAGGGAATACCGTGTCTCATCCCCCGCTTGACTAGCCGTGATATCCGAGATAATCGAGGAATCGGATAACTCACCATCATCCTCCTGCATCCCATCTGATGTCTTATTCCTCAATCATATCTATCTCTTCACCTACTCCCGGAGCATCTCCAGTTATTTCTGGGACTCAACTCCCTCTGAATCCTGACCACTTTCCCCAATAGAGGCCTGTCACTAGAACTGTCGTTTCCAATGGTTACAGGGACGCGCCGCCATTTTGGAGGACCAACCCTAACAGAGACGCTTAACGTTACCACTGAACTAGTAGTGTTCGCTACTCCATGAAACGAGTTTCATGCTAACGCTACTATGATTGCTGTCCTACAATGACGAACTTCTGCACTGCGTACTGATGTGCGAATAAAGCTGGGAAAAGGGGAAAATGTCCTTTTACATGATAATCTGAGGACTCACCATAGTAGCTAAACTACCAGGCAGGGTGAAAGAACTAAATTTTACGACCGAAAGAAGAGACTGGTGGTTGAAAGCAGTGAGGAGTGAGCTGGATTTAGACAGCAACCAGGCTCGGATCGTTACAGCATAGGCTCGGATGATTAATATATTGATATGATATGCATAAAGCACTGATATATTGATATGATATGCATAAAGCACTGATATATTGATATGCATAAAGCACTGATATATTGATATGATATGCATAAAGCACTGATATATTGATATGCATAAAGCACTGATATATTGATATGATATGCATAAAGCACTGATATATTGATATGATATGCATAAAGCACTGATATATTGATATGATATGCATAAAGCACTGATATATTGATATGCATAAAGCACTGATATATTGATATGCATAAAGCACTGATATATTGATATGATATGCATAAAGCACTGATATATTGATATGATATGCATAAAGCACTGATATATTGATATGATATGCATAAATCACTGATAAGCATATTGGCTGCACATCTATCTGACCTCAAACATTTATATTTAATATTTAAAACATTAAAAATATAACCCAGGATGTGTAAACCAGTAAATAATTTAATCTAAAGATGTAATCTTAAAATATGATTAATGAGGACCCACTGAGATTTTACTTTATCCACATAACTGCCACCGGGGCCCAAATACTGCCCCTAACTGCCCCCGGTCCCCACATAACTGCCCCTGACTACCCCCGGTCCCCATATAACTGCCACCAGGGCCCACATACAGCCCCTAACTGCCCCCGGTCCCCACATAACTGGCCCCGGTCCCCACATACCTGCCCCTGACTGCCCCTGGTCCTCACATAACTGCCCCTGACTGCCCCCGGTCCCCACATAACTGCCCTTGGGGCCCACATACTGCCCCTAACTGCCCCTGATCCCCACATAACTGCCCCTGGGGCCCACATACTGCTCCTAACTGCCCCTGATCCCCACATAACTGCCCCTGGGGCCCACATACTGCTCCTAACTGCCCCTGATCCCCACATAACTGTCACTGGGGCCCACATACTGCCCCTAACTGCCCCCGGTCCCCACATAACTGCCCTTGGGGCCCACATACTGCTTCAAACTGCCCCAGCTCCCCACATAACTGCCCCCGAGGCCAACATACTGCCCCCGGTCTCCAGATAACTGCCCCCGGTCCCCACATAACTGCCCCTGGTGCCCAAATACTGCCCCCGGTCCCCACATAACTGCCCCTGACTGTCCCCAGTCCCCACATATATGGTCCCCATATGACTGTCCCCCCTGGTCCCCATATGACTGTCCCCCCTGATCCCCATATGACTGCCCCCGTTCAGGCCCTACCTGGCTGCCGAGGAACTCATCGAGGTGGCAGAGCTCCTGGGGGCTGGTGATCTCTCGCTCGAGGGAGGCGTTCCACTGCACGGAGACACGGGTGGCACGGCTGATCCGGAGGCTGGGGTTCCGTCGCCTGAGTCCAGAGGGGCGGAGCGGCGTGGCGGGAGACCAGCCTGTGAACAGGGGTGCAGGGTTCAGGGGTCAGGGGTCAGTGTGGCATACATACAAGGACAACAAAACTTTTACCTACACCTACAGCAACTCCATCTTGTAACTTACACCTAAAGCAACTCC
Organism: Ilyophis sp. 1 JC-2022; assembly: GCA_022702515.1. Taxonomy (NCBI): domain Eukaryota; kingdom Metazoa; phylum Chordata; class Actinopteri; order Anguilliformes; family Synaphobranchidae; genus Ilyophis; species Ilyophis sp. 1 JC-2022. The sequence goes on from CM040395.1 coordinate 153,309,416, forward strand.
ACCCTGTTACCCCCCATTGCTCAGTTACCCCCGGCCCCGTTGCTTAGTTACCCAGCCCTCGTGCGGCCTGCATCGGGGTCACAGCGGGATCTTCAGGCATCGGCTGCAGCTCTTTGTTGGTTCGTTTCCTCAGAAGCCGACTCAGGAAACTGAGCCTGAGAGCACAGAGTCCCTATTAACACACACACACTCATACACACACACACACACACACACACACACACTCATACACACACACACACACACACACACACACACACTCACATACACACACACACACTCACACACACACACACACACACACACACACACACACACACACACACACACATATACACACACACACACACACTCACATAAACACACTCACATAAACACACACACACACTCACACACACACACACACACTCACATAAACACACACACACACACACACACACACTCACATAAACGCACACACGCACACACACACACGCGCGTACAGACTCTCACTCACTCACACATACATACATACACAAACGCGCACACATGCGCATACAAACACGCGCCCAGACACACATACAGGTCAGAGGTCATACTTTTCTGATGTCTCTGGTGAGCTCCCACTAGACGTCCTCCTGGGCTTCTTCACCGAGACCTTGTGAGGGGTCACCTCTGTTGAGACCTTGTGAGGGGTTAGGGTTAGGGTTAGAGGGGTCACCTCTGTTGGAGATGTGAACTAAAATAAAAAATAAAATAAATTTACAAAAATCCATGGCTACAGTTAGAAAAAGGCCTTGAAATAAAAATAGAAACTCAATTTCAACAGTTAAAGCAACCAGTCATCACTGCAACAAATAAATCAACAACCAGTCATCACTGCAACAAATAAATCAACAACCAGTCATCACTGCAACAAATAAATCAACAACCAATCATCACTGCAACAAATAAATCAACAACCAGTCATCACTGCAACAAATAAATCAACAACCAGTCATCACTGCAACAAATAAATCAACAACCAGTCATCACTGCAACAAATAAATCAACAACCAGTCATCACTGCAACAAATAAATCAACAACCAGTCATCACTGCAACAAAGAAATCAACAACCAATCATCGCTGCAACGAAGAAATCAGCAACCAATCATCGCTGCAACGAAGAAATCAGCAACCAATCATCACTGCAATCAGATCAGGGTAAATCAGATGCAGGGAATGACATTGAGTGGCGAGAGGAAGAGGAGGAATAAGAGGAAGAGGAGGAAGACATGAAAGAAGTAGGAGACTGCAGTTCTGTGAAGGCGCAGCTCTGTGAAGGCGCACCTCCAGACCCACGTTTCTCATGGGCATCACCGTGAAGCCTACAACCCTACCTCTGCCCTAACACAGACCCACCACCCATCACATGACCACCATGGCTTCACCCGATTGGTTATGCACCTGCCCGAGTCATGCATCATTACCCTGAAGCGTACACGTACCACCAACCTGAACTTTGACCTTTTTTGCGGTTGTATTTGTGAACAGCTGTCCTTGACTTACGCTGTTTCTTCTCTAAATACAGCCAGGACAAAAGTGCAATTTTTACATAATTTCTCCCTAATTTCACATAAATGTATGGAGCCCCAGAGGTGAAATCGCATTTTTTAATATGTTTTTTTAAAATATTTTTTTATTATGTGTGTTGTGGCCACGACTTACTAACATGCGGGACTGAGACCTGAGGGGTATACTATGAAGCAAGATTAAGGGGATAGCGAGCTAAATTAAGCTTCAACCCTGGGTTTTCTGTATCACGAAGCCGACTCACTTTTAATCAGGGTATATTGCCACGGCAACTTACTCTGCATGGCTAACCTGCTTCGGGGCAGGTTATGTTCATGATAACAGATTGAAACATATAAAAGCACCGCCCTTTGACCAATCAACTCCTTGGCTTTGGAAAAAGGCGTCTCCATTCCAAAGGATCCAGTGGAGATATGTGCGGATACTGAGGGAATCTCTTCGCAGGCCGAGATTAGTGAGTTCCACAAAAGATTTTCTGAGTTCCGGAAAATGCTTGAGACTTTTTTTAATGAGAAAACGTTGATGTGATTGCTTCAGCAATATTTTAAACAGGCTGTATCAAGTTTAAAGTTTAAAGCTCCAGTTGGCACATTAGAAATAAACTGTATGACTGAGAGTATAGATTTTATTTGTATTGGTATTGCCCCTCCCTCCCCACCACCGCTGCCAGCCGATCCTGCCGCCATCGGCACCCGTTTTCCCATCATCATTGCTGCCACATCTGGACTGTCATCTAGCTGCTGCAATTTCCACTATCATGGATATTGCCAGTCAGTTTTGACCATGCTGGTCATTAAGATCTAGACCCTGAGCCGACCTGAGGAGAATGGGTTTCCCCCTTGAGTCTGGTTCCTCCCAAGGTTTCTTCCTAATTACACCAGGGAGTTTTTCCTTGCCACTGTTGCCTCTGGCTTGCTCTTGTGGGGGTTTAGGCTGGGTTTTTTCTGTGAAGCGCATTGTGACAACTTGTTGTGAAATACGCTATATAAATAAATATTGATTTGATTTGATTTGATTTGTTACGAGTGGAAAGGTGAATAAGGTATTAACTAGTCGAGAGAGAGAAAATTAACAAATTTAACCTACATGATGAGCAATTCCTTCCTGGCTTTGTTGGAGGCAACGGTGTTGCTTTTTGCTCATATGATTGTTTCATGTTCTTATCCGTCCATTATATCTGTCCGTATCAGTCTTTTTCCCCACAGGAGAGAAATATGTTGCTCTAGTACAGCCCATGCTGCACTGCTATAGGCTCTAGTACAGCCCATGCCGCACCGCTATAGGCTCTAGTACAGCCCATGCTGCACCGCTATAGGCTCTAGTACAGCCCATGCTGCACCGCTATAGGCTCTAGTACAGCCCATGCTGCACCGCTATAGGCTCTAGTACAGCCCATGCTGCACCGCTATAGGCTCTAGTACAGCCCATGCCGCACCGCTATAGGCTCGTTGTTGCAGACTCCGCCCATTTTATGGGAACGTGCACGTACCTTGATTAATAAAGCCTGTGTTCACTTAGCAAGTTGATAACCACGTTCGTAGTACCAGTTAAGCCAGATTGCAGTGTTTAGGCTTTCTGAAGCCAAATAACGCAAAGAAACCCTGGCTATGTTTAACTCCTTCCTATACTACGAAGCAGGATTACTGAGTTAGCTGGATAACTGCACTGAGTAAGAGAAGCAGGATTACTGAGTTAGCTGGATAACTGCACTGAGTAAAACCCGGAACAGCTCTTTTTACTTTGAGAGGGTTCTAGGTTTTACTCAGTGCAGTTATCCAGCTATCTCAGTAATCCTGCTTCTCTCACTCAGTGCAGTTATCCAGATAAATCAGTAATCCTGCTTCTCTCACTCAGTGCAGTTATCCAGCTATCTCAGTAATCCTGCTTCTCTCACTCAGTGCAGTTATCCAGATAACTCGGTATTCCTGCTTCTCTTACTCAGTGCAGTTATCCAGATAAATCAGTAATCCTGCTTCTCTCACTCAGTGCAGTTATCCAGATAAATCAGTAATCCTGTTTCTCTCACTCAGTGCAGTTATCCAGCTAACTCAGTAACCCTGCTTCTCTCACTCAGTGCAGTTATCCAGATAACTCGGTATTCCTGCTTCTCTTACTCAGTGCAGTTATCCAGATAAATCAGTAATCCTGCTTCGTAGTATACCCCCAATATTACATAGAGCCTAGCAGTGTACATGTTGAGGGAAGAACTTGTAAGGCCGGCACGCCAGACATAACTCCTCCTCCATCTGTACTCTTGCTACAAAGCCGCCAAAATGTAAACAATTCCTACACCTCCAATCTCTGCAAATGATCGTACCGATGGCGGGGCTCACAACGTGAATTAGTTCTATCAACTATAATCTCGCGGCGTTATGGATCTGGTTCCCACGCGTTGATAAGCGGCGGCCACAACACGCATCGAGTTCCCACAAGTTAAATAAAAATGAAAAAGACAATTTCACCTCTGGGGCTCGGCAAAAGGGGACGCTTTAGCCACAGTACTTTAGCTCGTTAGCCGTAGAACTTTAGCTCGTTAGCCGTAGAACTTTAGCTTGATAGCCGCAGTACTTTAGCTTGTTAGCCGCAGTACTTTAGCTTGATAGCCGCAGTACTTTAGCTTGATAGCCGCAGTACTTTAGCTTGTTAGCCGCAGTACTTTAGCTTGATAGCCGCAGAACTTTAGCTTGTTAACCGTAGTACTTTAGCCATGTTCTCAGTTTAGGGAATGCTGGGAGCACCAAATAGGAGAGACTGGGGAGATGGGACTGATGATGACAGCAGCATTCCAGAATGCACTGCAGTGGGGGAGGGACTAATGGGGCAGTGTGGGGATTGGCTGGAGTTTATCTGGGGGCGGGGGGGTCTAAAGCACTGAGACAAAAAAGGTCAGAAACCACGTGGAGCGCCACGCCCTGGGAAGAGAGGAGGGGCTTCGGAGGGTGTGGGCGGAGCCACGCTGGGTTTCTCTGAGGTTTGCTCCAGGGCTACGTTAGTGTGGGCGTGGCATGCAGGGCTCCCCGTTAGCTGTACCTGAACGCGGTTCGCGGAGTGTCGCGGCCCGTCGGGCTCATCGGGCTTGGTGTGGGAGGGGGGCGTGGTGGGGGCGGGGCTGATGGGAGGCAGGGGGAAGGTCCAGTAGTCCTCCAGCACCGCGCTATTAAGCATCAGACCGCCGCTACGAACGTTACCCAGGCGACGCTTACGCTTGGATGGCCGCCGGAGACGCAGTAGCACCTGTGGCGCCGTGGAGACGGGCCACACACACAATCAGGAGCCAGAACCTGGCCCAGATACATCCTGACCCCGCCCAGATACATCCTGACCCCACCCAGATCCATCCCAAACCTGCCCAAATTCATCCAGACCCGGCCCAGATACAACCTGACCCGGCCCAGATATATCATGACCCCGCCCAGATACAACCTGACCCCACCTAGATACAACCTGACCCCGCCCAAATCCATCCCGACCCCATCCACAGGCATGTGGGGCATAAGTGGGGAGGCGTGATGTACCCATGGTGTGGGCGTGTCCATTCTTAACAGTCATATGGAGCTGTGTGATTCACTATTCTCACAGAAAGGTGCATTACATTCAGGTGTATTATAATAAGAGGATGTGAGTTTGGGGTACATGAGAGATTTGGGGTACCATGGTACCTCTTCCGTAGATTTCCCAGTAACTGGGCTGTCAGATTCCGAGGAGCTGAGGTTGGAAATGTTGTCTAGAGACAGGGAAAGACCTTGAGACCTGCAATGGAAGAATAAAATTCAATAAGTAAAAATGTATTTAGAGAAATAAACTATTCTGACAAGAGCAGAGAGAAGATGAATAAATTATGTGATTACATAATAATATGCAATTAGATCATATGTAATTATGAAATGACACAGGTAAGATATGTGTGACATGATACAGGTTAGACAGGTGTGAAAGATGAGACAGGTGAGGTGAGACAGGTGTGAAAGATGAGACAGGTGTGAAAGATAAGACCGGTGAGGTGAGACAGGTGTGAAAGATGAGACAGGTGAGGTGAGACAGGTGTGAAAGGTGAGACAGGTGAGGTTAGACAGGTGTGAAATGTGAGACAGGTGAGGTGAGACAGGTGTGAAAGGTGAGACAGGTGAGATGAGACAGGTGTGAAAGATGAGACAGGTGAGATGAGACAGGTGTGAAAGATGAGACAGGTGAGGTGAGACAGGTGTGAAAGATGAGACAGGTGAGATGAGACAGGTGTGAAAGATGAGACAGGTGAGGTGAGACAGGTGTGAAAGGTGAGACAGGTGAGATGAGACAGGTGTGAAAGATGAGACAGGTGAGGTGAGACAGGTGTGAAAGGTGAGACAGGTGAGGTGAGACAGGTGTGAAAGGTGAGATGAGACAGGTGTGAAAGATGAGACAGGTGAGGTGAGACAGGTGTGAAAGGTGAGACAGGTGAGGTGAGACAGGTGTGAAAGGTGAGACAGGTGAGATGAGACAGGTGTGAAAGATGAGACAGGTGAGGTGAGACAGGTGTGAAAGGTGAGACAGGTGAGATGAGACAGGTGTGAAAGATGAGACAGGTGAGATGAGACAGGTGTGAAAGATGAGACAGGTGAGGTGAGACAGGTGTGAAAGATGAGACAGGTGAGGTGAGACAGGTGTGAAAGGTGAGACAGGTGAGGTGAGACAGGTGTGAAAGGTGAGACAGGTGAGGTTAGACAGGTGTGAAAGGTGAGACAGGTGAGGTGAGACAGGTGTGAAAGGTGAGACAGGTGAGGTTAGACAGGTGTGAAAGGTGAGACAGGTGAGGTGAGACAGGTGTGAAAGGTGAGACAGGTGTACATTAAGGCTTGGGTCCGTTTGTCCTTCACTTTGCGGCTCTCAGGGCTGGTGTCCAGGTACCGTTCCTCTCTGCGTCTCTGCCTCCATTGATCAGCTTTCTTCTTCAATGCGGTATGTTTGCAGAAGCGCTGCAGGGTACCGGGGGAGTCAGGGGTGGGAGGCCCGTCCACCTGTCCACTCCTCCCCTCCTCCTGCACCTCCCCACTCTTCTTCCGCTCCTCCTTCTCCTGCACTGCTGCTCTGGCCCCCTGACCTTTGACCTGGGGAGGGGACGGGGTCTCAAACCCAAGGCTGTTTTGCCGCCACAGTTCCCTCCTCTCCTGGGTCGTCCGGGGGGCGGCGTCCAACGGTGGGGATCCGGCCACGCCCACGCCTGCAGGCTCCGCCCCCTCCAGCTCACCCTTCAGAGACTGCCACCTGGACATAGACCTGGGGTCAGCAACCCTGAATCACACTGACCCCTGAACCCTGAACCTCAATGACCCCTGAACCCTGAACCTCAATGACCCCTGAACCCTGAACCACACTGACCCCTGAACCCTGAACCCTGAACCACACTGACCCCTGAACCCTGAACCACACTGACCCCTGAACCCTGAACCCTGAAACACACTGACCGCTGAACCCCGAACTACACTGACCCCTGAATCACACTGAAACCTGAGCCCTGAAACACACTGACCCCTGAATCCTGAAAAAAACGGAACCCTGAACCACACTGACCCCGGAACCCTGAACCACACTGAACCCTGAACCTGTCATCCAAAGTCCCGATCTCGCCATTGTAACACCTGCAGCTCCATTTTGAGTATCTCTGCCAGTATCTCAGTGTTAGTGTAGGTGTCAGTAGCAGTGTCGGTGCTGGTGTGAGTGTTGGCATGTTGCTATGGCAGTACCAGTGTCGGTGCTGGTGTGAGTGTTGGCATGTTGCTATGGCAGTACCTGTGTCGGTGCTGGTGTGAGTGTTGGCATGTTGCTATGGCAGTACCAGTGTCGGTGCTGGTGTGAGTGTTGGCATGTTGCTATGGCAGTACCAGTGTCGGTGCTGGTGTGAGTGTTGGCATGTTGCTATGGCAGTACCTGTGTCGGTGCTGGTGTGAGTGTTGGCATGTTGCTATGGCAGTACCTGTGTCGGTGCTGGTGTGAGTGTTGGCATGTTGCTATGGCAGTACCTGTGTCGGTGCTGGTGTGAGTGTTGGCATGTTGCTATGGCAGTACCAGTGTCGGTGCTGGTGTGAGTGTTGGCATGTTGCTATGGCAGTACCAGTGTCGGTGCTGGTGTGAGTGTTGGCATGTTGCTATGGCAGTACCAGTGTCGGTGCTGGTGTGAGTGTTGGCATGTTGCTATGGCAGTACCAGTGTCGGTGCTGGTGTGAGTGTTGGCATGTTGCTATGGCAGTACCAGTGTCGGTGCTGGTGTGAGTGTTGGCATGTTGCTATGGCAGTACCAGTGTCGGTGCTGGTGTGAGTGTTGGCATGTTGCTATGGCAGTACCAGTGTCGGTGCTGGTGTGAGTGTTGGCATGTTGCTATGGCAGTACCTGTGTCGGTGCTGGTGTGAGTGTTGGCATGTTGCTATGGCAGTACCAGTGTCGGTGCTGGTGTGAGTGTTGGCATGTTGCTATGGCAGTACCAGTGTCGGTGCTGGTGTGAGTGTTGGCATGTTGCTATGACAGTACCAGTGTCGGTGCTGGTGTGAGTGTTGGCATGTTGCTATGGCAGTACCAGTGTCGGTGCTGGTGTGAGTGTTGGCATGTTGCTATGGCAGTACCAGTGTCGGTGCTGGTGTGAGTGTTGGCATGTTGCTATGGCAGTAGCAGTGTCGGTGCTGGTGTGAGTGTTGGCATGTTGCTATGGCAGTACCAGTGTCGGTGCTGGTGTGAGTGTTGGCATGTTGCTATGGCAGTACCTGTGTCGGTGCTGGTGTGAGTGTTGGCATGTTGCTATGGCAGTACCAGTGTCGGTGCTGGTGTGAGTGTTGGCATGTTGCTATGGCAGTACCTGTGTCGGTGCTGGTGTGAGTGTTGGCATGTTGCTATGGCAGTACCAGTGTCGGTGCTGGTGTGAGTGTTGGCATGTTGCTATGGCAGTACCTGTGTCGGTGCTGGTGTGAGTGTTGGCATGTTGCTATGGCAGTACCAGTGTCGGTGCTGGTGTGAGTGTTGGCATGTTGCTATGGCAGTACCAGTGTCGGTGCTGGTGTGAGTGTTGGCATGTTGCTATGGCAGTACCAGTGTCGGTGCTGGTGTGAGTGTTGGCATGTTGCTATGTCAGTACCAGTGTCGGTGCTGGTGTGAGTGTTGGCATGTTGCTATGGCAGTACCTGCGGCGTGCTGTGCTGCCCCTCACCAGGGCCTGCATTTTGATGATGCTGGCGCGCTGCTTCAGGTACTCTGCCCGCTGCTGGGAGCCGCGCCACAGCGCCTGGATCATCGCAGCAGCCTGGTAACGGCTCTCCTCCCTGATGCCACGCCACCATCGCTGCAGCACAGACCAATCATCACTCAGTATCTGCCACATGATAATCGCTGCAGCACAGACCAATCATCACTCAGTATCTGCCACGCCACCATCACTACAGCACAGACCAATCATCACTCAGCATCTGCTACGCCACCATCACTACAGCACAGAACAATCATCACTCAGTATCTGCCGCATGATCATCGCTGCAGCACAGACCAATCATCACTCAGTATCTGCCACGCCACCATCACTGCAGCACAGACCAATCATGTATAGATTTAAATGAATGTTCCCTACAACACTAACACCCCACTCAGAATCTGCCCCAGTGTTGGGCAGAGACCACATGCTCTGCAGAACAGAAAGGATGCTGGGTAATGCACAGCAGTGCAGGAACAGAGAGAATGCTGGGTAAAGCACAGCAGTGCAGGAGCAGAGAGAATGCTGGGTAAAGCACAGCAGTGCAGGAACAGAGAGGATCCTGGGTAATGCACAGCAGTACATGAACAGAGAGGATCCTGGGTAAAGCACAGCAGTACAGGAGCAGAGAGGATCCTGGGTAAAGCACAGCAGTACATGAACAGAGAGGATCCTGGGTAAAGCACAGCAGTGCAGGAGCAGAGAGGATCCTGGGTAAAGCACAGCAGTGCAGGAGCAGAGAGGATCATGGGTAATGCACAGCAGTACATGAACAGAGAGGATCCTGGGTAAAGCACAGCAGTGCAGGAGCAGAGAGGATCCTGGGTACCTGGATAGCGATGGCCGCCGCTCTCTTGCAGAGGAAGTCCCTCCTCTCCTGCTGTGCGCGGTACCAGCGCTGCAGTACGATGATCATGCGCCTCACCTCCTCACTCCTCCTCTCCTGCAGCTTCTCCTGCAGCTGCTGCCACTGCGCCTCCTTCAAAAACACCTGCAGAGGGGCGGAGCCCAGGGTGGGCGGAGCCGGGGTGTTTACACAGGCAGCAACACAGGAGCCAGACAGATGTGTTTTATGTCCAATATTTTAAAAAAAGGTGGAGGTGGGGGAGGGTGTCTGGGTGGAGACGGGGGAGGGTGTCTGGGTGGAGGTGGGGGAGGGTGTCTGGGTGGAGGTGGGGGAGAGGTGACACCTTGGTTTTGCCAATCTGATAGGTGGAGGCATCCAGTCCCGCATCCTGCAGCAGGGCCAGGATCTCCCTCTGGGGCTCTTCAGACAGCAGCACCTGGAACGTCTGGGCAAACTCCTACACACACACACACACACACACACACACACAGTTTAATCTCCTACAGACACACACACACACACACACACACACACACAGCTTAATCCCCTACACACACACACACACACACACACACACAGCTTAATCTCCTACACACACACACACACACACACACACACACACACACACACACACACACACACAGCTTAATCTCCTACACACACACACACACACACACACACACACACACACACACACACACACACACACACACACACAGCTTAATCTCCTACAGACACACACACACACACACACACAGCTTAATCTCCTACACACACACACACACACAGCTTAATCTCCTACACACACACACACACACACACACACACACACAGCTTAATCTCCTACACACACACACACACACATCTTAATCTCCTACACACACACACACACACACAGCTTAATCTCCTACAGACACACACACAGCTTAATCTCCTACAGACACACACAGCTTAATCTCCTACACACACAGCTTAATCTCCTACAGACACACACACAGCTTAATCTCCAACACACACACACACACACACACATCTTAATCTCCTACACACACACACACACACACATCTTAATCTCCTACACACACACACACACACACACATCTTAATCTCCTACACACACATCTTAATCTCCTACACACACACACACACACACACACAGTTTAATATCCTACAGACACACACACACACACAGCTTAATATCCTACAGACACACACACAGCTTAATCTCCTACACACACACACACACACAGTTTAATATCCTACAGACACACACACACACACAGCTTAATATCCTACAGACACACACACACACACACACACACACAGACACACACACAGCTTAATCTCCTACACACACACACACACACACACATCTTAATCTCCTACACACACACACACATCTTAATCTCCTACACACACACACACACAGCTTAATATCCTACAGACACACACACAGCTTAATCTCCTACACACACACACACACACACACACACACACACACACAGCTTAATCTCATACACACACACACACACACACAGCTTAATCTCCTACACACACACACACACACACATCTTAATCTCCTACAGACACACACACACACACAGCTTAATCTCCTACACACACACACAGCTTAATCTCCTACAGACACACACACACATCTTAATCTCCTACAGACACACACACACACACACACACACACACACAGCTTAATCTCCGACAGACACACACACACACACAGCTTAATCTCATATACACACACACACACACACACAGCTTAATCTCCTACACACACACACACATCTTAATCTCCTACACACACACACACACAGCTTAATATCCTACAGACACACACACAGCTTAATCTCCTACACACACACACACACACACACACAGCTTAATCTCCTAGACACACACACACACACAGCTTAATCTCCTACACACACACACATCTTAATCTCCTACAGACACACACACACACACACAGCTTAATCTCCTACACACACACACATCTTAATCTCCGACAGACACACACACACACAGCTTAATCTCAGACACACACACACACACACACACAGCTTAATCTCCTACACACACACACACAGACACAGCTTAATCTCCTACAGACACACACACACAGCTTAATCTCCTACACACACACACACACACACACACACACAGCTTAATCTCCTACAGACACACACACACACAGCTTAATCTCCTACACACACACACACACACAGCTTAATCTCCTACACACACACACACACACACACACACACACAGCTTAATCTCCTACACACACACACACACACACACACCCACCCACCCACCTGGAGCAGCTAGCCCCACCCAACTCTAGCAGCTAGCCCCTCCCACCTGTAGCAGCTAGTCCCTCCCACCTGTAGCAGCTAGCCCCTCCCACCTGTAACAGGTAGCCCCTCCCACCTGTAGCAGCTAGCCCCACCCACCTGTAGCAGCTAGCCCCTCCCACCTGTAACAGGTAGCCCCTCCCACCTGTAGCAGCTAGCCCCTCCCACCTGTAACAGGTAGCCCCTCCCACCTGTAGGAGCTAGCCCCACCCACCTGTAGCAGCTAGCCCCTCCCACCTGTAACAGGTAGCCCCACCCACCTGTAGCAGCTAGCCCCTCCCATCTGTAACAGGTAGCCCCTCCCATCTGTAGCAGCTAGCCCCTCCCACCTGTAACAGGTAGCCCCTCCCACCTGTAACAGGTAGCCCCTCCCACCTGGAAGGTGAACTTGGCGCTGTATCCGGCCCTCTGGACGCTCACTGTCTCCAGCAGGCCTGAGTACTGCAGCTGGGTCAGAACCCGGGCATCATCGAAGCACATCTCTCTCTGCAACAACGCACACACACACACACACGCACGCACACGGGGACACACGCAAGCACACACACACGCACGCACACGGGGACACACACACACACGCACACGCACGCACACGGGGACACACGCAAGCACACACACATGCACACATGCACAAAAAATACAAAATAATTATATCTTTTAGGCAAAAAAAAAACTTACACTTCCACTGTGTAAGAGCTGCTGTTAGTTTGTTTCAGTACTTTCTCACCGAATAGTTTAAAAACGAGAGCAGGATTATGCCTGTAAAGAGAGCAGGATTATGCCTGTAAAGAGAGCAGGATTATGCCTGTAAAGAGAGCAGGATTATGCCTGTAAAGAGAGCAGGATTATGCCTGTAAAGAGAGCAGGATTATGCCTGTAGTTAAAGGGGTTCAAGCTTGCATTGAAAAAAGGTTGTGCTTGAGAAGGGGTTAAAGCAGAAATATTTAAATTTAAGTTATAGAATTATACATTTTAGATGCATTATGTTTTATATGTATATTTGTTTTGTTGTTCACATATGCACTATACAAAAGCAAACAATATTTTACTTGACTATAAATCGACTAAAATGTGGAAATATCTTGTGGATGTATCTCGCTATTGTGAAAATTTCTGAAAATATTGTGATATTATTTTTAGGCCATATCGCCCACCACTAGGTATAGGTGTATAAGTATAGGTGCGAGTGTATTAGTTACAGGTATAGGTGTATAAGTATGGGAGTACAAGTATAGGTGTATAAGTATGGGAGTACAGGTATAGTTGTATAACTATGGGAGTACAGGTGCGAGTGTATTAGTTACAGGTATAGGTGTATAAGTATGGGAGTACAGGTGTGAGTGTAATAGTTATAGGTATAGGTGTATAAGTATGGGAGTACAGGTGCGAGTGTATTAGTTACAGGTATAGGTGTATAAGTATGGGAGTACAGGTATAGGTGTATAAGTATGGGAGTACAGGTATAGTTGTATAACTATGGGAGTACAGGTGCGAGTGTATTAGTTACAGGTATAGGTGTATAAGTATGGGAGTACAGGTGTGAGTGTAATAGTTATAGGTATAGGTGTATAAGTATGGGAGTACAGGTGCGAGTGTATTAGTTACAGGTATAGGTGTATAAGTATGGGAGTACAGGTGTGAGTGTATTAGTTACAGGTATAGGTGTATAAGTATGGGAGTGCAGGTATGGGTGTAATAGTTACAGGTATAGGTGTATAACTATGGGAGTACAGGTGTGAGTGTATTAGTTACAGGTATAGGTGTATAACTATGGGAGTACAGGTGTGAGTATTAGTTACAGGTATAGGTGTATAACTATGGGAGTACTGGTGCGAGTGTATTAGTTACAGGTATAGGTGTATAAGTATGGGAGTACAGGTGTGAGTGTAATAGTTATAGGTATAGGTGTATAAGTATGGGAGTACAGGTGCGAGTGTATTAGTTACAGGTATAGGTGTATAAGTATGGGAGTACAGGTATAGGTGTATAAGTATGGGAGTACAGGTATAGTTGTATAACTATGGGAGTACAGGTGCGAGTGTATTAGTTACAGGTATAGTTGTATAACTATGGGAGTACAGGTATGGGTGTAATAGTTACAGGTATAGGTGTATAACTATGGGAGTACAGGTATGGGTGTAATAGTTACAGGTATAGGTGTATAACTATGGGAGTACAGGTATGGGTGTAATAGTTACAGGTATAGGTGTATAACTATGGGAGTACAGGTATGGCTGTAATAGTTACAGGTATAGGTGTATAAGTATGGGAGTACAGGTGCGAGTGTATTAGTTACAGGTATAGGTGTATAAGTATGGGAGTACAGGTATGGGTGTAATAGTTACAGGTATAGGTGTATAAGTATGGGAGTACAGGTATAGGTGTATAAGTATGGGAGTACAGGTGTGAGTGTATTAGTTACAGGTATAGGTGTATAACTATGGGAGTACAGGTGTGAGTGTATTAGTTACAGGTATAGGTGTATAACTATGGGAGTACAGGTGTGAGTATATTAGTTACAGGTATAGGTGTATAACTATGGGAGTACAGGTGCGGGTGTATTAGTTACAGGTATAGTTGTATAACTATGGGAGTACAGGTATGGGTGTAATAGTTACAGGTATAGGTGTATAACTATGGGAGTACAGGTGTGAGTGTATTAGTTACAGGTATAGGTGTATAAGTATGGGAGTACAGGTATGGGTGTAATAGTTACAGGTATAGGTGTATAAGTATGGGAGTACAGGTGCGAGTGTATTAGTTACAGGTATAGGTGTATAACTATGGGAGTACAGGTGTGAGTGTATTAGTTACAGGTATAGGTGTATAAGTATGGGAGTACAGGTGCGAGTGTATTAGTTACAGGTATAGGTGTATAACTATGGGAGTACAGGTGTGAGTGTATTAGTTACAGGTATAGGTGTATAAGTATGGGAGTACAGGTATAGGTGTATAACTATGGGAGTACAGGTGTGAGTGTATTAGTTACAGGTATAGGTGTATAACTATGGGAGTACAGGTGTGAGTGTATTAGTTACAGGTATAGGTGTATAAGTATGGGAGTACAGGTATGGGTGTAATAGTTACAGGTATAGGTGTATAACTATGGGAGTACAGGTGTGAGTGTATTAGTTACAGGTATAGGTGTATAAGTATGGGAGTACAGGTATAGGTGTATAAGTATGGGAGTACAGGTGTGGGTGTATTAGTTACAGGTATAGGTGTATAAGTATGGGAGTGCAGGTATGGGTGTAATAGTTACAGGTATAGGTGTATAACTATGGGAGTACAGGTGTGAGTGTATTAGTTACAGGTATAGGTGTATAACTATGGGAGTACAGGTGTGAGTGTATTAGTTACAGGTATAGGTGTATAAGTATGGGAGTACAGGTATAGGTGTATAACTATGGGAGTACAGGTGTGAGTGTATTAGTTACAGGTATAGGTGTATAAGTATGGGAGTACAGGTATAGGTGTATAAGTATGGGAGTACAGGTATAGGTGTATAACTATGGGAGTACAGGTGTGAGTGTATTAGTTACAGGTATAGGTGTATAAGTATGGGAGTACAGGTATAGGTGCATAAGTATGGGAGTACAGGTATGGTTGTAATAGTTACAGGTATAGGTGTATAACTATGGGAGTACAGGTGTGAGTGTATTAGTTACAGGTATAGGTGTATAAGTATGGGAGTACAGGTATAGGTGTATAAGTATGGGAGTACACGTATGGTTGTAATAGTTACAGGTATAGGTGTATAAGTATGGGAGTACACGTATGGTTGTAATAGTTACAGGTATAGGTGTATAAATATGGGAGTACAGGTATAGGTGTATAAGTATGGGAGTACAGGTATAGGTGTATAACTATGAGTGTATTAGTTACAGGTGTGGGTATATACAGTAGGTACAGCAGGTATAAGTACCTTCTCATCGTTGGAGCAGATGCAGTGGATAAAGAAAGGCTGAGCTCGTTCCAGGGATTGCAGTAATTTACACATCGATACCTGCAGGGGGCGTACAGCACAGCTGTCACTCACACACTTAGCCACGCCCAAATGCAGTGTCAGGCCTGTGGTCAGGCAGGTAATGCAGCGTCAGGCCTGTGGTCAGGCAGCGTCAGGCATGTGGTCAGGCAGGTAATGCAGCGTCAGGCCTGTGGTCAGGCAGGTAATGCAGCGTCAGGCCTGTGGTCAGGCAGGTAATGCAGCGTCAGGCCTGTGGTCAGGCAGGTAAGCTCACCTGGAACTGGGCACTGGCAGAAGGTAGGGGCAGGGTCATGGTGGCATCATGTAGGGTCATACCCACAATGCACTTCAGCGAGCGCGTGCTCATAAGATTCTGCAGCACAGCACAGAGTATTATAGCCTCTCACACACACACTCACTCACTCACTCACAAACTCACTCACACACTCACACACTCACACACTCACACACTCACTCACAAACCTACACACACAAACTTACACAAACTCACTCACTTACATACACACACTCACTCACAAACCTACACACACACACACACACACTCACTCACTCACAAACCTACACACACACTCAATCACTCACTTACATACACACACACAAACTCACTCACAAACCTACACACACACACACAAACCTACACACACACACACTCAATCACTCACTTACATACACAAACCAACACTCACTCACAAACCTACACACACTCACTCACTCACAAACCTACACACACACACACACACACACACACACACCTACACACACACTCAATCACTCACTTACATACACACACACAAACTCACTCACAAACCTACACACACAAACCTACACACACACACACTCAATCACTCACTTACATACACAAACCAACACTCACTCACAAACCTACACACACTCACTCAGTCACTCACAAACCTACACACACACACACACACACACACACACTCAATCACTCACTTACATACACAAACCAACACTCACTCACAAACCTACACACACACAAACCTACAGACACACACAAACTTACACACACACACACACACACACACACACACACACTCAATCACTCACTTACATACACAAACCAACACTCACTCACAAACCTACACACACACACTCACAAACCTACACACACACACTCAATCACTCACTTACATACACAAACCAACACTCACTCACAAACCTACACACACACACACACACACAAACCTACACACACACACACTCAATCACTCACATACACAAACCAACACTCACTCACACACTTACACACACACACACAAACTTACACACACACACACACACACACACTCAATCAATCACTTACATACACAAACCAACACTCACTCACAAACCTACACACACACACACACAAACCTACACACACACACACACTCAATCACTCACTTACATACACAAACCAACACTCACTCACAAACCTACACACACTCACTCACTCACAAACCTACACACACACACTCACAAACCTACACACACACACACACACACACACACACACACACTCAATCACTCACTTACATACACAAACCTACACACACACACACACACACAAACCTACACACACACACACACACACTCAATTACTCACTTACATACACAAACCAACACTCACTCACAAACCTACACACACACACACACACAAACTTACACACACACACTCAATCACTCACTTACATACACAAACCAACACTCACTCACAAACCTACACACACACACACACTCACTCACCTACACACACACACACACACACACACAAACTTACACTCACTCACAAACCTACACAAACTCACTCACTCACTCACTCACAAACCTACACACACACACTCACAAACCTACACACACACACACACACACTCAATCACTCACTTACATACACAAACCTACACACACACACACACACACACACACACACACTCAATCACTCACTTACATACACAAACCAACACTCACTCACAAACCTACACACACACACTCAATCACTCACTTACATACACAAACCAACACTCACTCACAAACCTACACACACACACACAGTCACACACCAAATCAATCACTCACAGATACACACTCTCACACACACATACAAACAAACAAAATTACACACACACACACATATACATACTCATACATACACACAAATGCATCATTGACACACAGTGATACTAATACACACAGACACAAACACACACACATCATTAACAACACACCGATTCACTGATACACACACACTTGCGTGTGCATCCACAGGCATGTGCACACATACGCGCACACACACACACACACACACACACTCTTACACACCTTGGGAATGATCTGTTTCTGTCTGCTGCCTTTACGCCTCCTGTGGGGGGGGGGGGGGGTCAATGTGAGCAGCCAAAATACACACATGCCACACCTTCCTCTCCTCTCACCTCCTCACCTCTCCCCTCCTCTCACCTTCCTCTCCTCTCACCTTCCTCTCCTCACACCTCCTCTCCCCTCCTCTCACATCCTCACATCACCTCCTCCCCTCCTCTCCTCACCTCCTCTCCTTACCTCACCTCCTCTCTTCACCTCCCCTCCTCACCTCCCCTCCCCACCTCTCCTCACCTCCTCTTCACCTCCTCTCTTCACCTCCCCTCCTCTCTACACCTCCCCTCCTCTGTTCACCTCTCCTTTCCTCTGTTCACACCTCCTCTCCTCTCCTCACCACTGCCTACTTATTGTGGCCTGAATAAAATACTAATCTCCTGGCCTATAGTGTAATGTAGAGTAATTAATTAATGCAGGGTAAGGTAATATATTGTAATCTAGTGTAAGCGTATGTATAACGTAGCATAATGCAGTGTAATAATAATGTTGAATGTTGTGTAATGATGTGTACTGTAAATGTTGTGTAATGTTGTGTATCAATCTGTCCTCAGTGTGGGATACAGACATTAGTGTCCAGTTTTACCCCTCTCTTACATAATAACAAATTTACATTACATTACATTATATTACACTACACTACACATCTTTATCCAACAGAACCCTCCCCTCCCAGAACTCTGCTGCCCCTCCCCCTTACTTCCTGCTCTCATAGCTCTACCCCAGGCCCCTCCCCCTTACTTCCTGCTCTCATAGCTCTACCCCAGGCCCCTCCCCCTTACTTCCTGCTCTCATAGCTGGCGAAGATGTCCTCCATGACCTCTAGAGGGTGATCCTCAGATCGGTCAAAGGAGAAGTCCAGCAGAGAGCAGCGGCTGCAGGCAAAACAGGCACGTTTATCTATCAGACAGCCAATTACAGAGCAGGACAGGAGATCAGGCCCCACCCCCACCTCTAAGCCCCGCCCACCATCGTACCTCTGTAGTTGCTCCGGCTTGGTGCTGGACTTCCTCCTCAGCTGCCCGATTGGTGTCCGCGATCCGCGCCGCCTCTGACCTGCAGGATAAATCCAGGGCTGCATTCGAATGCAATTTAACACACTCCCTTCCCTTGCTGTCTTCCCTCGAGTGAGCTATCTATTTAACACACTCCCTTCCCTCGAGTGAGCTATCTATTTAACACACTCCCTTCCATTTCTCTCTTCCCTCGAGTGAGCTATCTATTTAACACGCTCCCTTCCCTTGCTCCCTTCCCTCGAGTGAGCTATCTATTTAACACGCTCCCTTCCCTTGCTCCCTTCCCTCGAGTGAGCTATCTATTTAACACGCTCCCTTCCCTTGCTGTCTTCCCTCAAGGGAGCTATCTATTTAACACACTCCCTTCCCTCGAGTGAGCTATCTATTTAACACACTCCCTTCCCTTGCTCCCTTCCCTCGAGGGAGCTATCTATTTAACACGCTCCCTTCCCTTGCTCCCTTCCCTCGAGTGAGCTATCTATTTAACACACTCCCTTCCCTTGCTGTCTTCCCTCGAGTGAGCTATCTATTTAACACACTCCCTTCCCTTGCTCCCTTCCCTCGAGTGAGCTATCTATTTAACACACTCCCTTCCATTTCTCTCTTCCCTCGAGTGAGCTATCTATTTAACACACTCCCTTCCCTTGCTGTCTTCCCTTGAGGGAGCTATCTATTTAACACACTCCCTTCCATTTCTCTCTTCCCTCGAGTGAGCTATCTATTTAACACGCTCCCTTCCCTTGCTCCCTTCCCTCGAGTGAGCTATCTATTTAACACGCTCCCTTCCCTTGCTGTCTTCCCTCAAGGGAGCTATCTATTTAACACACTCCCTTCCCTTGCTCCCTTCCCTCGAGGGAGCTATCTATTTAACACACTCCTTTCCCTTGCTCCCTTCCCTCGAGTGAACTATCTATTTAACACACTCCCTTCCCTTGCTCCCTTCCCTCGAGTGAGCTATCTATTTAACACACTCCCTTCCCTTGCTCCCTTCCCTCGAGGGAGCTATCTATTTAACACACTCCTTTCCCTTGCTCCCTTCCCTCGAGTGAGCTATCTATTTAACACACTCCCTTCCATTTCTCTCTTCCCTCGAGTGAGCTATCTATTTAACACGCTCCCTTCCCTTGCTCCCTTCCCTCGAGTGAGCTATCTATTTAACACGCTCCCTTCCCTTGCTCCCTTCCCTCGAGTGAGCTATCTATTTAACACGCTCCCTTCCCTTGCTGTCTTCCCTCGAGTGAGCTATCTATTTAACACACTCCCTTCCCTTGCTCCCTTCCCTCGAGGGAGCTATCTATTTAACACACTCCCTTCCCTTGCTGTCTTCCCTCGAGGGAGCTGTCTTGTGATGCAATTTGCTAAATGCAGCAAGCAATTTTAAAGATACTTTGCAAGAGAGGATTGATGAGAAACAAACAAAAACGGAACCGAACCGCCCTCAGAACAATTTGGAAATGCAACACCATAGAGTTTAAATGTGATCGCCACATAGTTCTGTGGTGACTGCCCACTTTTTCCATGTGGAGCATTGCATTGTGGGATTCCCTTCTTGCTGGAAGCTTGCATTTTATACCCTTGGTGGAAGGGAGGATAAACGAGGGAGCGAGGGCATATAATTACTCCCTCCCCTTTCTTAAATTGCATCCGAATCACACTTGGTGTGGCTCCCATATTTCATCCTGGCATTTTGGGGATTCCCCCCTTGAAGCAAGGGAAGGGAACGACAGGAAGAAAGGATAAATTTCAGATCTGAAAGCAGCCCAGGAGTCAAACCGAAACCATACTCTTCCTGAAATGTATGCACAACATGTCTGTCTATGTAACATTTTGAGTTTGTCTCAGATATCTAATATATTACAGTACATTCTGTCAATCTAGAGCAATATCTAATATATTACAGTACAATCTGTCAAATTAGAGTGATATCTAATATATTACAGTACAATCTAGAGCGATATCTAATATATTACAGTACAATCTAGAGCGATATCTAATATATTATAGCACAATCTAGAGCGATATCTAATATATTACAGTACAATCTAGAGCGATATCTAATATATTACAGTACAATCTAGAGCGATATCTAATATATTACAGTACAATCTAGAGCGATATCTAATATATTACAGTACAATCTAGAGCGATATCTAATATATTACAGTACAATCTAGAGCGATATCTAATATATTACAGTACAATCTAGAGCGATCACATTGACTATTCTCCCTTCCTAAAGGAGGGACAGCACACACCAAGTCAAAGATCAAAAACACATTTGAAAAACTACAATTCTTTAGCTGCAGAGGGAGATGTGTTGCTGCAGATCCCTTAGGATATAAAACTAAATGTTAAATTGTTAGCAACCTAAACACACAGTCATAACCAATGAAGAAAACTGGCAAAAGTAAATGTACTGTCAGTAATCTGCAGGAATCTTATTGGTGTCTAAATGCTTACAGTGTCTGTAGCATTCATTTGGCCCAGGTCAGGTACAGTATTCCTGGGTATTCAGGTATTCTCAGGTACAGTATTCCTGGGTATTCAGGTATTCTCAGGTATTCTCAGGTATTACCTGTGTTCCTGGTGGCCGAGCAGAGGCCAGCCTGCTTAAAGGCAGCGATGGAGCGGACGACAGCTCGGATCACGGCCCATCGGAACCGTGCCACAGGCTCTACCCCCACCAGTGACCTCACAAACGCCCGATCGCTGTGATTCAACAGAGCTACCACGCCCATGGGCACACAGTCTGCGTCCTTCAACCGGAAGTCCTGCCAGAGCCCAGAGATTTTACACACTGTTACACACTGCAGAGTAGAGCTTTCACACTGTTACACACTGAAGACTAGAGCTTTTACACTGTTACACACTGCAGAGTAGAGCTTTTACACTGTTACACACTGCAGAGTAGAGCTTTTACACTGTTACACACTGCAGAGTAGAGCTTTTACACTGCTACACACTGCAGAGTAGAGCATTTACACTGCTACACACTGCAGAGTAGAGCATTTACACTGTTACACACTGCAGAGTAGAGCTTTTACACTGTAACACACTGCAGAGTAGAGCTTTTACACTGCTACACACTGCAGAGTAGAGCTTTTACACTGTTACACACTGCAGAGTAGAGCTTTTACACTGTTAAACACTGGAGAGTAGAGCTTTTACACTGTTACACACTGCAGAGTAGAGCATTTACACTGTTACACAGTGCAGAGTAGAGCTTTTACACTGTTACACACTGCAGAGTAGAGCTTTTACACTGTTACACACTGCAGAGTAGAGCTTTTACACTGTTACACACTGCAGAGTAGAGCTTTTACACTGTTAAACACTGCAGAGTAGAGCTTTTACACTGTTACACACTGCAGAGTAGAGCTTTTACACTGTTACACACTGCAGAGTAGAGCTTTTACACTGTTACACACTGCAGAGTAGAGCTTTTACACTGTTACACACTGCAGAGTAGAGCTTTTACACTGTTACACACTGCAGAGTAGAGCTTTTACACTGTTACACACTGCAGAGTAGAGCTTTTACACTGTTACACACTGCAGAGTAGAGCTTTTACACTGTTACACACTGCAGAGTAGAGCTTTTACACTGTTACACAGTGCAGAGTAGAGCTTTTACACTGTTACACAGTGCAGAGTAGAGCTTTTACACTGCTACACACTGCAGAGTAGAGCTTTTACACTGCTACACACTGCAGAGTAGAGCTTTTACACTGTTACACAGTGCAGAGTAGAGCTTTTACACTGTTAAACACTGCAGAGTAGAGCTTTTACACTGTTACACACTGCAGAGTAGAGCTTTTACACTGTTGCACACTGCAGAGTAGAGCTTTTACACTGTTACACACTGCAGAGTAGAGCTTTTACACTGCAGAGTAGAGCTTTTACACTGTTACACACTGCAGAGTAGAGCTTTTACACTGTTAAACACTGCAGAGTAGAGCTTTTACACTGTTACACACTGCAGAGTAGAGCATTTACACTGTTACACAGTGCAGAGTAGAGCTTTTACACTGTTACACACTGCAGAGTAGAGCTTTTACACTGCAGAGTAGAGCTTTTACACTGTTACACACTGCAGAGTAGAGCTTTTACACTGTTACACACTGCAGAGTAGAGCTTTTACACTGTTACACACTGCAGAGTAGAGCTTTTACACTGTTAAACACTGCAGAGTAGAGCTTTTACACTGTTACACACTGCAGAGTAGAGCATTTACACTGCTACACACTGCAGACTAGAGCTTTTACACTGTTGCACACTGCATAGTAGAGCTTTTACACTGTTACACACTGCAGAGTAGAGCTTTTACACTGCTACACACTGCAGAGTAGAGCTTTTACACTGTTACATACTGCAGAGTAGAGCTTTTACACTGCTACACACTGCAGAGTAGAGCTTTTACACTGCTACACACTGCAGAGTAGAGCTTTTACACTGTTACAGACTGCAGAGTAGAGCTTTTACACTGTTACACACTGCAGAGTAGAGCTTTTACACTGTTACACACTGCAGAGTAGAGCTTTTACACTGTTACACACTGCAGAGTAGAGCTTTTACACTGTTACACACTGCAGAGTAGAGCTTTTACACTGTTACACACTGCAGAGTAGAGCTTTTACACTGTTACACACTGCAGAGTAGAGCTTTTACACTGTTACACACTGCAGAGTAGAGCTTTTACACTGTTACACACTGCAGAGTAGAGCTTTTACACTGTCACACACTGCAGAGTAGAGCTTTTACACTGTCACACACTGCAGAGTAGAGCTTTTACACTGTCACACACTGCAGAGTAGAGCTTTTACACTGCTACACACTGCAGAGTAGAGCTTTTACACTGTCACACACTGCAGAGTAGAGCTTTTACACTGTCACACACTGCAGAGTAGAGCTTTTACACTGTCACACACTGCAGAGTAGAGCTTTTACACTGTTACACACTGCAGAGTAGAGCTTTTACACTGTCACACACTGCAGAGTAGAGCTTTTACACTGTCACACACTGCAGAGTAGAGCTTTTACACTGTCACACACTGCAGAGTAGAGCTTTTACACTGCTACACACTGCAGAGTAGAGCTTTTACACTGTTACACACTGCATAGTAGAGCTTTTACACTGTTACACACTGCAGAGTAGAGCTTTTACACTGTTACACACTGCAGAGTAGAGCTTTTACACTGTTACACACTGCAGAGTAGAGCTTTTACACTGTTACACACTGCAGAGTAGAGCTTTTACACTGTTACACACTGCAGAGTAGAGCTTTTACACTGTTACACACTGCAGAGTAGAGCTTTTACACTGTTACACACTGCAGAGTAGAGCTTTTACACTGTCACACACTGCAGAGTAGAGCTTTTACACTGTTACACACTGCAGAGTAGAGCTTTTACACTGTTACACACTGCAGAGTAGAGCTTTTACACTGTTACACACTGCAGAGTAGAGCTTTTACACTGTTACACACTGCAGAGTAGAGCTTTTACACTGTCACACACTGCAGAGTAGAGCTTTTACACTGTTACACACTGCAGAGTAGAGCTTTTACACTGTTACACACTGCAGAGTAGAGCTTTTACACTGTTAAACACTGCAGAGTAGAGCTTTTACACTGTTACACACTGCAGAGTAGAGCTTTTACACTGTTACACACTGCAGAGTAGAGCTTTTACACTGTTACACACTGCAGAGTAGAGCTTTTACACTGTTACACACTGCAGAGTAGAGCTTTTACACTGTTACACACTGCAGAGTAGAGCTTTTACACTGTCACACACTGCAGAGTAGAGCTTTTACACTGTTACACACTGCAGAGTAGAGCTTTTACACTGCTACACACTGCAGAGTAGAGCTTTTACACTGTTACACACTGCAGAGTAGAGCTTTTACACTGATACACACTGCAGAGTAGAGCTTTTACACTGTTACACACTGCAGAGTAGAGCTTTTACAGTTACACACTGCAGAGTAGAGCTTTTACACTGTTACACTGCAGAGTAGAGCTTTTACACTGTTACACACTGCAGAGTAGAGCTTTTACACTGTTACACACTGCAGAGTAGAGCATTTACACTGTTACACACTGCAGAGTAGAGCTTTTACACTGTTACACACTGCAGAGTAGAGCTTTTACACTGTTACACACTGCAGAGTAGAGCTTTTACACTGTTACACACTGCAGAGTAGAGCTTTTACACTGATACACAATGCAGAGTAGAGCTTTTACACTGTTACACACTGCAGAGTAGAGCTTTTACACCGTTACACACTGCAGAGTAGAGCTTTTACACCGTTACACACTGCAGAGTAGAGCTTTTACACTGTTACACACTGCAGAGTAGAGCTTTTACACTGTTACACTGCAGAGTAGAGCTTTTACACTGTTACACACTGCAGAGTAGAGCTTTTACACTGTTACACACTGCAGAGTAGAGCATTTACACTGTTACACACTGCAGAGTAGAGCATTTACACTGTTACACACTGCAGAGTAGAGCTTTTACACTGTTACACACTGCAGAGTAGAGCTTTTACACTGTTACACAGTGCAGAGTAGAGCTTTTACACTGTTACACACTGCAGAGTAGAGCTTTTACACTGTTACACACTGCAGAGTAGAGCTTTTACACTGTTACACACTGCAGAGTAGAGCTTTTACACTGATACACACTGCAGAGTAGAGCTTTTACACTGTTACACACTGCAGAGTAGAGCTTTTACACCGTTACACACTGCAGAGTAGAGCTTTTACACTGTTACACACTGCAGAGTAGAGCTTTTACACTGTTACACAGTGCAGAGTAGAGCTTTTACACTGTTACACACTGCAGAGTAGAGCTTTTACATTGCTACACACTGCAGAGTAGAGCTTTTACACTGTTACACACTGCAGAGTAGAGCATTTACACACTGCATATTAGAGCTTTTTCACACAGTTACACTGCAGAGTAGAGATTTGACACACTGCAGGTGTGGGTGGCACAGGTCCTTGCGATTGCAATGGTGCAAAGTAAAACTTCTAATTATTGTTGTGTAGTTTTATGCTGAAATAGCACATTAAAAAAGCCATATTCGAGCTTTCACGCATTTTAGTCCCTTCATGCAGACCCTCGAGTAGTGGCCATGGCTCAAATACTTTACTCAACTCAGATATTAATTTCTCCTGCAAACTATGAGTGGCCCGGTTCCGGATGTCGTGATTTTTTATATGGGCATAATCCGCATTGTTTGCATTCGTTTATGTGCTAAAAGTGCTTTTGAGACCTATTTCACCAGCCAATGGGAGTGAATGGAGAGAGAAAAACATCATTCTTCATTGGCCAGTTGCTGACCACTGGAGCAACTCATGAAGGTGAGCTTGAATATTATGACTCATATCGGGGCCAGGTAGATATAAAACATTATATTCTAACAAAGTTCCGTATGGGCCAGAGTTGAGATAGCACATGCAAATGGAACTTACTCCCAAAATTCAACGTAGCTTAAGCTCTTTGTGATTCAGACATTTGACGTATCGCTGTTTAAAGCATCTCTGCAGTATACACACCGCTGTTTAAAGCATCTCTGCAGTATACACGCCGCTGTTTAAAGCATCTCTGCAGTATACACGCCGCTGTTTAAAGCATCTCTGCAGTATACACGCCGCTGTTTAAAGCATCTCTGCAGTATACACGCCGCTGTTTAAAGCATCTCTGCAGTATACACGCCGCTGTTTAAAGCATCTCTGCAGTATACACGCCGCTGTTTAAAGCATCTCTGCAGTATACACGCCGCTGTTTTAAGCATCTCTGCAGTATACACGCCGCTGTTTAAAGCATCTCTGCAGTATACACGCCGCTGTTTTAAGCATCTCTGCAGTATACACGCCGCTGTTTTAAGCATCTCTGCAGTATACACGCCGCTGTTTAAAGCATCTCTGCAGTATACACGCCTCTGTTTAAAGCATCTCTGCAGTATACACACCGCTGTTTAAAGCATCTCTGCAGTATACACTTCTCTGTTTAAAGCATCTCTGCAGTATACACGCCGCTGTTTAAAGCATCTCTGCAGTATACACGCCGCTGTTTAAAGCATCTCTGCAGTATACACACCGCTGTTTTAAGCATCTCTGCAGTATACACGCCACTGTTTAAAGCATCTCTGCAGTATACACGCCTCTGTTTAAAGCATCTCTGCAGTATACACACCGCTGTTTAAAGCATCTCTGCAGTATACACGCCGCTGTTTAACGCATCTGTGCAGTATACACGCCGCTGTTTAAAGCATCTCTGCAGTATACACGCCGCTGTTTTAAGCATCTCTGCAGTATACACGCCGCTGTTTAAAGCATCTCTGCAGTATACACGCGGCTGTTTAAAGCATCTCTGCACTATACACGTCTCTGTTTAAAGCATCTCTGCAGTATACACACCGCTGTTTAAAGCATCTCTGCAGTATACACACCGCTGTTTAAAGCATCTCTGCAGTATACACGCCACTGTTTAAAGCATCTCTGCAGTATACACGCCTCTGTTTAAAGCATCTCTGCAGTATACACGCCGCTGTTTAAAGCATCTCTGCAGTATACACGCCGCTGTTTAAAGCATCTCTGCAGTATACACGCCGCTGTTTAAAGCATCTCTGCAGTATACACGCCGCTGTTTAAAGCATCTCTGCAGTATACACGCCGCTGTTTTAAGCATCTCTGCAGTATACACGCCGCTGTTTAAAGCATCTCTGCAGTATACACGCCGCTGTTTTAAGCATCTCTGCAGTATACACGCCGCTGTTTTAAGCATCTCTGCAGTATACACGCCGCTGTTTAAAGCATCTCTGCAGTATACACGCCTCTGTTTAAAGCATCTCTGCAGTATACACACCGCTGTTTAAAGCATCTCTGCAGTATACACTTCTCTGTTTAAAGCATCTCTGCAGTATACACGCCGCTGTTTAAAGCATCTCTGCAGTATACACGCCTCTGTTTAAAGCATCTCTGCAGTATACACGCCGCTGTTTAAAGCATCTCTGCAGTATACACACCGCTGTTTTAAGCATCTCTGCAGTATACACGCCACTGTTTAAAGCATCTCTGCAGTATACACGCCTCTGTTTAAAGCATCTCTGCAGTATACACACCGCTGTTTAAAGCATCTCTGCAGTATACACGCCGCTGTTTAAAGCATCTGTGCAGTATACACGCCACTGTTTAAAGCATCTCTGCAGTATACACGCCGCTGTTTTAAGCATCTCTGCAGTATACACGCCGCTGTTTAAAGCATCTCTGCAGTATACACGCGGCTGTTTAAAGCATCTCTGCACTATACACGTCTCTGTTTAAAGCATCTCTGCAGTATACACACCTCTGTTTAAAGCATCTCTGCAGTATACACGCCTCTGTTTAAAGCATCTCTGCAGTATACACGCCGCTGTTTAAAGCATCTCTGCAGTATACACGCCGCTGTTTAAAGCATCTCTGCAGTATACACGCCGCTGTTTTAAGCATCTCTGCAGTATACACGCCGCTGTTTAAAGCATCTCTGCAGTATACACACCTCTGTTTAAAGCATCTCTGCAGTATACACGCCTCTGTTTAAAGCATCGCTGTAGTATACACACCGCTGTTTAAAGCATCTCTGCAGTATACACGCCGCTGTTTTAAGCATCTCTGCAGTATACACGCCGCTGTTTAAAGCATCTCTGCAGTATACACGCCGCTGTTTTAAGCATCTCTGCAGTATACACGCCGCTGTTTTAAGCATCTCTGCAGTATACACGCCGCTGTTTAAAGCATCTCTGCAGTATACACGCCTCTGTTTAAAGCATCTCTGCAGTATACACACCGCTGTTTAAAGCATCTCTGCAGTATACACTTCTCTGTTTAAAGCATCTCTGCAGTATACACGCCGCTGTTTAAAGCATCTCTGCAGTATACACGCCTCTGTTTAAAGCATCTCTGCAGTATACACGCCGCTGTTTTAAGCATCTCTGCAGTATACACGCCACTGTTTAAAGCATCTCTGCAGTATACACGCCGCTGTTTAAAGCATCTGTGCAGTATACACGCCACTGTTTAAAGCATCTCTGCAGTATACACGCCGCTGTTTAAAGCATCTCTGCAGTATACACGCCACTGTTTAAAGCATCTCTGCAGTATACACGCCGCTGTTTTAAGCATCTCTGCAGTATACACGCCTCTGTTTAAAGCATCTCTGCAGTATACACACCGCTGTTTAAAGCATCTCTGCAGTATACACGCCGCTGTTTAAAGCATCTGTGCAGTATACACGCCACTGTTTAAAGCATCTCTGCAGTATACACGCCGCTGTTTTAAGCATCTCTGCAGTATACACGCCGCTGTTTAAAGCATCTCTGCAGTATACACGCGGCTGTTTAAAGCATCTCTGCACTATACACGTCTCTGTTTAAAGCATCTCTGCAGTATACACACCGCTGTTTAAAGCATCTCTGCAGTATACACGCCGCTGTTTAAAGCATCTCTGCAGTATACACGCCACTGTTTAAAGCATCTCTGCAGTATACACGCCTCTGTTTAAAGCATCTCTGCAGTATACACGCCGCTGTTTAAAGCATCTCTGCAGTATACACGCCTCTGTTTAAAGCATCTCTGCAGTATACACGCCTCTGTTTAAAGCATCTCTGCAGTATACACGCCGCTGTTTAAAGCATCTCTGCAGTATACACGCCTCTGCTTAAAGCATCTCTGCAGTATACACACCTCTGTTTAAAGCATCTCTGCAGTATACACGCCGCTGCTTAAAGCATCTCTGCAGTATACACGCTGCTGTTTAAAGCATCTCTGCAGTATACACGTCTCTGTTTAAAGCATCTCTGCAGTATACACGCCGCTGTTTAAAGCATCTCTGCAGTATACACGCCTCTGTGTAAAGCATCTCTGCAGTATACACGCCTCTGTTTAAAGCATCTCTGCAGTATACACGCCGCTGTTTAAAGCATCTCTGCAGTATACACGCCTCTGTTTAAAGCATCTCTGCAGTATACACGCCTCTGTTTAAAGCATCTCTGCAGTATACACGCCTCTGTTTAAAGCATCTCTGCAGTATACACGTCTCTGTTTAAAGCATCTCTGCAGTATACACGCCGCTGTTTAAAGCATCTCTGCAGTATACACGCCGCTGTTTAAAGCATCTCTGCAGTATACACGCCGCTGTTTAAAGCATCTCTGCAGTATACACGCCTCTGTTTAAAGCATCTCTGCAGTATACACGCCGCTGTTTAAAGCATCTCTGCAGTATACACGTCTCTGTTTAAAGCATCTCTGCAGTATACACGCCGCTGTTTAAAGCATCTCTGCAGTATACACGCCGCTGTTTAAAGCATCTCTGTAGTATACACGCCGCTGTTTTAAGCATCTCTGCAGTATACACGCCGCTGTTTAAAGAATCTCTGCAGTATACACGCCGCTGTTTTAAGCATCTCTGCAGTATACACGCCGCTGTTTTAAGCATCTCTGCACTATACACGCGGCTGTTTAAAGCATCTCTGCAGTATACACGTCTCTGTTTAAAGCATCTCTGCAGTATACACGCTGCTGTTTAAAGCATCTCTGCAGTATACACGCCGCTGTTTAAAGCATCTCTGCAGTATACACGCCGCTGTTTAAAGCATCTCTGAAGTATACACGCTGCTGTTTAAAGCATCTCTGCAGTATACACACCGCTGTTTAAAGCATCTCTGCAGTATACACGCCGCTGTTTTAAGCATCTCTGCAGTATACACGCCGCTGTTTAAAGCATCTCTGCAGTATACACGCCGCTGTTTAAAGCATCTCTGCAGTATACACGCCGCTGTTTAAAGCATCTCTGCAGTATACACGCCGCTGTTTAAAGCATCTCTGCAGTATACACGCCGCTGTGTAACTACTTAGTGCAGATAGTCTATTTTGGCTCGCCTGCGAGACAGTTTTACGCAACTGAGACACGCGTTGCTCCTGCAGCCAAACTATTAGTGGAAAACCCAAACGCGGTATTTTAACTTTATTGGTAGACCATTCGCGACGATTTCTGACCAATGCGTAGTTTCTAAGTGTCACTATCTTTCCGTAGCAAGTCCATTTAACAAGCACTCCCCACCCAGCCTATACCTACCCATGCGTGACATAGTGGGCAATAGCGTCTATGTTGGGAGTTCATAAATATATGTATTCATCATATCATATCAGAATTCCGTCCAGCAACCAGATAAACCCACCAATAGCCCGACCGTATGCAAATACAGCGGTGCAAATCGCTGCTCAATCAATACCGACATAAACAAGTGAAATCATACAATGCCATTCTACTATCAATATCTGCAATTAAATATGGAATTCGTGTGCAATCCTCCCGTGGATTTAAGCGTAGATATGTCCCTTTCAAGATTCCGTGGTCATTTATTGTCTTGGACAATCCGTTTGAAAAATACACAGCGCATTGGAACACTATTAGACAAGCGAAACTAGCTCTGCGTAACTCCCCCTCCCTGATTGCACGGCTGTGACGCTTGCAATTTTATTCTGGTTTGATCGACAATTGTTTTATCCAATAGAAGGCACGACAAGCTTCCCAAAAGTAATTTACATGTGTAAATGAAAGCTTGGATTAACTATTTAAGGGCGAGCGTAACTGCAATACTTGTTATATCACGACAATTTTACGCTGGCATGCGCAGATGACGCATTTGGTTTGACTATGACGCATTTGGTATTACGCTATAAAACTGCGCGCAACTTTGATGTGACTTTTTAGTAGTTTTCCCCGAAGTCGGTCAGAAGAGGACAACAACAGAGATTCTTCTAATCCCTGTAGCATAGATTCTGTGGAAGAGGTGCCTATCAATATGGGGAAGATATCCTCCTCGACATGTAAGTATTACTGCTTGTAATATTTTGATTATATACATGCGTTTTTCCACTGCGTGCTATATAGTCGTTATTTTTGTATTTGCATCGGTCGTAATAGACCACTGTTAGCCTGCTAATAATGCTGAACATATTTGAAAACACACTTTTTCAGACTCCACCTTGAATAACTACATGTATAAGGCAAATAATATAGTACGTTCTTTCCGTTTATTTTTTATTTTCTATTTGGTTTAGCTATCGGATCGCTTAGAATGTATAGCTGACTGTATTGTGTTGAGTACTACTAGCGATAGCATCTACGTTGTGATAAAGTAGCGCTTTCGTGACTTTGCTTCGTTCAATATGCACTTATTGTACGTCGCTTTGGATAAACGCGTCTGCCAAATAACTGTCATGTATTGATATTGTGTTCGTGCCGTTCCCGTAGTGGCTCGTGGTGGCCTGCTTTGTTAGAATTCATAGCATTCACAATGACATAGAGTATTTTAGCGCTGTTCTGTTTGGTTGCTCAGTCGTACGTTATAAACTCCTCAAAAAATGATCGGAAACCTTATTTCGGTCGATTATTCCTCCCCTTTAATAATACCAATTGGTA
This sequence comes from Ilyophis sp. 1 JC-2022, assembly GCA_022702515.1. NCBI lineage: Eukaryota > Metazoa > Chordata > Actinopteri > Anguilliformes > Synaphobranchidae > Ilyophis > Ilyophis sp. 1 JC-2022. The sequence goes on from CM040395.1 coordinate 153,342,236, forward strand.
TTGTATTTTATATCGTTGGAAAGCCTGATTAGTCACCTTTACAACGAGGTACAACTTGTAAGGATCATGCATTCGTGGAATGAGCAACACAGCTAACCGTGTGGGTAGCGGCCCAAAAAAATGTGCCAAAATCCCCTGCAATATTCTTCTGTTGGTATTCACTCTCGTTTTGAGTTGCTTGGTGGACTGGATGATTGCACTCTCCCACAGTAATAAGGAAATAACAACACATATTGGCCATTTTTACACTTTATTCATTGTACACTGTCAGGGACCTCAGTAGCGTGTGGAAGATCCATACGCAGCCACAACAGCTTGGCACCTCCTCCTCATGCTGGTCACCAGCCTGGTCACACACCTGTGACTGGCATACACCTGCCAGCACTTGAAGCTCAACACGAGAGTGAATACCAACAGAAGAATATTGCAGGGGATTTTGGCACATTTTTTTGGGCCGCTACCCACACGGTTAGCTGTGTTGCTCATTCCACGAATGCATGATCCTTACAAGTTGTACCTCGTTGCAAAGGTGACTAATCAGGCTTTCCAACGATATAAAAGACAATACCAATTGGTATTAGTAAAGGGGAGGAATAATCGACCGAAATAACGTTTCCAAACTTTTTTTAGGAGTTTATTTTATGCCTCGATTTGCCGTGAAGCTAGAACATTGGTAGTGTTGTCCGATATTATTTTATTGTATTGTAATTTCTTTGTGCATAATGTACTCTATGGGGTATTAGTATATCCATGGGTGATGCTTTTCACTTAGGGAATGGAAAATATGTATTCAAATGTACTGTGTCCAGATGTGTGCAAGATGAATGTAAAATAAATAAATAAAATAAATAAGCAACAGTTGTGAAACACTACAGAGTAATGCCATCCTAGAGCATGCAACAAAATATAACATAATGTAGCATACAGAAGAAAGTGTTTACTGAAGTACAAGCGTGAATGATTGCATATTTAGCTGTGTGTACCACAGTGTTATAATGCTTCTGCATTATGTAATTTGTTCCTATAACATGCTTGACCCTCCACCTCTGCCACTCCAGCAGTGCCCTCTACTGTTCAGAGTGAAGCCACTGCAGGACCAGATCCTTACAGCAAACTGAAGACCGTGCCATTGATGAGTGCATATTGGCCACGAAGGCACGGCACAGGATGAAGCAGTATATGAAGGATAATGGTGAAAAAATGGCACACTTGGCATCAAACACTGAACTGAAACTGTGCAATATCAATGTTTTCATCCATTAAGTGATCGTAAGGTAAAATGTATATGCTTTATAAAGGACTAAAGGCTTTTTAATAATTTCTCGGAGAGGTTTTGGGTAGGTTATTGGACACCTAGATATCCACCCCCCTGTACTGATCCAAAATAATTCCCACATGAAAATGATAAAAAGGTGAGTTAAATTAGTCAAAACGGTTTATTTGCACTGCAATGTATGATTAGTTTAAGATTTACAGCTATTCACATTTTAGCCAATTTGGATAGGTTTGGAGACCCTGGGTACACCTGGCTACACTGCTTATATTTTGTGTCATAGAGCTTTAGTAGTTCTGTATATCACCCTGCGATTATTGAATGCTTGTGGACAAGGAGTTTATGATCCAGGAAATGTGTAGTTTTACCTGTTTCACTTATGTAGCTCTCAGTATTTTGAAGAAATATATATTTTGTAGAAATTTTAGCAAAGTTTTGCTTGCATTTCCGGCACTTTATTTTGACCTTAAATTATGAAAATAAACAAATCTAAGTTTGTACAAAAAATGGTACACCGGTTTTGTTTCATTTAAGCCATTTACCAAGTTTATGTGATGCTCACACCTGGAGTTATAAAGCCTTAAACAGAGTACCCCCATGATTTACCAAATATGCCATCTGCACTAAGGGGTTAAATCATCTCTGCAGTATACACGCCGCTATTTAAAGCATCTCTGCAGTATACACGCCGCTGTTTTAAGCATCTCTGCAGTATACAAGCCGCTGTTTAAATCATCTCTGCAGTATACACGCCTCTGTTTTAAGCATCTCTGCAGTATACACGCCGCTGTTTTAAGCATCTCTGCAGTATACAAGCCGCTGTTTAAATCATCTCTGCAGTATACACGCCGCTATTTAAAGCATCTCTGCAGTATACAAGCCGCTGTTTAAATCATCTCTGCAGTATACACGCCGCTATTTAAAGCATCTCTGCAGTATACACGCCGCTGTTTTAAGCATCTCTGCAGTATACAAGCCGCTGTTTAAATCATCTCTGCAGTATACACGCCTCTGTTTTAAGCATCTCTGCAGTATACACGCGGCATTACGCGTGCGGGGTGGAGATGAAGGCATGTCTGCAAGCTGTATTCAGAGTTTTCACTTAATCCATTTTTCCGCACAACTTTGTTAGAAAAAAAAGGTAGTTTATATCTAGCGCTGCCAATAGATTATTATGAAAAATACAGCCTCTTTCGCATAAATGGATATTAGAATGAGTTGGCACAGCTTCTCCAAAATAAGTTGAAGACGTTGCATATAGGCTATTGTGTTCAACCATCGTATGCTACATGACCTTATTAGGTAAATGGTAAAAAAAAAAAATATTTTCTAATTTTTTTTATTATCAGTGAATCCAACGATTTGTTGGATCAACCCCTACCTTGATCTGGTATTTCACTTCTCCGGCAAAGTGCTGGATAATGAACGCTAGCTCCCCTTTGGGCGTGGCTGAGAAGAAGGGGTTACCATGGTGATCCTGCTGAAACCTGGCCAGGAGGGTTTTATCTGTGGCCTGAAGGGAGCTAGAGCGAGAGAGAGAGAGAGAGAGCGAGAGAGAGAGAGAGAGAGAGAGAGAAGGACAGAAGTATCTTTGTTATGTCTATATGTTTAACAGTATAGTCATAGATAGCCTGGCGTATAATTTAAGCCTAGTTTATACTGTGTAGAGAAGCTGTGAGACTGACCATAGCTCTGGGCATTTATACTCAATACATCGGCTCACTGACAAGCGTCCTGTGTCTATGGCAATGTAGACGCTGCACTGACAAGCGTCCTGTGTCTATGGCAATGTAGACGCTGCACTGACAAGCGTCCTGTGTCTATGGCAATGTAGACGCTGCACTGACAAGCGTCCTGTGTCTATGGCAATGTAGACGCTGCACTGACAAGCGTCCTGTGTCTATGGCAATGTAGACGCTGCACTGACAAGCGTCCTGTGTCTATGGCAATGTAGACGCTGCACTGATTGTATTTCACATCAGTACGATATGCACTGACATTCAGAATTCTGAGCTGAATTTAACTGACAGACAGATAGACAGATACACGGACAGACAGACAGACAGACAGACAGATGGACGCGGACACACACACACACACACACACACGCTCCTGTGGATCAGGCCTCTGGGCAGACAGACAGACAGACAGACACACACCTGCTCTGCTCGGACAGCAGGTGGATCAGGCCTTTGGGCAGACAGACAGACAGACAGACACACACCTGCTCTGCTCGGACAGCAGGTGGATCAGGCCTTTGGGCAGACAGACAGACAGACAGACACACACCTGCTCTGCACGGACAGCAGGTGGATCAGGCCTTTGGGCAGGTAGACAGACACACACACACCTGCTCTGCTCGGACAGCAGGTGGATCAGGCCTTTGGGCAGGCAGACAGACAGACAGACAGACAGACACCTGCTCTGCTCGGACAGCAGGTGGATCAGGCCTTTGGGCAGACAGACAGACAGACAGACACACACACACCTGCTCTGCTCGGACAGCAGGTGGATCAGGCCTTTGGGCAGACAGACAGACAGACAGACAGACAGACACACACCTGCTCTGCTCGGACAGCAGGTGGATCAGGCCTCTGGGTTGACTGCTCAACAGTTGTATGCAGCCACTGTTGTCCCTGTAGTTGATAGTCTGCCAGGTGAGTCCCTCTGCCTGGTACTCCTCCTGCCATCAAACACAAAGTCTGAGCAGCAGAGCACAGAGTGTCTCTAACAGACAGGATAAACCAATCAAAAACAGACAGGCTAAACCAATCACTCTCTATAACAGACAGGCTAAACCAATCAATAACAGACAGGCTAAACCAATCACTCTATAACAGGCAGGCTAAACCAATCAATCTCTATAACAGGCAGGCTAAACCAATCAATAACAGACAGGCTAAACCAATCACTCTCTATAACAGACAGGCCAAACTAATCGCTCTCTATAACAGACAGGCTAAACCAATCGCTCTCTACAACAGACAGGCTAAACCAATCACTCTCTATAACAGACAGGCTAAAACAATCACTCTCTATAACAGACAGGCTAAACCAATCACTCTCTATAACAGGCAGGCTAAACCAATCACTCTCTATAACAGGCAGGCTAAACCAATCACTCTCTATAACAGACAGGCTAAACCAATCACTCTCTATAACAGACAGGCTAGACCAATCGCTCTCAAACAGACAGGCTAAAACAATCACTCTCTATAACAGAAAGGCTAAAACAATCACTCTCTATAACAGACAGGCTAGACCAATCGCTCTCAAACAGACAGGCTAAACCAATCGCTCTCAAACAGACAGGTCAAATGAATCGCTCTCTATCAGGCAGGCAAACTAATCGCTCTAACAGACAGGCAAACTAATCACACTAACAGAAAGGCAAACTAATTGATCTCTAACAGACAGGCCAAACTAATCGCTCTCTAACAGACAGGCTGAAAGATTCACGCAGAAGCACCACTGTAAGATTTCTGCCAAAGCAAAGATGCTGACTTGTCTCACCTGCTCCAGCTCAAAGATGTGCTGGTTGAAGTAATAGTGCAGCAGCTCACTGGCGTAGTTCATACAGAACCGCTCGAACCCATTGGCTCTGCAGTTCTCAAATCCAAACAGGTCCAGGACTCCAATGGAGAAACTCTGGTGCTGGGACTGAAAAAATTAACATTTAAAGTAATGCCCTCCACCCTGTTAATGCCATCCCCAATATTCACTCAGCAAACTGCCATCCCCAGTATTCACTCAGCAAACTGCCATCCCCAGTATTCACTCAGCAAACTACCATCCCCAATATTCACTCAGCAAACTGCCATCCCCAGTATTCACTCAGCAAACTGCCATCCCCAGTATTCACTCAGCAAACTGCCATCCCCAATATTCACTCAGCAAACTGCCATCCCCAGTATTCACTCAGCAAACTGCCATCCCCAGTATTCACTCAGCAAACTGCCAACCCCAGTATTCACTCAGCAAACTGCCATCCCCAGTATTCACTCAGCAAACTGCCATCCCAAATATTCACTCAGCAAACTGCCATCCCCAATATTCACTCAGCAAACTGCCATCCCTAATATTCACTCAGCAAACTGCCATCCCCAGTATTCACTCAGCAAACTGCCATCCCCAGTATTCACTCAGCAAACTGCCATCCCCAGTATTCACTCAGCAAACTACCATCCCCAATATTCACTCAGCAAACTGCCATCCCCAGTATTCACTCAGCAAACTGCCATCCCCAATATTCACTCAGCAAACTGCCATCCCCAATATTCACTCAGCAAACTGCCATCCTCAGTATTCACTCAGCAAACTGCCATCCCCAATATTCACTCAGCAAACTGCCATCCCCAATATTCACTCAGCAAACTGCCATCCCCAGTATTCACTCAGCAAACTACCATCTCCAATATTCACTCAGCAAACTGCCATCCTCAGTATTCACTCAGCAAACTGCCATCCCCAATATTCACTCAGCAAACTGCCATCCCTAATATTCACTCAGCAAACTGCCATCCCTAATATTCACTCAGCAAACTGCCATCCCCAGTATTCACTCAGCAAACTGCCATCCCCAATATTCACTCAGCAAACTGCCATCCCCAATATTCACTCAGCAAACTGCCATCCCCAGTATTCACTCAGCAAACTGCCATCCCCAGTATTCACTCAGCAAACTGCCAACCCCAGTATTCACTCAGCAAACTGCCATCCCCAGTATTCACTCAGCAAACTGCCATCCCAAATATTCACTCAGCAAACTGCCATCCCCAATATTCACTCAGCAAACTGCCATCCCCAGTATTCACTCAGCAAACTGCCATCCCCAGTATTCACTCAGCAAACTACCATCACCCAAAATTCACTCAGCAAACTGCCATCCCCAATATTCACTCAGCAAACTGCCATCCCCAATATTCACTCAGCAAACTGCCATCCCCAATATTCACTCAGCAAACTGCCATCCCCAATATTCACTCAGCAAACTGCCATCCCCAATATTCACTCAGCAAACTGCCATCCCCAGTATTCACTCAGCAAACTGCCATCCCCAATATTCACTCAGCAAACTGCCATCCCCAATATTCACTCAGCAAACTGCCATCCTCAGTATTCACTCAGCAAACTGCCATCCCTAATATTCACTCAGCAAACTGCCATCCCCAATATTCACTCAGCAAACTGCCATCCCCAGTATTCACTCAGCAAACTGCCATCCTCAGTATTCACTCAGCAAACTGCCATCCCTAATATTCACTCAGCAAACTGCCATCCCCAATATTCACTCAGCAAACTGCCATCCCCAGTATTCACTCAGCAAACTGCCATCCCCAATATTCACTCAGCAAACTGCCATCCCCAATATTCACTCAGCAAACTGCCATCCTCAGTATTCACTCAGCAAACTGCCATCCCCAATATTCACTCAGCAAACTGCCATCCCCAATATTCACTCAGCAAACTGCCATCCCCAATATTCACTCAGCAAACTACCATCTCCAATATTCACTCAGCAAACTGCCATCCCCAATATTCACTCAGCAAACAGCTATTCTGCAGTCCACACTTGACTTTTCCAACTAGTTTCAGGAAGATATATATATATTCTAGGAAACAGTAGGAATTATGGGAGACTTTTGTTGGGGAGGGGCTGCTTTAACTTCCTGTAGAGTCTTGAAGGACTGAAGCTCACCGACACAGTGTCCATGATGTCCTTCCTGTTCAGCAGGGAGTGGTTGATGCGGAGGACGATCCAGTCAAACAGGGCACTATATAGAGCCTTCGCCATTGAGTCACGAACAGCGATGGCCTGCAGAGAAACATTACATTACATTACATTACATTATAGGCATTTAGCAGACGCTCTTATCCAGAGCGACTTACACAACTTCTTATTACATTTATCCATTCATACAGCTGGATATATACTGAAGCAAGTCAGGTTAAGTACCTTGCTCAAGGGTACAACGGCAGTGTCCTACCTGGGAATCGAACCTGCAACCTTTCGGTTACAAGTCCAGCTCCTTAACCATTATACTACACTGCTGCTACACAGTTCTCTTGTTGTTTTACGGTTCCCTCTGTTTAACGGTTCTCTCTGTTTTACGGTTCTCTCTGTTTTACGGTTCTCTCTGTTGTTTTACAGTTCTCTCTGTTTAACGGTTCCCTCTGTTTTACGGTTCTCTCGGTTTTACGGTTCTCTCTGTTGTTTTACGGTTCTCTCTGTTTTACGGTTCTCTCTGTTTTACGGTTCTCTCTGTTTTACGGTTCTCTCTGTTTTACGGTTCTCTCTGTTGTTTTACAGTTCTCTCTGTTTAACAGTTCCTGAACTGTAAAACAACAGAGAGAACTGTAAAACAGAGAAACAAACACAGAGAACCATAAAACAACACAGATAACCGTTAAACAGAGAGAAAAGCTCTGCCTCTGCCAGCGTTGAATACCGCACACCAAACCGCCGGCGGAACATTCTGTCAAAACATCACCTTTCTCAGCTGTTGCCGTCATGGTGTAGTGGAATGTTTTTATTTGGAAACAACGTTAACTTTTGTTGTCCCTCCAGTTTTATTTGGAAAGGTAAATTAATGAAACAGTGAGTGCCTCCCCGAAATAATATAAACTATCCCCACAAATCACCATAGCAACGTTTACATGTTTACAGTCCGGCTCTTTAGATTACTGCTGTGGTCGTCCCCAGCTGTTCCGCATTCACACACGTGTAGGGGGGGGAGTCTCATTGGTTTAGCTGTGCGGGTTCTACGCACGGTAAAGTTCTTTTACTGTCAAAATGTGAACACCGCATTACACAGGCGGACTGCAGCTGTCTGATTGGAGACTGAAGGGTACGCTCAGTGTGTGATGATGATGATGATGAAGGTGCCTACCTCACTCTGGCTGTAGGGGAAGCTCAGTGTGTTCTTGGCCGTCAGTATTGTCCTCTTAGTCAGCGCCTCCACCAGCATTTCCTGTTTAACCTGCAACATCAAACTGCACATATAACCAGTTCAAACAAAACGCCTACAGTATACCAAAACCCCACCTACACCACCCTATATCAGAACCCCACCAAAACCCCTTGGTTTAAGGGGAGGAGTTTACCTGCAGCAAGTTTAGGTGTGTGTGTGTAGGGGAGGGGTTTACCTGCAGCAAGTGTAGGTGTGTGTGTGTAGGGGAGGGGTTTACCTGCAGCAAGTGTAGGTGTGTGTGTGTAGGGGAGGGGTTTACCTGCAGCAGGTGTAGGTGTGTGTAGGGGAGGAGTTTACCTGCAGCAAGTGTAGGTGTGTGTGTGTAGGGGAGGAGTTTACCTGCAGCAGGTGTAGGTGTGCATAGGGAAGGAGTTTATCTGCAGCAGGTATAAGTGTGCATAGGGGAGGAGTTTACCTGCAGCAGGTATAGGTATGCATAGGGGAGGAGTTTACCAGCAGCAGGTATAGGTGTGTGCAGGGGAGGAGCTTACCTGCAGCAGGTATAGGTGTACATAAGAGAAGAGTTTACCTGCAGGCAGGTGTACATAAGAGAGGAGTTTACCTGCAGCAGGTGTAGGTGTGTGTAGGGGAGGAGTTTACCTGCAGCAGGTGTAGGTGTGTGTAGGGGAGGGGTTTACCTGCAGCAAGTGTAGGTGTGTGTGTGTGTAGGGGAGGAGTTTACCTGCAGCAGGTGTAGGTGTGCATAGGGGAGGAGTTTACCTGCAGCAGGTATAGGTATGCATAGGGGAGGAGTTTACCTGCAGCAGGTATAGGTGTGTGCAGGGGAGGAGCTTACCTGCAGCAGGTATAGGTGTGTGCAGGGGAGGAGCTTACCTGCAGCAGGTATAGGTGTACATAAGAGAAGAGTTTACCTGCAGGCAGGTGTACATAAGAGAGGAGTTTACCTGCAGCAGGTGTAGGTGTGTGTAGGGGAGAAGTTTACCTGCAGCAGGTGTAGGTGTACATTGGGGAGGAGTTGACCTGCATGCAGGTGTAGGGGAGGAGTTTACCTTTAACAAGTGGGATAGCATGATGAGGTTTTCCACTGGCCCCACCTCCAGGCCCTGGTCTGTGTCAGTCTCCCTGCAGGTGTAGTTCAGATTGCCCAGGTACAAGATGGCTGACAGCACAGAGAAAATCCTGAAAAAATAAGAACGCAAGTTCACGCAATGCTCTTACTCCATCATTCCTTATAGGATAAAATCGACTCTCTCACTCTCTCACTCTCTCTCACACACACAAACACACACACACACACACACACTCACACACACACACTCACACACACACTCACACACACACACACACACACACACACACACACACACACACACACACACACACACACACACACACACACACACTCACACACACACTCTCACACACACTCTCACACACTCACACACACACACACTCACACACACTCACACACACACACACTCACACACACAGACTCACACACAGACACACACACACACACACACACACTCACACACACACACACACACACACACACACACTCACACACACACACACTCACACACACTCACACACACACACACACACTCACACACACAGACTCACACACAGACACACACACACACACACACACACACTCACACACACACACACTCACACACACACACACTCACACACAGACACACACACACACACACTCACACACACACACACACTCACACACACACACACACACACACACACACACACACACAGCTCAGCACCGGCTATGGCCCTGAGTAACACCCACACTCGGAGAGATGCCTCTAAACCCTGATGGGCAGTTAGGGTTAGGGTTAGTTACTCAAATGCCTGCTGCATTTTTCCATATTTCCAAATTCTTCTTTCACTGTGACGTGTTTGTGCCATGAGAGGGGAGTGACAATTCTGCTATCGCTGACATACACTATACACGATACAGTCTATCGCTGACATACACTATACAGTCTATCACTGACATACACTATACAGTCTATTGCTGACATACACTATACACTAAAAAGTATAATGCTCACATACACTATACAGTCTAACACTGACATACGCTATACACCATACAGTTTATCGCTAACATGCACTATACAGTCTAATGCTGACATACACTATACACAATACAATTTATCGCTAACATGCACTATACAGTCTAACACTGACATACACTATACAGTTTATCACTAACATGCACTATACAGTCTATTGCTGACATACACTATACACCATACAGTTTATCGCTAACATGCACTATACAGTCTAATGCTGACATACACTATACACCATACAGTTTATCGCTAACATGCACTATACAGTCTAATGCTGACATACACTATACACAATACAATTTATCGCTAACATGCACTATACAGTCTAACACTGACATACACTATACACTATACAGTTTATCACTAACATGCACTATACAGTCTATTGCTGACATACACTAAAAAATATAATGCTCACATACACTATACAGTCTAACACTGACATACACTATACACCATACAGTTTATCGCTAACATGCACTATACAGTCTAATGCTGACATACACTATACACCATACAGTTTATCGCTAACATGCACTATACAGTCTAATGCTGACATACACTATACACCATACAGTTTATCGCTAACATGCACTATACAGTCTAATGCTGACATACACTATACAGTTTATCGCTGACATACACTATACCGTCTATCACCGACATACACTATACACTATACAGTATATCGCTGACATACACTATGCACTTCTTTCACTGTGACGTGTTTGTGCCATGAGAGGGGAGTGACAATTCTGCTATCGCTGACATACACTATACACGATACAGTCTATCGCTGACATACACTATACAGTCTATCACTGACATACACTATACAGTCTATTGCTGACATACACTATACACTAAAAAGTATAATGCTCACATACACTATACAGTCTAACACTGACATACGCTATACACCATACAGTTTATCGCTAACATGCACTATACAGTCTAATGCTGACATACACTATACACAATACAATTTATCGCTAACATGCACTATACAGTCTAACACTGACATACACTATACAGTTTATCACTAACATGCACTATACAGTCTATTGCTGACATACACTATACACCATACAGTTTATCGCTAACATGCACTATACAGTCTAATGCTGACATACACTATACACCATACAGTTTATCGCTAACATGCACTATACAGTCTAATGCTGACATACACTATACACAATACAATTTATCGCTAACATGCACTATACAGTCTAACACTGACATACACTATACACTATACAGTTTATCACTAACATGCACTATACAGTCTATTGCTGACATACACTATACACTAAAAAATATAATGCTCACATACACTATACAGTCTAACACTGACATACACTATACACCATACAGTTTATCGCTAACATGCACTATACAGTCTAATGCTGACATACACTATACACCATACAGTTTATCGCTAACATGCACTATACAGTCTAATGCTGACATACACTATACACCATACAGTTTATCGCTAACATGCACTATACAGTCTAATGCTGACATACACTATACAGTTTATCGCTGACATACACTATACCGTCTATCACCGACATACACTATACACTATACAGTATATCGCTGACATACACTATGCACTATACAGTTTATCGCTGACATACACTATACAGTATATCGCTGACATACACTATGCACTATACAGTTTATCGCTGACATACACTATACACTATACAGTATATCGCTGACATACACTATGCACTATACAGTTTATCGCTGACATACACTATACAGGCTATCACTGACATATACTATACACTATATAGCCTAATGCTGACACACTATACAGTATATCGCTGACATACACTATGCACTATACAGTTTATCGCTGACATACACTATACACTATACAGTATATTGCTGACATACACTATACCAGGGGTTTTCAAAGTGGGGGCCGCGGCCCAACGGGGGGCCGCCAGGGGGCGCCAGGGGGGCCAATTGGAAGGGAGAGGAAAATGGAAAATGGAAAATGCAAAAAAAAAAAAAAAAAAAAAAAAAATGTTATAAATCATTTCATATCGAAATTAGGTCTTTGCCATGCCCTTCTTTCAATCGCAGCCAATAACTAACCGTCTGCCTGTCAGTCAAAGCGTTGCGTTGAGCTGCTAACAGCCCGATTATGGAATCAAAATACGGTCAAAAGTATTGTGTTGTGTATTAAGAAGCTGTATGTTAGATTTTTTAATATTTGCCAGTGTAATTTAAAAGTTTTTTTTTAAAGCCATTTCGCAATAGGGGGGCCCCAGCCAGAGGCTACGACTATTTGGGGGTCCTTGGCATGGAAAAGTTTGGGAACCCCTGCACTATACAGTTTATCGCTGACATACACTATACAGTCTATCGCTGACATACACTATACAGGCTATCACTGACATATACTATACACTATATAGCCTAATGCTGACACACTATACAGTATATCGCTGACATACACTATGCACTATACAGTTTATCGCTGACATACACTATACACTATACAGTCTAATGCTGACATACACTATACACTATACAGTCTATCGCTGACATACACTATACAGTCTAATGGTGACATACACTATACAGTCTATCACTGACATATACTATACACTATATAGCCTAATGCTGACACACTACACAGTTTATCGCTGACACACTATACAGTCTATCGCTGATATACACTATACAGTCTATCGCTGACATACACTACAGTTACAGTCTAAAGGCCGTGACACACGTTGAAAAATAAAAATTAACTCCTGTATTGTTCATAAAATCTTGCACATCAAATGCGAAATGTCCTTTGCGAAAAAGCGGCCCCTGGCCAGACCCGGTAGCTAGACTACGTGTCGTCTTTCTCCTTCTGTTAGCCTATAGCCCACAATTACTACGGCAAATATCCACGAAACAATATCACATAAAGCGGTTAGCTAGCTTTCATCCTTTGTTTTCACCAAGGCAAACGACACAGCGTAGCCTACATGAACTGTGACACTTAAGAGGCTGTCCTTTTTAAATGTATGCTTTCTAATGTTTAAATCGCTTTGACTTATTTGAGTGTCGTCTTAAAATTAATTACATTCCTTAACGCATTCAGATTATTGCCTGATCCTTGTTAAACAATCTCAAGTTGTCTCTTTGTCGTTATCATTTCTAAATCATTATAGGCTACAAATTGGTCTTGATTATTTCGCGAATTAATTGTTTGATTGTTAGGTTACTCAAGCTAAATAAACAGAAACAATTAACCCTGTACACCCCCCTTTTTCTAACGCACCTGCCGTCTAGTTTATGATGCAAAAACAAATACTAGCACAAACAAACTTGATATATTCATTGATTTTTGTTATTCAGTTAATGAATTGCTTGATTGATAATTAAGAACTATAAGTGGAAGCAGGTTGAGAGTAATATCCGTATAAAAGTAAGGTTACCAAAGGCCTATTTTACAAGTGACGTTATGCCACTGGGAGAAAGAGAGAGAACTCACTGTTTCTTGGTAGGAGGGAGGAATCCCACCATCTCCATAGCCTGCTGTAGCCTCTTATATTCAGCAGCCAGACTGGTGTCCTCTCCAGGGGACGTCTGAGACAGGGAAAGGACTGTGTGAGTGAGTGTGTGTGTGTGTGCGGTGCAGTACCTGAGAGAGGTGTGAGTGAGTGTGTGTGTGTGTGTGTGTGTGTGTGTGGGGCGCAGTACCTGAGAGAGGTGAGAGTGTGAGTGAGTGTGTGTGTGTGTGGGGCGCAGTACCTGGGAGAGGTGTGAGTGTGTGTGTGTGTGTGTGGGGCGCAGTACCTGAGAGAGGTGTGAGTGTGTGTGTGTGTGTGTGTGTGTGCAGTGCAGTACCTGAGAGAGGTGTGAGTGAGTGTGTGTTTGAGTGTGTGTGTGTGTGGGGCGCAGTACCTGAGAGAGGTGAGAGTGTGAGTGAGTGTGTGTGTGTGTGGGGCGCAGTACCTGAGAGAGGTGTGAGTGTGTGTGTGTGTGTGTGTGTGTGACAGTATGTGTGAATGTGAGTGAGGGCAGTACCTGGGTCAGGTACAGGTAATCTTGTGGCTGCAGAAGCTTGAATTCCTGCCTCTCCTCCTCTGATGCCCCTGCTAGCAGGTAATAGAACACGTGGTAATTCCTGTGGGGGGCAGAGAGGAGCATTCAGACCCGCTTTCAGACTACACAGAGGAGCATTCATACTACACTGTCCCGCTTTCTGTTACTGCGCTGTCCCGCTTTCTGTTACTGCGCTGTCCCGCTTTCTGTTACTGCACTGTCCCGCTTTCTGTTACTACACTGTCCCGCTTTCTGTTACTGCGCTGTCCCGCTTTCTGTTACTACACTGTCCCGCTTTCTGTTACTACGCTGTCCCGCTTTCTGTTACTGCGCTGTCCCGCTTTCTGTTTCTACACTGTCCCGTTTTCTGTTACTACACTGTCCTGCTTTCTGTTACTACACTGTCCCGCTTTCTGTTACTGCGCTGTCCCGCTTTCTGTTACTACACTGTCCCGCTTTCTGTTACTACGCTGTCCCGCTTTCTGTTACTACACTGTTCTGCTTTCTGTTACTACGCTGTCCCGCTTTCTGTTACTACACTGTCCTGCTTTCTGTTACTGTCCTGCTTTCTGTTACTACGCTGTCCCGCTTTCTGTTACTGCGCTGTCCCGCTTTCTGTTTCTACACTGTCCTGCTTTCTGTTACTACACTGTCCCGCTTTCTGTTACTGCGCTGTCCCGCTTTCTGTTACTACACTGTCCCGCTTTCTGTTACTACGCTGTCCCGCTTTCTGTTACTACGCTGTCCCGCTTTCTGTTACTACACTGTCCCGCTTTCTGTTACTACACTGTCCCGCTTTCTGTTCCTACACTGTCCCGCTTTCTGTTTCTACACTGTCCCGCTTTCTGTTACTACACTGTCCCGCTTTCTGTTACTACACTGTCCCGCTTTCTGTTACTACACTGTCCCGCTTTCTGTTACTACACTGTCCCGCTTTCTGTTACTACACTGTCCCGCTTTCTGTTACTACACTGTCCCGCTTTCTGTTACTGCGCTGTCCCGCTTTCTGTTTCTACACTGTCCCGCTTTCTGTTTCTACACTGTCCCGCTTTCTGTTTCTACACTGTCCCGCTTTCTGTTACTACGCTGTCCCGCTTTCTGTTACTGCGCTGTCCCGCTTTCTGTTTCTACACTGTCCCGCTTTCTGTTACTACACTGTCCCGCTTTCTGTTACTACACTGTCCCGCTTTCTGTTACTACACTGTCCCGTTTTCTGTTACTACACTGTCCCGTTTTCTGTTACTACGCTGTCCCGCTTTCTGTTACTACACTGTCCCGCTTTCTGTTACTACACTGTCCCGCTTTCTGTTTCTACACTGTCCCGCTTTCTGTTTCTACACTGTCCCGCTTTCTGTTACTACACTGTCCCGCTTTCTGTTACTACACTGTCCCGCTTTATGTTACTACACTGTCCCGCTTTCTGTTACTACACTGTCCCGTTTTCTGTTACTACACTGTCCCGCTTTCTGTTTCTACACTGTCCCGCTTTCTATTACTACACTGTCCCGCTTTCTGTTACTACACTGTCCCGCTTTCTGTTACTACACTGTCCCGCTTTCTGTTACTACACTGTCCCGCTTTCTGTTACTACACTGTCCCGCTTTCTGTTTCTACACTGTCCCGCTTTCTATTAATACACTGTCCCGCTTTCTGTTACTACACTGTCCCGCTTTCTGTTACTACACTGTCCCGCTTTCTGTTTCTACACTGTCCCGCTTTCTATTACTACACTGTCCCGCTTTCTGTTACTACACTGTCCCGCTTTCTGTTACTACGCTGTCCCGCTTTCTGTTACTACACTGTACCGCTTTCTGTTACTACACTGTCCCGCTTTCTGTTTCTACACTGTCCCGCTTTCTATTACTACACTGTCCCGCTTTCTGTTACTACACTGTCCCGCTTTCTGTTACTACACTGTCCCGCTTTCTGTTACTACACTGTCCCGCTTTCTGTTACTACACTGTCCCGCTTTCTGTTTCTACACTGTCCCGCTTTCTATTACTACACTGTCCCGCTTTCTGTTACTACACTGTCCCGCTTTCTGTTACTACGCTGTCCCGCTTTCTGTTACTACGCTGTCCCGCTTTCTGTTACTGCGCTGTCCCGCTTTCTGTTACTGCGCTGTCCCGCTTTCTGTTACTACACTGTCCCGCTTTCTGTTACTGCGCTGTCCCGCTTTCTGTTACTGCACTGTCCCGCTTTCTGTTACTGCACTGTCCCGCTTTCTATTACTACACTGTCCCGCTTTCTGTTACTACACTGTCCCGCTTTCTGTTACTACACTGTCCCGCTTTCTGTTACTGCGCTGTCCCGCTTTCTGTTACTACGCTGTCCCGCTTTCTGTTACTACGCTGTCCCGCTTTCTGTTACTACGCTGTCCCGCTTTCTGTTACTGCGCTGTCCCGCTTTCTGTTACTACGCTGTCCTGCTTTCTGTTACTGCGCTGTCCCGCTTTCTGTTTCTACACTGTCCCGCTTTCTGTTACTACACTGTCCTGCTTTCTGTTACTACACTGTCCCGCTTTCTGTTACTACACTGTCCTGCTTTCTGTTACTACACTGTCCCGCTTTCTGTTACTACACTGTCCCGCTTTCTGTTACTACGCTGTCCCGCTTTCTGTTACTACACTGTCCTGCTTTCTGTTACTACACTGTCCCGCTTTCTGTTACTGCGCTGTCCCGCTTTCTGTTTCTACACTGTCCCGCTTTCTGTTACTACACTGTCCCGCTTTCTGTTACTACACTGTCCCGCTTTCTGTTACTACACTGTCCCGCTTTCTGTTACTACACTGTCCCGCTTTCTGTTACTACACTGTCCCGCTTTCTGTTACTACACTGTCCCGCTTTCTGTTACTGCGCTGTCCCGCTTTCTGTTTCTACACTGTCCCGCTTTCTGTTTCTACACTGTCCCGCTTTCTGTTACTACACTGTCCCGCTTTCTGTTACTACACTGTCCCGCTTTCTGTTACTGCTCTGTCCCGCTTTCTGTTACTACACTGTCCCGCTTTCTGTTACTACACTGTCCCGCTTTCTGTTACTACACTGTCCCACTTTCTGTTACTGCGCTGTCCCGCTTTCTGTTACTACGCTGTCCCGCTTTCTGTTACTACGCTGTCCCGCTTTCTGTTACTACACTGTCCCGCTTTCTGTTACTACACTGTCCCGCTTTCTGTTACTACACTGTCCCGCTTTCTGTTTCTACTGTCCCGCTTTCTGTTACTACACTGTCCCGCTTTCTGTTACTACACTGTCCCGCTTTCTGTTACTGCGCTGTCCCACCCTCATACCAACAGCCCCAGTCAGTAGAGTTACAGTCACACCCTCAGAACTATAGCCCTGCTCAGCAGAGTTAAGGCCCCACCTACCACAGTTACAGCCCCACCCAGCAGAACTCTACACACACACACACACACACTCACACTCATTACACACACACACACTCGCTCTGCTCCACCCCTCTTACCTTTCACTGGGCGCCCTGGAGACAACGCGACTCTTCTCCAGCAGGTACCTGTGAAGCACGGCCCTGAGATACAACAAAATAATCAATGTATGAGAGATAATCTCACACTCACACTTACTATACACACACACACACACTACACTCACACGCTCTATACACGCACACACACACACGCTCTATACACGCACACACACACCATACACACACACACGCACTACACACAAATTCAGTATACACACAGACACACACACAATCACACACTATATACACACACACTCACGCACTATACACACTATATATACACACACACTCACGCAATCGCACTCACTATACACACTAACACAATCACACTCACAATACACTTACACACGATACATACACACTCAAGCAATCACACTCACACTCACTACACACTGACACAATCACACTCACTACACACACACTCACTAGATATATATATATATATATACACACACACTGTTACGGTCAGGGCCCTGACCCAACCGCAACATAAATGGACAGACACAAAAGTAGTTGCAAAAATTAACAAATATTTATTAAATAAATAACAATACCTAGCGTAGGAATGGATGCGTGCATGCATGGGATGTGTATGGTGGGTGTATGGATGTGTGTAACGAGGATATAAGAGGTGACCGACAACACAATTAAAAAGAGAGATGCCAGAGAAGCAACTCCTGTTATCCGGTCTCAACCTCCTTTTAAACAAAACCCGGTGATTGCCGCGGGAGCCAATTAAGCCCCGGGAGGCGGACCTAAAAATGGAAAGGAGATAATGGAAAAGAAAACAGGGGTGACAACTTAACAAGTGACCGTAACACACACACACACACACACGCCGGAGACTCACCCTCGAATTACTCCACTCTCGAGGTAATTTGCTTGGATCAGTTTGCCGAAGCGGCTGGAGTTATCATTACGAGCCGTTTTAGCGTTTCCAAACGCCTGAGAGAGAGAGAGACTTTTAATTAAGTTTAGTCAGTAGGATGAGGGTCAGAGGTCAGAACACTGTACAGTTTATTGTAAGATTGATTATTAAGATACAATATAAAAGTAATAATGTAAACTGATGAATCATTCCATTTAAAGCAGCACTGATTCGTAAGACCCAGAAATTTAAGAAATTGCGGTCAGTATCTCTGCTCTGGTCTGTACTGGGTGGATGGATGGTGCAGTCAGTATCTCTGCTCTGGTCTGTACTGGGTGGGTGGATGGATGGTGCAGTCAGTATCTCCACTCTGGTCTGTACTGGGTGGGTGGATGGATGGTGCAGTCAGTATCTCCACTCTGGTCTGTACTGGGTGGATGGATGGTGCAGTCAGTATCTCTGCTCTGCTCTGGTCTGTACTGGGTGGATGGATGGACGGTGCAGTCAGTATCTCTGCTCTGCTCTGGTCTGTACTGGGTGGAGCAGTGGGTGGGTTCATTGTTGGTGGATCAGTTACAGTAATAGAACACACCAATCCCAAGAGGGATAAACACACACACACACGCACACACACACACTTTAATTAAATTACAATACCAAAAAAAAAGAAAAAAGTTTATTACACAAAAGAAATAAGACAAAATACACAATACATTAACACAGGTAGGATGCCAGGATGGACAGAACAGTAGGCAGTCTAGAGCTGAGGTAGCAGGGATACTGACTGCACCATCCATCCATCCACCCAGTACAGAAGATCAACCATCCAGGCAGCACTCCACCAATCAGGCCTTTATGGTAGAGTGGCCAGACGGAAGCCCCTCCTTAGTAAAAGGCACATCACAGCCCGCTTGGAGTTTGCCAAAAGGCACCTAGAGGACTCTCATGAGAATCAAGATTCTCTGGTCTGATGAAACCAAAATTGAACTTTTTGGCCTGAATACCAAGCATCACATCTGGAGGAAACCAGGCACCGCTCATCACCTGGCTAATACCATCTCTACAGTGAAGCATGGCGGTGGCAGCATCATGATGTGGGGATGTTTTTCAGCAGCGGGAATGGGGCGACTAGTCCTGATAGAGGGAAAGATGAATGCAGCTAAGTACACCGAGATCCTTGAAGAAAACCTGCTCCAGAGCGCTCTAGACCTCAGACTGGGGCGAAGGTTTACCTTCCAACATGACAACGACCCGAAGCACACAGCCAAGAGAACAAAGGAGTGGCTTTGTAGAAAGTCTGTGCATGTCCTTGAGTGGCCCGGCCAGAGCCCAGACCTGAATCCAATTGAACATCTGTGGAAAGAGCTGAAAATGGCTGTGTACCGACGCTCCCCATCAACCTGACGGAGCTTGCAAGGATATGCCAAGAGGAATGGGCAAAAATGTCCAGAAACAAGTGTGCCAAGCTCGTAGCTTCTTTCCCAAGATGCATTGAAGCTGTAATCGCTGCCAAAGGTGCAGCAACCAAGTATTAGGCTAAGGGTGTGTACAGATACGTAACCCCTAAATAACCTATTTTTGTCAGTAAAATAAAATTGCATATTGTCTAAAAACCTGTTTTCACTTCGTCATTATTGGCTATTGTGTGTAGATGTTTGAGGCAAAAAATTAACTAAATCTATTGTAGTATAAGTCTGTAACGTAATAAAACGTGAAGAAGGTGAAAGGGGTGTGCAGACTTTCCGGCTTGACTGTATATATCCAGCTGTATAAATGGATTCTATATAAAAAAATTTAAAAAGCAGAAGTTGTTCTAGAAGACGAGAGTGTGCCAAATACCCTTGAAGGAGGTTGAAAGCAAGACAACGGGCAAAACTAAGTCCCTCTCTCTGGAAGACGGATCATAACCTAATGCCGAGCTCACACTACACGACTTTTGCCCCGATTCTGACGTCAAAGATAAACTCCTGACAAATTTTCCAGTCCTATGATAATCTTTAAAAAAATATGCAAGAAATCTTGGTTCAGTCGGCTGGAACGGTCTTTTGATCTGAGATGGTCAATGACGCGATTATTTCTGTCGTGAACCAGTCTGGACCTCGTCGGGAGAGCCCACGATCTTTTAAAACTGGTTTTATTTTGAGTCCTGGCTGACTTGCAGTGATGCATCGTTCTACTAGAATGTCAACAGCGCACAACAAACGCAACGAAAAACTGTTTGAAATGATCCATAATTCCGTAGCCTTGGCAACTGTGCATGGAAATTCGATTAGAAATCATGTGATGTAATTCTCTGTCTTCCTAAAGTAGCCTAGAGTGCGCTGTATCATTTGACAGTTGTTAGATGTGAGCTGCTCTTCTCGGACAGGATTTTGTAAAGATTTAAAAGTCATGTAGTGTGTGCTTGGCTTTTGTCCCTCTCTCTGGAAGACCAGAGTTTTCAGATTTCTCAGGTGACAGGTTGCAACCTGCTACCTCAGAGATAAAAGCGTGGAAAATTAAAGGAATCCAGGAAACCGCAACAGAATAACACAGCTGCTGACCCCGCCTCCAAGCAAGGCCCGCCCCCAAGCAAGGCCCCGCCTCCAAGCAAGGCCCGCCCCCTACACAGCAACCTTTACAAAGAGTGGAAAGAAACAGAAGCCGAGATGCAGTTCTCAAACAGGTCACCTCACCGAGGATAAAGAATTTGCGCTGCAGGGGGAATCCTGGGAAACCGGTCGAACCTGCTGCTCAGACAGGGAACGCCATCGCTCTCCTTACACTGACAGCGCCAGCCAACTCATCGCTTACATTCAACACAAAACTCCAGTGCTAATCACCATCACACTGCTCTACACACTGACCCGCACACTGAGCTGCACACTGACCCACTGCTCTACACACTGACCCGCACACTGCTCTACACACTGACCCACGCACTGAGCTACACACTGACCCGCACACTGCTCTACACACTGACCCGCACACTGAGCTACACACTGACCCGCACACTGCTCTACACACTGACCCACTGCTCTACACACTGACCCGCACACTGAGCTACACACTGACCCACTGCTCTACACACTGATCCGCACACTGAGCTACACACTGACCCGCACACTGCTCTACACACTGACCCGCACACTGCTATACACACTGACCCGCACACTGCTCTACACACTGACCCGCACACTGAGCTACACACTGACCCGCACACTGAGCTACACACTGACCCGCACACTGCTCTACACACTGACCCGCACACTGAGCTACACACTGACCCACTGCTCTACACACTGACCCGCACACTGACCCACTGCTCTACACACTGACCCGCACACTGAGCTACACACTGACCCACTGCTCTACACACTGACCCACTGCTCTACAGACTGACCCACTGCTCTACACACTGACCCACTGCTCTACACACTGACCCGCACACTGAGTTACACACTGACCCACTGCTCTACACACTGACCCGCACACTGAGCTACACACTGACCCGCACACTGAGCTACACACTGACCCACTGCTCTACACACTGACCCGCACACTGAGCTACACACTGACCCACTGCTCTACACACTGACCCGCACACTGAGCTACACACTGACCCACTGCTCTACACACTGACCCGCACACTGAGCTACACACTGACCCACTGCTCTACACACTGACCCGCACACTGAGCTACACACTGACCCACTGCTCTACACACTGACCCACTGCTCTACACACTGACCCGCACACTGAGCTACACACTGACCCACTGCTCTACACACTGACCCACTGCTCTACACACTGACCCGCACACTGAGCTACACACTGACCCACTGCTCTACACACTGATCCGCACACTGAGCCACTGCTCTACACACTGACCCGCACACTGAGCTACACACTAACCTGCACACTGAACGGCACACCGACCTGCAACAGCAGCACACTGACCCGCACACTGACACACTGACCCACACACAAACAAAAGAAAAACACAGCAAAAGCTTTTCAGCTGTTTACTTTCGCTTTATACTTCTCAACACTGACTCCAACACGGACTCAGTCCCGTACCGTGGAGTCTCCTCCTCTCTACTCTCAGTGATATGAGTCTCCTCCTCCCTACTCTCAGTGATATGAGTGTCCTCCTCCCTACTCTCAGTGATATGAGTCTCCTCCTCCCTACTCTCAGTGATACGAGTCTCCTCCTCCCTGCTCTCAGTGATATGAGTCTCCTCCTCCCTACTCTCAGTGATATGAGTCTCCTCCTCCCTACTCTCAGTGATACGAGTCTCCTCCTCCCGGCTCTCAGTGATATGAGTCTCCTCCTCCCTGCTCTCAGTGATATGAGTCGCCTCCTCCCTAGTCTCAGTGATACGAGTCTCCTCCTCCCGGCTCTCAGTGATATGAATCTCCTCCTCCCGGCTCTCAGTGATATGAGTCTCCTCCTCCCTACTCTCAGTGATATGAATCTCCTCCTCCCTACTCTCAGTGATACGAGTCTCCTCCTCCCGGCTCTCAGTGATATGAATCTCCTCCTCCCGGCTCTCAGTGATATGAGTCTCCTCCTCCCTACTCTCAGTGATACGAGTCTCCTCCTCCCTACTCTCAGTGATACGAGTCTCCTCCTCCCGGCTCTCGGTGATACGAGCCTCCTCCTCCCTACTCTCAGTGATACGAGTCTCCTCCTCCCGGCTCTCAGGGATATGAGTCTCCTCCTCCCGGCTCTCAGTGATACGAGTCTCCTCCTCCCTACTCTCAGTGATATGAGTCTCCTCCTCTCTACTCTCAGTGATATGAGTCTCCTCCTCCCTACTCTCAGTGATATGAGTCTCCTCCTCCCTACTCTCAGTGATACGAGTCTCCTCCTCCCTGCTCTCAGTGATACGAGTCTCCTCCTCCCTGCTCTCAGTGATATGAGTCTCCTCCTCCCTACTCTCAGTGATATGAGTCTCCTCCTCCCTACTCTCAGTGATACGAGTCTCCTCCTCCCGGCTCTCAGTGATATGAGTCTCCTCCTCCCTGCTCTCAGTGATATGAGTCGCCTCCTCCCTAGTCTCAGTGATACGAGTCTCCTCCTCCCGGCTCTCAGTGATATGAATCTCCTCCTCCCGGCTCTCAGTGATATGAGTCTCCTCCTCCCTACTCTCAGTGATATGAATCTCCTCCTCCCGGCTCTCAGTGATATGAGTCTCCTCCTCCCTACTCTCAGTGATATGAGTCTCCTCCTCCCTACTGTCAGTGATATGAGTCTCCTCCTCCCTACTGTCAGTGATACGAGTCTCCTCCTCCCTACTCTCAGTGATACGAGTCTCCTCCTCCCGGCTCTCAGTGATATGAGTCTCCTCCTCCCTACTCTCAGTGATATGAGTCTCCTCCTCCCTACTCTCAGTGATACGAGTCTCCTCCTCCCTACTCTCAGTGATACGAGTCTCCTCCTCCCTACTGTCAGTGATACGAGTCTCCTCCTCCCTACTCTCAGTGATACGAGTCTCCTCCTCCCTACTCTCAGTGATACGAGTCTCCTCCTCCCTACTCTCAGTGATATGAGTCTCCTCCTCCCTACTGTCAGAGATACGAGTCTCCTCCTCCCTACTCTCAGTGATACGAGTCTCCTCCTCCCGGCTCTCGGTGATACGAGCCTCCTCCTCCCTACTCTCAGTGATACGAGTCTCCTCCTCCCGGCTCTCAGGGATATGAGTCTCCTATTTGATATGAGCAAATAGCCAGCAAAAACAACGTGACAGTGATCACCCTCCAGGAGACCCACCAGGAAAATAATAACATCCTGAGGGTCCCTGGGTACACCTTGGCCGGCCACACCGCCAATAAACATCATGGCATTGCCACATTTGTCCGCAAAGACATGGCCTGGTCAGCTGCCGGACAATCTCCAGAGGATGCAGAGATAGAATGGATTACCACCAAAGTACAAGACACTACCATCGTCAATATCTACAAACCACCACCCAGCAGACTGATCCCATCGTCCCTGCCAGATGTCCCAGCCCCTGCCATGTATGCTGGTGACTTCAATAGCCACCATACAGACTGGGGTTACAGCAGCTCCAACGCTGATGGTGACGTCCTGGTAGACTGGGCCTCGAATGTAGATGCTATACTCCTATACGACCCAAAGGAGCCATGTACATTCTACTCTGCACGATGGAACAGTACCACCAATCCAGATCTGGCATTCACAAAATGGCATAACAACCAGTCACTCCCTGTAAGACGCATCCTGGACATGTTTCCCCGGTCACACCACCGACCGTCGCTCATCACCATTCCATCTTTGGTCCAGCCTGTGCAAGGGAGGGATGTCAAGAGGTGGAACTTCCGGAAGGCAAACTGGGCAGGCTTCACTAAACAAGTGAACAAGGCAGCTGCTGGTCTACCACACCCGTGTCCCAACAACCTGAACGATGCCTACGACTCGTACTGCAAAATGCTGCTGGCTGCCGCCAAAAACAACATCCCCCGAGGCGTGCGCAAAGCCTACGTTTTGTGGAGTCTCCTCCTCCCTACTCTCAGTGATATGAGTCTCCTCCTCCCTACTCTCAGTGATATGAGTCTCCTCCTCCCTACTCTCAGTGATATGAGTCTCCTCCTCTCTACTCTCAGTGATACGAGTCTCCTCCTCCCTACTCTGTGATACGAGTCTCCTCCTCCCTACTGTCAGAGATACGAGTCTCCTCCTCTCTACTCTCAGTGATACGAGTCTCCTCCTCCCTACTCTGTGATACGAGTCTCCTCCTCCCTACTCTCAGTGATACGAGTCTCCTCCTCCCTACTCTCAGTGATATGAGTCTCCTCCTCCCTACTCTCAGTGATATGAGTCTCCTCCTCCCTACTCTCAGTGATACGAGTCTCCTCCTCCCTACTCTGTGATATGAGTCTCCTCCTCCCTACTCTCAGTGATATGAGTCTCCTCCTCCCTACTCTCAGTGATACGAGTCTCCTCCTCCCTACTCTCAGTGATATGAGTCTCCTCCTCCCTACTCTCAGTGATATGAGTCTCCTCCTCCCTACTCTCAGTGATATGAGTCTCCTCCTCTCTACTCTCAGTGATACGAGTCTCCTCCTCCCTACTCTCAGTGATACGAGTCTCCTCCTCCCTACTCTCAGTGATATGAGTCTCCTCCTCCCGGCTCTCAGTGATATGAGTCTCCTCCTCCCTACTCTCAGTGATACGAGTCTCCTCCTCCCTACTCTCAGTGATATGAGTCTCCTCCTCCCTACTCTCAGTGATATGAGTCTCCTCCTCCCTACTCTCAGTGATATGAGTCTCCTCCTCCCGGCTCTCAGTGATACGAGTCTCCTCCTCCCTACTCTCAGTGATACGAGTCTCCTCCTCCCTACTCTCAGTGATACGAGTCTCCTCCTCCCTACTCTCAGTGATATGAGTCTCCTCCTCCCTACTCTCAGTGATATGAGTCTCCTCCTCCCTACTCTCAGTGATATGAGTCTCCTCCTCCCTACTCTCAGTGATATGAGTCTCCTCCTCCCTACTCTCAGTGATATGAGTCTCCTCCTCCCTACTCTCAGTGATACGAGTCTCCTCCTCCCTACTCTCAGTGATATGAGTCTCCTCCTCCCTACTCTCAGTGATAAGAGTCTCCTCCTCCCGGCTCTCAGTGATATGAGTCTCCTCCTCTCTACTCTCAGTGATACGAGTCTCCTCCTCCCTACTCTCAGTGATACGAGTCTCCTCCTCCCTACTCTCAGTGATACGAGTCTCCTCCTCTCTACTCTCAGTGATACGAGTCTCCTCCTCCCTACTCTCAGTGATACGAGTCTCCTCCTCCCTACTCTGTGATATGAGTCTCCTCCTCCCTACTCTCAGTGATATGAGTCTCCTCCTCCCTACTCTCAGTGATACGAGTCTCCTCCTCCCTACTCTCAGTGATATGAGTCTCCTCCTCCCTTCTCTCAGTGATATGAGTCTCCTCCTCCCGGCTCTCAGTGATATGAGTCTCCTCCTCCAGGCTCTCAGTGATATGAGTCTCCTCCTCCCTACTCTCAGTGATATGAGTCTCCTCCTCCCTACTCTCAGTGATATGAGTCTCCTCCTCCCTACTCTCAGTGATATGAGTCTCCTCCTCCCTTCTCTCAGTGATATGAGTCTCCTCCTCCCGGCTCTCAGTGATATGAGTCTCCTCCTCCCGGCTCTCAGTGATATGAGTCTCCTCCTCTCTACTCTCAGTGATACGAGTCTCCTCCTCCCTACTCTCAGTGATACGAGTCTCCTCCTCCCTACTCTCAGTGATATGAGTCTCCTCCTCCCTACTCTCAGTGATATGAGTCTCCTCCTCCCGGCTCTCAGTGATATGAGTCTCCTCCTCTCTACTCTCAGTGATACGAGTCTCCTCCTCCCTACTCTCAGTGATATGAGTCTCCTCCTCCCTACTCTCAGTGATATGAGTCTCCTCCTCCCGGCTCTCAGTGATATGAGTCTCCTCCTCTCTACTCTCAGTGATACGAGTCTCCTCCTCCCTACTCTCAGTGATATGAGTCTCCTCCTCCCTACTCTCAGTGATACGAGTCTCCTCCTCCCTACTCTCAGTGATATGAGTCTCCTCCTCCCTACTCTCAGTGATATGAGTCTCCTCCTCTCTACTCTCAGTGATATGAGTCTCCTCCTCCCTACTCTCAGTGATACGAGTCTCCTCCTCCCTACTCTCAGTGATATGAGTCTCCTCCTCCCGGCTCTGTGATATGAGTCTCCTCCCTACTCTCAGTGATATGAGTCTCCTCCTCCCTACTCTCAGTGATATGAGTCTCCTCCTCCCTACTCTCAGTGATACGAGTCTCCTCCTCCCTACTCTCAGTGATATGAGTCTCCTCCTCCCTACTCTCAGTGATATGAGTCTCCTCCTCTCTACTCTCAGTGATATGAGTCTCCTCCCTACTCTCAGTGATACGAGTCTCCTCCTCCCTACTCTCAGTGATATGAGTCTCCTCCTCCCTACTCTCAGTGATATGAGTCTCCTCCCTACTCTCAGTGATATGAGTCTCCTCCTCCCTACTCTCAGTGATATGAGTCTCCTCCTCCCTACTCTCAGTGATACGAGTCTCCTCCTCCCTACTCTCAGTGATATGAGTCTCCTCCTCCCTACTCTCAGTGATACGAGTCTCCTCCTCCCTACTCTGTGATATGAGTCTCCTCCTCCCTACTCTCAGTGATATGAGTCTCCTCCTCTCTACTCTCAGTGATATGAGTCTCCTCCCTACTCTCAGTGATACGAGTCTCCTCCTCCCTACTCTCAGTGATATGAGTCTCCTCCTCCCTACTCTCAGTGATATGAGTCTCCTCCCTACTCTCAGTGATATGAGTCTCCTCCTCCCTACTCTCAGTGATACGAGTCTCCTCCTCCCTACTCTCAGTGATATGAGTCTCCTCCTCCCTACTCTCAGTGATATGAGTCTCCTCCTCCCTGCTCTTAGTGATGAGTCTCCTCCTCCCTACTCTCAGTGATATGAGTCTCCTCCTCCCGGCTCTTAGTGATACGAGTCTCCTCCTCCCGACTCTCAGTGATGAGTCTCCTCCTCCCTTCTCTCAGTGATATGAGTCTCCTCCTCCCTACTCTCAGTGATATGAGTCTCCTCCTCCCGGCTCTTAGTGATATCGAGACTTTCAGTAAAAACAGTACTACTGTTGATTGGAGCAGATAACTGCTTTTCTTGTAAAAAAATACTTTTCTTGTTATCCAGCCTGCAACACTGAATAAGGCTGTGCTGTCGTATCCTGTAGGGGTGTATTTGATAGTTTTGTGCTGTACTGCACTCTCAAAAAAAACAAATTAATGAATATGAGACAATCTCATGTGCTAGGAATCATCTTAACCTACAATTATGAACATATACCACAGGCATGATGGGAAATGCAGTACTTTACATGTAAAACTATCCAGCTACTCACACACCAGAGGCATGATGGGAAATGCAGTGCTTTACCCATAAAAGTGTCCATGCTACCCTGACCGGACACCTCATATGCAGAGTACACGTGTAATGCAGTTATGTAGTGTGATGATGTAACCATGCCATTACCTCCAGCACTGGCCCCGCCCCCAGGACGGTGCGCTCCACGCCATCGGCGTATCCCTTGCGGCTGAGAGCAATCAGGCAGTGAAGCAGGAAGTTGGCGCTCTGTGTTTTTCCCGAACCGCTCTCCCCGGTGAGGATGATGCACTGGCTGGCGCGCTGGCGTAGCATGCTGTAGAACGCCAGGTCCGCCACGGCAAACACGTGTGGCCCCAACTGCCCCGGCTTGTGCCCGTCGTACAGCTTCACGTATTTGGGGTTGTACACCGGCAGGAACCTGAAAGGGTTAACGGCCACCAGGACGCTCCCCGCATAGGTGTAGATCTGGTTTCTATGGAAACGGGTTCGCAGGTTGGCCAGGATGCTAGCCTCGGTCAGCATGGGCAGGTCGCAAAGGTTGTCCATGCCCTGCCCTGGGAGGAGGCAATCGCCATGGTTACTGATGCCATGGCTACGCTCCCGTAGGTAGAAGTAGTATCCCTCACTGTGGGGGGGCCACAGCAGGACTCTCTCTACAGGGTAGTCTGCCCCCTCCAGCACATGCTGGCCCTCCTCCCTCACCTCCACCAGCTCATACAGCTCTGCCCCGCCCATCCCCAGGGTTACCACAGCGTCCTGCACCACACTGGTTGCTGTGGCGTCCCGGGGGACCACCAGCGGGCAGGATGCAGCTGTGTCCCGCTGCATTCTGGAAAAAATGAACAAGGCGTAGCCCCGCCCACTTGCCCCACCCTCCTCAGATGCTGTGTCGCCATTGGTCACATTCATTCTGGCCCATGCAGATGACCCTCAGCATTACCCTCTGCCTTTGGATTCACCATCAAGCACCTGAGGAGCAGACAGAACCACACATGAGCATTACTGAGATACAGAGCCACACATGAGCAATACTGAGATACAGAGCCACACATGAGCATAACTGAGATACAGAGCCACACATGAGCATTACTGAGATACAGAGCCACACATGAGCATTACTGAGATACAGAGCCACACATGAGCATTACTGAGATACAGAGCCACACATGAGCATTACTGAGATACAGAGCCACACATGAGCATTACCGAGATACAGAGCCACACATGAGCAATACTGAGATACAGAGCCACACATGAGCATTACCGAGATACAGAGCCACACATGAGCATTACCGAGATACAGAGCCACACATGAGCATTACCGAGATACAGAGCCACACATGAGCATTACCGAGATACAGAGCCACACATGAGCATTACCGAGATACAGAGCCACACATGAGCAATATTGATATTATAATGGGGATGGTTATGAATTATGATGACAAAGAGGTGAGGAAAACCTAAGCAAACAGTCACAAAAATTCATCCATCTGAATAAAATTCTCTCACAGGTTTACAGAGTGAACAACTGGAGCCACACACCCTACTTAGCCCCATGTGCCCTACCCAGAGCGCTACCTGGGGGACCTAGACAAAATAGACAACTGGATTCCGCTGACCAGGCCAGAACCTTAGAGCTTGTGTTAAGCAATGGCAACACAAGTGTCTTTAAATAAAAACCTTAACCAAATTAAAATCAATAAGTGAATAACAGAACCTGAATCTGTCAGCCAATAGCCCTCCATTTTACCTGAATCTATCAGCCAATAGCCCTCCCTTTTACCTGAATCTGTCAGCCAATAGCCCTCCCTTTTACCTGAATTTATCAGCCAATAGCCCTCCCAGTTACCTGAATTTATCAGCCAATAGCCTTCCCTTTTACCTGAATCTCTCAGCCAATAGTGCTCCGGTTTACAGCTAACTGACTGCACAATCCCCTGGATTCTATATCTACCATATGTCCCAAGTCAGTGTTAATGAGAGAAGGGAGCTCTTGCTTGACATTCCAGGTTATTAGGAAACATGATGTCTGCAGCCAGTGCACTGTCATTAAAACTTGGCCTTTTTTCTAGCCCAGAGTGAAAGGTTTTGCTTAGTTAATTTCAGTCTGCAAGACCTGCATCCTTAAGCATTACAGAATACAACAGAAAACACAACTGACTAACCTTGAATTAATGCAAATCAGAGAGTTCTTATTTTAATTGAGAATTAAATACCCCTCCATGTAAAGATCATGACAAACACAGACACAAATCCACAAACACATACTGTACACACACACATACTCACACAAAAACAAACAGACAAAGAAACACAGACTGTGTTATGCTGTAAATGGTGTTTGTTTTGTGTGTTAGCTGAGCTGTGTTAGACTGTGTTATGTTGTAAATGGTGTTGGTTTTGTGTGTTAGCTGAGCTGTGTCAGACTGTTATGCTGTGTTGGTTTTGTGTGTTAGCTGAGCTGTGTCAGACTGTGTTATGCTGTGTTGGTTTTGTGTGTTAGCTGAGCTGTGTCAGACTGTTATGCTGTGTTGGTTTTGTGTGTTAGCTGAGCTGTGTCAGACTGTGTTATGCTGTGTTGGTTTTGTGTGTTAGCAGAGCTGTGTGGAAAAGAGTGACCAGAGTCTGTGCAGAGAGACAGGCGCCTCCCATCTGGCCCCGCCCAGAATTCCACAGTGTAGCTGGAATTATGGTAACGTAGGCAAGCCGTTGGGGGACAGCGGGTCTGGACACGCTCACAGCAGGGCAAGAGAGCAGCCCCCGGCCCAGCCCAAGTTTCATCAACAAAAGCAGCTCCTAACCCTAATCCTAACTGCATCCCTAAATAAAATATCCATTCTTAAGGGCCACCCCCAGCAACAGGTGGCTTTTGATTGGTTGATGTGATTGTGATGTTGATGATGCTGAATTATTGATTTCACACTTTTGGGGTTTGGGGGGGGTTGCTCTCAAACCGTGGCTGGTCCATGATCCATCTGCTCTCTCTCCCCCCCTCTCCCCCTCATGCATCCCCCCACCTCCCCCTAACCCTAACCCTATCAGGGCTGTGTTACCACCTTGGGTCCTGTGCGATTTCAGGCCTGTGTTACAGTCATTAAAAAAACAAAGATAACAAAACCTAGGCCGTGCTGAGTGTGTATCTCAGTGTGATGAAGGCCTAGGCCGTGCTGGAAAGAGTGACCAGTATCTGCAGTGTGATGAAGGCCTAGGCCGTGCTGAGTGTGTATCTCAGTGTGATGAAGGCCTAGGCCGTGCTGAGTGTGTATCTCAGTGTGATAAAGGCCTAGGCCGTGCTGAGTGTGTATCTCAGTGTGATAAAGGCCTAGGCCGTGCTGAGTGTGTATCTCAGTGTGATAAAGGCCTAGGCCGTGCTGAGTGTGTATCTCAGTGTGATAAAGGCCTAGGCCGTGCTGAGTGTGTATCTCAGTGTGATGAAGGCCTAGGCCGTGCTGAGTGTGTATCTCCGTGTGATGAAGGCCTAGGCCGTGCTGAGTGTGTATCTCAGTGTGATAAAGGCCTAGGCCGTGCTGAGTGTGTATCTCAGTGTGATAAAGGCCTAGGCCGTGCTGAGTGTGTATCTCAGTGTGATGAAGGCCTAGGCCGTGCTGAGTGTGTATCTCAGTGTGATGAAGGCCTAGGCC
Organism: Ilyophis sp. 1 JC-2022; assembly: GCA_022702515.1. NCBI lineage: Eukaryota > Metazoa > Chordata > Actinopteri > Anguilliformes > Synaphobranchidae > Ilyophis > Ilyophis sp. 1 JC-2022. Next base: position 153,374,488 of record CM040395.1, read on the forward strand.
GTGCTGAGTGTGTATCTCAGTGTGATGAAGGCCTAGGCCGTGCTGAGTGTGTATCTCAGTGTGATAAAGGCCTAGGCCGTGCTGAGTGTGTATCTCAGTGTGATAAAGGCCTAGGCCGTGCTGAGTGTGTATCTCAGTGTGATAAAGGCCTAGGCCGTGCTGAGTGTGTATCTCAGTGTGATAAAGGCCTAGGCCGTGCTGAGTGTGTATCTCAGTGTGATGAAGGCCTAGGCCGTGCTGAGTGTGTATCTCAGTGTGATGAAGGCCTAGGCCGTGCTGAGTGTGTATCTCAGTGTGATGAAGGCCTAGGCCGTGCTGAGTGTGTATCTCAGTGTGATAAAGGCCTAGGCCGTGCTGAGTGTGTATCTCAGTGTGATAAAGGCCTAGGCTGTGCTGAGTGTGTATCTCAGTGTGATAAAGGCCTAGGCCGTGCTGAGTGTGTATCTCAGTGTGATAAAGGCCTAGGCCGTGCTGAGTGTGTATCTCAGTGTGATAAAGGCCTAGGCCGTGCTGAGTGTGTATCTCAGTGTGATAAAGGCCTAGGCCGTGCTGAGTGTGTATCTCAGTGTGATAAAGGCCTAGGCCGTGCTGAGTGTGTATCTCAGTGTGATAAAGGCCTAGGCCGTGCTGAGTGTGTATCTCAGTGTGATAAAGGCCTAGGCCGTGCTGAGTGTGTATCTCAGTGTGATAAAGGCCTAGGCCATGCCCCAATCAGTTGAGTAGACTTTTTTTTTATTTTAAAAAAAGCTGTTAAGTACTGAAAATTGAGCGTTCTTAATATCCCTGGTATTATTTCTGGGTTTTGCTAATAATAGTAAGGAGGATATTTTTTTGCACACTGCATGTCACTAAACATTATGCAGTAAATAGTATTCTAGTCCACAGTAAACAGTACACAGTAGATAGGGCTCTGATTCAGACAGTCACAGTGTCTCCTGCACGTCTGTGGTTCTGAAGGTAAAACAGGGTCTGCTGTATTAACGCTTTTAATAGAATCAATCCTTTAATCATGGCTTCCCTCACCCTCTCCAGCTACTCTGGGTACTGCCTCAGTCATACACTCTGAGATCACCCCAATACCTGTGAACTACTGATCACCCCATGTACAAAACACATCAACATAGGTCACATTACCCACAATACAACTCTCCAACTGAGAGCCAACGGAACACACTACCATCTCTGGTCAGGGCTGTAGATCAGGGTGATATTACAGGGGGACATTCATCTGGCACCAAATACTTACTTACACCGGCCAGATTGAACACCTTTTGTTTATGATTGTTGCAGGACCCAAGTATATTAATTGGAAACATAACCAAAATCACTAAATGGCTACTTTGATCACGTTCTGTCATTCCGCGTAAAACATTTTTGAGAATGGAAGAAGCATGCTCGCTGTCTGTTTCTCTCAAATGCCGTTAAGTAAATGCACTTTTTAAGATATGACATGTGTGCAACAGATTTCTCAATGCTAAAAGTTTACCGTCAAACAACTCCACGGATTTCCAGGAAGCAAAGCAATATGGCCCAGGGCTCGCGCTTCGTCCATAGGTGCCCTACGCGCGTCTTACATTCCGTGCCTGACATTCATATGGCTATCATAGGAACCCCAGGCCAACGAAACGACATTTCTTCAATCTAAATACTGCGACGTTAGCAGTCTCAGTCACACGTGAAATATATATATTTTTATATCACTGGCGCAACAGGTAATCCACTAATTTGCATGATCGCGATCGGGTCTGAGAGCTCATGGAAATATCCACACTGTTCAGGTCCGCTGACTCTTTATTATACGAGTGAAACGACTTAAACACGAGAGATTACGTTTACTTTTGTAATGCAGTTAAACATGCAATCTCGAGGATTACGTTAAATATCCTGTAAACTGTTGGTTTCGCCGTGATCCCTCGAGCTCAAGTGTGTTATTACCCCTCCCAAACTGCCTAAAATTTCAGTCAGAAACACCCAAACAGCCTAAAATATAGGATCTCCATAAAGAAAGTCAGTGAGTGTATGACTAGCCTGCAATTGCTAACCAAACAACCCAATGCTTAGTCGGCCTGTCAAGTCAATAGCATAAGCATAAACAACAAAATAAATACATAAAAATCGCAAACTTACCCTGTTTCAAAGTGTATTCATTTATGTCTTATATAAGAACGAAATACACAGTAGTTTAGCCTACTTTCTCTTCCAAAATACAAATCCGTACAGGTAGGCAGGCGGACGTTCCCTCGATACTGTACAGGTAGGCAGCAAAGTTTTCGGAAGTACTGGTCTTATATCACAATCATGAACTCTATATAAAAACCCTGAATGCAAACATGTGGATAAAAAGCTATTTTATAACTAAGAAGTTGCTAAACGAATCACACCTCGTTTTAATGTTTCGGATACGCAGAGACGGGCTTTTCCACTTTGCTCGATCGCAGGCTTGCTGCTTCCTTGTGCTTCTACCAAACATCATGGGAAAGTCGAGGTTTCTTTACTCTACGCTGCCGAGGCGCACTCGTGGATGATTGGTGTGCACTTGTTACGTATAAACTAAAGGCCGTAGAAATGTTGTTTGCTCAGAGAAAATAAACTATAGGTGAAAAAGGCGTGAGAGCACTAAAAATATCTTCATCCATCTGCGCCCTGCGTTGTGTGCACCATAATACTGCCCAGTTCGTGTTACTTATGGAAGAAGGTGTAATGATACAGAATAGTGCTGTACTTTCTGAGCGGCGTTTTTGCGGACTGATCAAGACTACATTTGGTATAATCGTTAAGAGAGATCCTGCTTGGTTCAGATCAGAGGGGATATTCCACAAAACGGGATTATCAGATTGTCCAGATGACTCTGAGAGCAATAACGCTATAGCCTATCGTCGCATTAGTGAGATTTCAGTCAATCAAAATGCACTAGAATGTGGTTTAAGAGTGTGCATTAGTCGTGGTTTGGTGTCCGCTTGATTCGCCGAGGCTGGTGCCTAGTTTAGCTTCCCACTGGATTTGCAACTGATCGATTTTAAAAATTATTATAATATTTTTTTTACAATTTCTGTATTAACTCATCATCTCTCATTTGAAGTTTGAGTCTGCAGTATCCACAAGGCAACAATCATTCAATTAAAGCGAATGACTTAACCCTAACACTAACACTTTTAGACAGCAGTAGGCTATTGGATAAATCAAAAATAAATCTGAAACCTCATCTAGGCCAATGACACAAAGTCTAATACTGGTAGCCAGTATTGAATAGAATTGCCTCTGTCCAAAAGAGAAAATGTTCTTCCCCATGTGGGATTCAGACCGAGATCTGGATTTGTAAATCTAATGTAAATCCCGCGCAGCTAGACCAATGAGGGAAAAGCTCGGAGCGAAGGTTTAAGCGTGATGTATTCCGCTATTGCTGTGGGAAAAGGTTAAAAGTTATGGTGAAATAATCACTGTTCTTGCAACCCGGGTGAGACTGCTCTTTAGATTCACGGGATCAGCTAATAATTGACCACGAATCAAAGGTAATCGTACCACGTTACCTTCCGCTTTAAGTCTGGTCTACGCTGACCCCAGTTTATCCAAAAGGCAGCCTGTGTACATTACATTGACTGTCAGCCACCAACGCTGATTCTGCACTCATTTATCTGACTCCAACGCTGATTCTGTTCTCATTCATCTGACTCCAATTCAACGCTGATTCTGTACTCATTTATCTGACTCAATTAGAATTTATGCTTGATTGTGAGTGGAATTCTGTTCTGTTGAAACTCTATACCGGGGACGCTGATAGCCCCGGATACGGGAGGCAGACTGACACACTGAATCGGACTGACAAGCTCAGAGACCCTAGCCCATAGAAACTCAGAGGGTTTGGAACATGTCACCATCACAGGTGTACAGAGGTTTTGTACCATAGAATCTACGAGGTTAACTAGAAACTCAGAGGGTTTGGAACATAGAATCCTCCTAGTACTGGCTAAGGCCTAGCAGAGCAGTCACATTACCACAAACAAGAGTAGTCAGTGTGAAACCCGGTAATAGAGACACAATCCACAGAGACCACGCAAATCAAGTCTAGAAATAGAACAATATATTAGCCAGGCAGGTGGACACGGAAATGAGATTCCCCATACTGGAATAACTATGGTACCACTACAGCACCAAGAGGGGAGAGTCTGACTACAGCTTCCCCATACTGGAATAACTATGGTACCACTACAGCACCAAGAGACCTGTTAAGCAGATTCTCCCATACTGGGAACTTGCACTCAGCCCTGAGTGAGACGCAGGGGTTCTGACTCTGAGACTCAAGCATACATACCACAGTGCTCAGAACACTGCAGCTCAGATCATATACTCTGGTTAAGCAATTGGAGCTGGAAAAAGAGTTGAAAAGAAAGATGCAGATGATGTGAATCATGGTAATTTATTAATGACAATAATCACTGGTTAAGACTGTGAGAGCAAATATGAACACATTCAATACCTATAGCTAAACACAGGATAACATGCTACTAAGACAAAGAAACATGAACAGGTTCACTAACAAAGTATATAACACATTGATTCCGTAGGTGTGACTATGGTACCAGGAGAGCTGTTAAGCAGATTCTCCCCGAATGTCCCTTTGGACTTCCCTTAACATTCCACAGTTCCCTTTGTTTTTCCAAATAAGGTCTGGCAGGAAGAGAGTTGTAACTCCTCACCGCCCGTAGCCCCCCCCCCCCCCCCCCCTCCAGGAAGATAAACTGCATAGTCTACTCCCCCTGATCTAGTGATAGTAATAATATTCTTTTAACAATGCCGCGTGATCTCATGATCTTCCCTATCATTTATCTAGATATTAGGTGAGGTCCAAGTGATGGCCACTCTATGTTCCAGATATTTATATGGACAAGCGCATCCCTGATAACCTATACAATCCTCCTTTCTTTCACATTCTTTATCCCTTCTCATGTATTTTGCCCCCTCCTATACTTTCACATTCCCCCCCACACTTCAACTGGCATTAATCCCTGTTCACCACATTTATCATATTATCCACAATTATTTACATGCACATACATATGATGCAATATACATATACAGTCAAGCCGGAAAGTCTGAACACCCCTTTCACCTTCTCCACGTTTTATTACATTACAGACATATTCTACAATAGATTGAGTTCATTTTTTGTCTCAAACTTCTACACAAAATAGCCCATAATGAAAAAGTGAAAACATGTTTTTAAATTTTTTTGCAAATGTATAAAAAATCGAAAACTTAAATTTTTAATTTACATAAGTATTCATACCCTTTGCTTTAACATATTTTTAAAGTATCATATTTAATATTTGGTCGCATATCCTTTGCATGCTGTTACTTCCTGAAGTCTGTGACCATCAACATCAAAAGACTCTCGATATCTTATTTCCAGGTACTGTTACAAGTGATACTATAAGCTCTCTGCATTTGAATGGATCTCTATGGGAATTGGGGGGTGAGACTAGATTCAGCTGTAAATTACGCTGGTACAGTATGGAACACATGACTGGCGAAATGGCTGTACGTCATCAAGGGTCTGATGTATCGAACAAGCCCCAAACCATCACTCTGCGGCCAGATATGGAGTAGATGTGGACGGATCCCTTTAAGGGTTGTTTCTCCTGACTTTTCCCCCCAGAGTTCTATAGGAAAATGAGTCAGGAGAAATAACCCTTGCAGTGATCCATCCACATCTACTCTGTTTCGTCCCCATGCCCTGCCCCGCCTCACCTCACGGACTATGATTGGACAGTGGATTGCATTTATCCAAGTGCTCCGCCTTATTAAATGCAATCACAGACTGCTCTGCAGGTCAAATAAATGCAATCACAAGTATTGCTTTGAATTTTGTCATGCCCCGTGCGGTACGCAGTGGCCAGAGAGCGAAATGCAATCGGCCCTCATTTCCATTTTAATTTTGGCGGAAACTGCGCATCTTCCTTATATTTCATAGTATTATTTTAGTTATCTAGCGAACTTGCTTATCCTCGTTTGTGGAATTCCCCCTAATTAACCCTAACCCCTAACCCCTAACCCCTAACCCTAACCCCTAACCCCTAACCCTAACCCCTAACCCCCGCAGTTCAGTTCTAATGTTAACCCTAACCCCTAACCCCTAACCCCTAACCCCTAACCCCCGCAGTTCAGTTCTAATGTTAAGCTTAATTGAGCTGACAAAGTTCCATCCACATTGCCAAACTCTTTAACATAACACATCGACCGATAAATAAGCATAATGCACCCTTCCACAGAAACTTTATTACGTATTTACTTGATATTATTTTTATATATCTTCCCTTCATTGGTTCCAAATATGATTGAATTGATATATTTTCCTGTTACTGCATATTTAAAAATAAACTCTAAATGTCATCTGTGATGTTTAATTCAAATGTTTAAGTCTTATGTTAGGCATCAGTCTAGTTTTCTTGAGGTTTCCATAGGGGTGCCCCAGGGCTCCATATTAGGTTCTTTGCTTTTTACTTTATACATAAATGATCTTGGTTCACTGATTACAAATAGTTCTGTTCATTTTTATGCAGATGATACCAGAATTTATGCTCCAGCACCCTCAGTTGATAAAGCTTTCACATATTTACAGGCTGCCTTTCATGCCATTCAAAATGCTCTATTGGATCTTAAACTTGTGCTAAACCCAACTAAGACAAGCTATATGTTCTTCAGTAGATCATCTTAAACATTTTAATTTGTATACTATGGATGGTCTTTAAATTCAGAGAGCCCAAGATTATAAGTACTTAGGCATCTGGTTAGATGAATAATTGTCTTTTAAAAGACATGCAGAAGAAACTGGTGAAAAAACAAAAATATAAATTGGGTTTTTTCTACAGGAACAAAAACTGTTTTACAAGAGCATCAAGATTAGTTATACAGAAAACATTTTTATCTGTGCGGATATAATCTACATGTATCAGGGCCGTTTCTAGACTGCTTTGATTGGGGGGCCATGAAGAGATGTTGGTGTGGCACAAGAAGGGGACGAAGTAGTGGGGTTCTGGGGATCCTCCCCCAGAAAAATTTGAGCCTTTTAAAACTAATTTCCTGCATTTCTACAGAACCTTACACAGGGCATTTTCTAAAATAAAATGTTTAATTTATTATTATTATTTTTTAAAGCCCGAGATGAGATTTGAGATGCTTTCATATAAAGCTAAAGCATAGGCTAATCAGTATATTAGTGGATACGATAATTTTATTACATTTTAAACCCATCTTCACCTCCCCTCATCTTATAGGAGGACAACTTTATTTATGCCCAATAATACCAAATCATTATCTAATCTTGGAAACAAGTATATTAAAGATGAGCTATATTCCTTCATCATTTCAGTCTCTTTGTGCTATTTTCTATTTACATGTGAAACTACGTTACTGTAACTGGCTCATCATTTTCATTTATATTTTAGCCACTCCACTGGCAAGCCAACACGCAGCAGTAGGCAAGCTAACACACACACACACGGGCGCCGCACACAAGTGCAGCCAGCTAGTGCAATGCTGCAGATGTTTTGCAGAATCGCAGCTATAACAACTAGTCTTGGCTAGATTCAACATGTAATCAATCTATTTAAAATCATATCTCCCAGACGGAGATTCCCGCCAATATCCTCAACTCACTGAGTAGGCTAAGCTAGGCTAGCGAATATTATATCCTAAGCAATGCGCAACAGTTACAGTTATCAAGAAGAGACAGCATAGATTGATCAAAGAATCTGACCTCATTCTCTCTCGTTGCGTCTCCATGTTTTATATGGCCAAACCTGTAAGGGGTTTATTGAGTGTTTGGAGATTCAAACGCAAGGGCGGGGAGATCAGAACAAGTCGGCTCACAACAGTGAGGACCAATAATTAGGGGAAGAAAATAATAAAGAAAGAAAGAAAAGACAGGAACCTAATTCCTTAAGGCTAAAAGCCAAAATGAAAATCAACCCACAAAACCGGACGCATTACTAAAACTAGCAGAATACAAACAATATTCTAATAACGGAAACTTCGTAAAACAAAAGAACACTCTCAGCTAATAATAGCTCAAAGCCGGAAGAGTGTAAAACCAAAACTAAAAAAACAAAGAAAAACTGTCTCAGAGAGAACAGCAAAGAAACAAAATAGATAGTACAAAACGCTACCAGGTAGAAAACAATCCTATACCAGATTAAATAGCTATAGCAAGTCCTCCCTGAACATAAACAGAGTTTAATATCAGGAGGTCGCTAGTTTCTGGCTGTACCTGGCTCGAATGCAATGTCGTGAGACAAACAAGCACTGGAGAAGCGGAAGTGAGGAACTTAAATACCCAGCAGGCAGAAGCGCAGGTGAAAACAATAAAGAAGGCTGCAAACCACGAAATGAAACGTGGAAAAGATCCGATTGATTCCCAATCGTGACGGCAGGACGATAGCCGCAAAAGAAAAGAAAACAAACAGCCACGAACCACTACAAAACCAACCAATCAGATATTAGATGGACTGCACTTATATAGTGCCTTTATCCAAAGCGCTTTACAATGGCCTCTCACTCACCCATTCACACACACATTCACACACCAATAGCTGCCATGCAAGGCGCTAGCCTACTCATTGGGAGCAATTGGGAGCCGGGGATCGCCAACCCTGCGATCAATGGACGCCCCGCTCTACCTCCTGAGCCACAGCCGCCTCAATAATATATAGAGAAATGATTGGCCGAATCGTCTGTCGCTCTAATAACCTACGGTAGCGCCGACTTCATATTTGTCTGATTTTATTTGGCTTCAAAATGGCCAATAGGAAAGCAGTGCATTTTTTGATGTCCAATGGCAAAATTACAGAAAACTATGAACGCTCAAAAAAATAGCTATAACGGTGATTCATTGGATGGACAGACGATTCTTCTGGGTGGGCAAGGCTTATCTCTGGGTGGGCAATACCAACCCCAGCCCAACCGTAGACACGCCCCTGACATGCATCTGCCAGTACCCTCAAACCACTTGATGCAGTGTATAATGGTGCACTTAGGTTTATCACTGGTGCTAATTTCAGAACACATCACTGCATATTATATGAGAATGTCAGCTTGACCTCTCTTAGTGCTAGAAGGGAATTCCACTGCCTTATGTTCATTTATAAAGCAGTGTTAAATAAGTTGCCATTTTATATCTGTTCTCTTTTAGAGTTTAGATCTATTGCACAGTATACTCGTTTAAGAATATTTCACTCTCTGTAACCCCCGTATGAATACTGAACCCCCGTATGTATACTGAACCCACGTGTGAATACTGAACCCACGTGTGAATACTGAACCCACATGTGAATACTGAACCCACGTGTGAATACTGAACCCACGTGTGAATACTGAACCCACGTGTGAATACTGAACCCCCGTATGAATACTGAACCCCCGTATGAATACTGAACCCACGTGTGAATACTGAACCCACGTGTGAATACTGAAAAGGCTGCTTTTGCCTTCTATGCACCTTCTAAGTGGAATCAGTTTCAGGTTACTCTCAAATTGCAAACTGACTAGTATTGAGGGTTTCAGGTTTATTTTGTAATTAAGTTTTTCAGTAATCTTGTACTTGGTTTTTATAATGTTGTGGCAGAGTGGGCGTGGTTAGCCTCTGCGTGCAGAGAGAGAGTGAGCAGAGCGGTTCTCGGACCCTGAGCCACAGCTGTCATAAGTTAATCAGCATCACGGGGAAACGTAATTTATTAATGGTTTAATTGTTTCTGATTGCTATGACAGTGAGCCGGGGCTTGAAAAGGGAGAGACGGGTGAACAAACGGGGCTGGCTGTGGACGGAGAAGGAAAAGCTCCGGGGAAGCCAGAGCCGAAAAGTAAAAAGTATAAAGAATAATAATTAATAAAAGAACCCAGCGGGTTGTCAAAACGAACACAGAGTGTCTTTCAGTCATTTCACGAGCGGTGGCACTCGACCTTGCCACAAATGTATTTGTTATTTTAAAATTATTTTCATATTGTTCACGTTACTGTATTTTAATTTATTATTGCATTTTATCATTGCATTGTCGTATTTTCAGGGCACCATTGTAAAAGAGAGCTTTGCTCTCAATTGGCATATCCCTGGTTAAATAAAGGAAATCACCATCATCTTCATAATGTTTAAACGTTGTGTTGTATATAACGATGAGAATCAGAACTATTCAAACAATATTGATTGAAAATGTATTAAAATGTGCAATAAGCTAAAATATTTCATATATGTTTCTGTCGTTTCTGTTCCATTGCGCAATATAAACACCTCGCATCTGTGAGCATAGATCTCCATCTAGTGGTAAACAGAGGAAATTACATGAGCCGCTCAATCAATTGTGGGCTATTTATTTATATCACATTATTCACATCGACTGTGTACAGCTTATAGTTCGATTTAGAGAGGTGAATATCTACTGAAGCAAAACAGGTTAATTAATTTTCTTACAAGTACAATGGCCCAACCTTCACCCGAGGAGTTCCAAGCCCATAACCGTTCTGCTCACACTACCGCCATAGTTCAGGCTTGCTAAGGGTCATTTAGGGGAAGTTTGATTCAGGCTGTGTCCGAATCAGCACCTTCCATACTAATGAGTTGAGTAGACAGGACAAGAAAGTAGTTAAGTAAGCTAAATTTTATCTAAATGTAGTATACTTAAAACCCCTGGATGACATACCGAGTATTTTCGGGAGCATAGAGTTTATAGTATGTAGAGAATATGTAGAGTCTATAATGTAGTATAATGTAGAGACAGCGATGCCAATAGAACCCAATGGGGAGCACATCCGAACCAGGAGGTTTTAAGTTTTAACAGTACGGTTGGAAAATAGTATGGAGGATATTTACTGCACGCTGCATACTAAACAGTACACAGTAAACTACCCAGCTTGTTGTTTTGGCTCCAGCACATTGGGTTTGAAATGGAATAGTGATTAAAATGAGGGTACTATGTATAAAAAGGCTTACAATTGCCACACGGTCAAAATTAAAGCTGAAAGTCTGCACTTTAACCTCATAGCCACCGTTCTATTTCAAATCCAATGTGTTGGACTACAGAGCCAAAACAACAAATATTGTCCACATACTTTCAGATTGCACTGGAATAGCTGTGGTCACATTTGGAAAGGAAAGGAAAGGAAAGGAAAATGTCTCCCTTTTTCTACATTTTTGTTTTAGTTCACTTTTATTCTATAAAGTTACACTGAGGAGTCTGATCAGTTTCACACTGAAAAACCACACAGAAACAACCACAGCATTACAGGTAATTTAATCTGCTTTAGAAATATATAGACAGCTTTACAGGTCATTTAATCTGCTTTAGAAATATATAGACAGCATTGCAGGTCATTTAATCTGCTTTAGAAATATATAGACAGCATTGCAGGTCATTTAATCTGCTTTAGAAATATATAGACAGCATTGCAGGTCATTTAATCTGCTTTAGAAATATACAGACAGGAGCTTTTTTTTAAACACAAACATCCCCCGCCCCCACACACGCCAGGGCAGCCCTGGGAGGGGCTTCACTCAAGGGTGCATTGGGGTAAATTACTGACTGAATTATGGGCCCCTCTCTCCAAAACCCACAGAACTGGACTTTATGTTGATTGGTTACTGATGATGGAATGGCATTTCTTAGCGCGTGCTGCATGCTGATTGGCAGGTGATGAGGCTCCACTTCAGTTTCTGCAGAACTGAGCCAGCTTTCTGTCTGCACACTGATACCAGTTCAGCAGGAACAGGAGGTCATAGCGCTGCTTACATCATCAACCCGTGCCCAGCAACACACTCTGCCCCTCCCTCACAGCTGCTTACATCATCACCCCGCGCCCAGCAACACACTCTGCCCCTCCCTCACAGCTGCTTACATCATCACCCCGCGCCCAGCAACACACTATGCCCCTCCCTCACAGTGGCTTACATCATCACCCCGCGCCCAGCGACACACTCTGCCCCTCCCTCACAGCTGCTTACATCATCACCCCGCACCCAGCAACACACTCTGCCCCTCCCTCACAGCTGCTTACATCATCACCCCGCACCCAGCGACACACTCTGCCCCTCCCTCACAGCTGCTTACATCATCACCCCGCGCCCAGCAACACACTCTGCCCCTCCCTCACAGCTGCTTACATCATCACCCCGCGCCCAGCAACACACTCTGCCCCTCCCTCACAGCGGCTTACATCATCACCCCGCGCCCAGCAACACACTCTGCCCCTCCCTCACAGCGGCTTACATCATCACCCGCACCCAGCGACACACTCTGCCCCTCCCTCACAGCTGCTTACATCATCACCCCGCGCCCAGCAACACACTCTGCCCCTCCCTCACAGCTGCTTACATCATCACCCCGCGCCCAGCAACACACTCTGCCCCTCCCTCACAGCTGCTTACATCATCACCCCGCGCCCAGCGACACACTCTGCCCCTCCCTCACAGCTGCTTACATCATCACCCCGCACCCAGCAACACACTCTGCCCCTCCCTCACAGCTGCTTACATCATCACCCCGCGCCCATCGACACACTCTGCACCTCCCTCACAGCTGCTTACATCATCACCCCGCACCCATCATCTAACAAACAAATTATTTTGTGCATAAAATTACAGACAGAGGGACACCCTGGGCTGTTTCTCTCTGAGTTTAGCCACTATGAACAGCCTGTGTGCAGAATCAATGCTCACGAGCAGCTAAGCCCTGTGCCTTCAGAGAGCCACAGGCAGGTAGAGGCCACACCCACAGACAAATAAATACCACGCCCACAGGCAGGTAGAGACCATACCCACCAGCAGGTAGAGACCACACCCATAGGCAGGTAGAAACCACACCCACAGATAGGTGGAGACCACGCCCATTATGAACCTGTGAACTACAAATCTCTGAGGCTGCATTCAGAATGGCTCCCTGGCTGCATTAGAAAAGTAAAAAAATTTGCTTCTTTTTGCTTTCCTTGCAATTTTTCCTTGACCTCACCAGAAAACGTCATGGGGGTCAAGTAAAAGTTGGAAGGAGAGATTTACAAGGAATCTGGTGTAACTGTGGAATTCGAACCTCCTTCTCTACCGTGGTGCGACGTCGAGTCGTATTGACGTGACTGTTCAACATAGAAAACTACAACTTCACAAACAATGACTACAAAAGGCACATCACTGCATTTCACTTGAATTGTTCGTTTTATCTCTGCAAAATTTAGCCTCTTAATAAATTTGGTGTATTGTCCGATTGTGTCATTGTTTGTTTACTTCTATTATAAGCCACTACTAACCAACAACACTAGCTATTCACATTTAGATTTCTGGCATTTCTCAGATGTTCACCTTGTTGTTTGAATTCAGTAATTCAGTAAGTTCCGGAAAACTCAGATGCTTATGAAAACATTGGCGGCATTGCATTGTGGGGCGCGAATACTACCTTCCTTCTGAAAAAGATAGTCCAGAGCATCCTTTGTGAAAGGTTATTTATTATTTAAAATACGTTTCGCACTGTTACCCTCCAGACAGGAATTTTCTCCAGGCTTTCGGTTCAGCGCAAGAGTTGCACAAGAAGCCAGAGACAAGACCTAACAGGGCTTAATGTGGAAATTTTAATCCTCAAGATGTTGCACGTTGCATCAGTCCGGCTTCAGAACCGGGCACTCTACTGAAACTCTGCACCCCATCCACTGTCTACAGGAGTCCCGTAAGGATCTTTACTGGGTCCTCTGCTGTTCTCCATTTATACTAAGTCTCTTGGTTCAGTAATTAATTCACATGGCTTCTCATACCATAATTATGCTGATGATACTCAACTCTTCCTCTCTTACCCTCACTAAGGAGAGGACATCTGCTTGTCTGACATCTCTGAGTGGATGGCTACCCATCAACTGAAGCTCAACCGTGACAAGACAGAGCTCCTCTTCATGCCATACAAGACCTCCCCACTACATGACCTCTCCATCACTGTTGACGGGACCATGGTGGCTGCCTCCCGCTCTGCAAGGAACCTGGGGTTCTCCACCCAGCTTCTCGTCCAGACCATAGTCACCTCACGCCTGGACTACTGTAACTCCCTGCTCGCAAGCCTACCAGCCTGCGTCATTCTGCCTCTTCAACTGATCCAGACCGCAGCTGCCTGGCTTGTGTTCAACCTTCCAAAATTTTTGCATATCAGCCCCCTGTTGAGGTCACTCCACTGGCTACCAGTTGCAGCCATAATCAGGTTCAAAGTTCTGACCCTGGCAAAGGTGTTGTATGGGGTCATTTGAGAAGTGAGTTTTTTTAATGTGTTATTTTTCATTTTTAGGGATAAAAGATTAGTCAATTGGGCGTCATAAAATGTCAAGATAATCTGAGGGTTAAGCCTCTAGCTGCCAGTGGGACAAAGCCTTCTTCCCCACAAATAGAAATAAAAAACCTTGCGTTGTCATGCACTTCTCTTCATGGCCACATGGGGTCGCTGTCATACACATTAGTTGACAGCCTCGGCAGTTCAGCAATGATCAGAGAAGTGTCTTTCTAATATGTCAACATCTGTATATATCTTCTTTATGGTTTCCCATTCTCTTTATTCCTTAATATGTTCTTGTTAAACTCTTTCTTGCACTAGAGAGCAGTGCAAAGATTGGGTTACAAAAACAGTGGTATTTACTCCTGGTTTAAATGTTTAAAAGTGCTGTTTGACAGACTGGCCTGTCCAGTGGAGTCCAGCCACGTTCCTGTTGCACCTGATTCCGTCAGTGGCACTAATATCAAGTCAAGTAAAACTTTATCATCATTTTTGAAGAAAATTTTATTTGGTTGCCATTTCCATACCTTAAACAATTACAATACACAATATAAATATTTTTAAGATACAAAATGCAGAAGTGTAAAGCCTCATGCCTGCAGGAGTGAATGAGCGTTCATGCCTTGTGTGTATTTTGTGTTTGAGTAACAGTCAGCCACTCCCCCATGTACTCTTATTGCATAGGCTGGTATAGTGTAGTATATTGCAAGGGGTAGCTAGTTACTGCCCTGCCTGTTCTTGCACACCTAATGTTAGCCAAACTACTTAAAAATGACATTACATTACAATCAGTGAGCAGATGATCTTATCCAGAGTGATGTCACAGAAGGGGAGAACATCAGTGTTAGTCTCAGGAATACAAAGTGTGACATCATCAAGAAGGGACAGAAGGCCGAATAATAATCTCACGGGGTGCGTCCCAATAGTCGAAAGATGCATCCTCCTTTCCTCCACTACCACCTCCTCTCCTCCGTGCACCGGAAGTGGATCTTTGTGTTTTAATATAATGTTGCTGATTACATCTTAATTTTGTATTAATGGTTACATATTAATTAATGT
This sequence comes from Ilyophis sp. 1 JC-2022, assembly GCA_022702515.1. Taxonomy (NCBI): domain Eukaryota; kingdom Metazoa; phylum Chordata; class Actinopteri; order Anguilliformes; family Synaphobranchidae; genus Ilyophis; species Ilyophis sp. 1 JC-2022. The sequence goes on from CM040395.1 coordinate 153,389,823, forward strand.
CTTGACGCAAACCACAATGCCAGGTACATATCCAGAATAGGCAAATACAAATACTTGTACTGGAAACGTTGAGGCAGTCTTGCATACTTCCGGGTAGGAGGGGAGTGGAGGAGGTGAGGAGTGAAGAATATTGGGACGCACCCCAGGGCCGTGTCCGAATCAACACTCTTCCACACTATTGAGTAGCCTTGGTGAGGTGACAGGACAAGAAAGTGGTTGAGTAGGCAAACATTTTTCAAATTGCAGTATAGTTGAAACACCCGGATGACACACTTACTTCCGGGGTTTTGCTGAGTACATTCGGGAGCACACTTTATAAGGAGTACACAAACATTTTGGTCACATAAATATGACGCGAAGCTTTTAAAAAAATGAGGCGCAGCATCACTGATGTTTTCCTTCAAATACATTCCAGCCAAATGGCAACTCAAAATTAGCCAAAATATATTGTTAACTAAAACCAACGTATTTCAAATAGAAATAATCTTATTTTTACTTTTTAAAATAAGTTTGTGCTTTGCAACTTTAAATTTTTACCCGTGACTCCCAATTTAGCTGTAAAACTGCGGACATGGCAACACAGATGAGTCGTCTAATGACCTGCTTATGACACTTCCACAGTACAATTGGAAAATAGTATGGCGAATATTTTTCACGGACTGCTAAACAGTGCAGATTAAAAAGCACACTTTTGCCAGTGTACTGTACGCAGGAGACAGGGCGCAGTAGATAGGGCTCTGATTCAGACACAGTGCACTGTACGCAGGAGACAGGGTGCAGTAGATAGGGCTCAGTAGACACAGTGCACTGTACACTGGAAACAAGAGACGGGGCACAATATGCCGTTCAGTGCACCGCACCTCTCAATTTCCCCTTAGGTCAGGGGGCCTCAATCTTATCCAGTAAGGGCCGGTGTGGGTGCAGGTTTTTGTTCAAACCAAGCAGTAACACGCCTGATTCCACTAATAAAGGCTCTTAGCAAAGACTCTAGTGGTTAGTTAGTAGAATCAGGTGTAACTGCTTGGATGGAATAAAAGTCTGAACCCACACCGGCCAAAACAAAAGCACAAACACTAATAATAAGAGCAATCGGGGTGAAAGTTACACACGGCTAAAAGCAGGTTTGTTCAGATTCCTGTGTTTTCTGTCATGTGATTAAATATCAGCTCAGATCACTCCTCCCAAAGGGAGACTGTTATTAGGATGTGTTGCCATGGAAACACAGTTAATGAGGGACACACCTGGACCGGCACCAGAGGTTCTGCTGGATCACTCACAACTCATGAGATTAATATTGTGACCAAAAAATAAATACATTTGTTCCATTTTAAGCAGATTTCATTTATTTATGTAATTTTAATTCAGTACATTTATGTCATTTTGTTTAAAAAATCTTTACATTTATAATTTCTGCAGCAGATTCCCCAAAAACTCAGAAAAGTGATTATACCACTTGAATTAATACATTTTAAAAACAGTCATATTTTATTTCATTTTTTTTTTTGCAATAAAATGTTCAGTGTTATGAATTCAGTTTGGAAAATTTTAATGTTAAATCAACTTGGAGGACATTTGATTTCTGTTAGAACTGAATGAACACTTTTGAAAATGTAGATTTTACTGTGGACTCGTACATAATATTGGACACGTGCATAAGAGTGGCTGTTTAACCCTTGTGTTGCCTTCATATTATATCTGCACCCCGTGTCCACAGGGTCAAAAATGACCCCCCTCACCAGATCCCCTGTGATGAGCCTCTTCACTGAATTATAATGAAATAACCCGTCATTCACTAAACCAGCCAATAATTGTGCTTTCCTACTTCAGTCCAGACAGACTGGATTTCTTCAGTCTACACCACTCATTTTTACTAGAAAACAAACATAATAACTGATCTTTTTGCTGTAATAGATGCGTGGCACTTAATTATGATGATATATGATTTCATAACTGCAGGGTTCATAAGACTCATAAAACAATCTTTGTACCTGGATGATGTAACACTTTTATGAAAATGTACAAAAGTGCAATATTTACCTTTTTTAACTGTAGGGTCACTCCAGGAAAAGCCATCAAATTATATGCTGAGAAAATTACATTTAGGGGATTTTTACTGCTGACCTCAGAAAAGGGTCAGTTTTGACCTGAGAGCAACACAAGGGTTAAATATTGCGACAAATATTTAGAAAAACATCAAGTTTTATCTATTTAAATTTCCTTTGTTTTTCTGTCTCATTTGAGTGTTTTTCTCTCTTTAATTACAGCTGATCTTCCCTTCACTCTCTGCCTCATCCCAGATCACACAGTTTTACAGAAGATCCAACATAATCAAACCCAAACCCAGGATAGAGGGGCTGAGTGAATGTGGTCTGGACTCTGTGCAGGAGGGTCATTGTGTCAGAGATGCTGTAGAAGGACAGAGTTCCTGCCCTGTGATCCAGGTACACTCCTATTCTGGAGGAGGAGGGAACAGGGATTTTAGTGCTTTTATTATTGTGCAGGAAAGAGTAACTGGAGCGAGAGCAGGTCAAACTCCAGGACTTGTTATTATATCCCAGAGCAGAGTCATTACTCCCTCCTTTCCTGCTGATCTCTTTATATGACACTGCTATACCAGCCCCATAATCCCCACTCCACTCAGCCTCCCAGTAACAGCGTCCAGACAGACCCTCTCTGCACAGCACTTGGACACAGTGCTCAAATCTCTCTGGATGATCAGGATATGACTGGACCCCAAAGGTCACCTCTCTGTTCCCCTCAGACAGACGGAGGTATAGATGCGCTGTGTTGGGGTCCAGTGTGAGCCGACAGGAATCTGATAGAGGAGAAGAAGGAGAGAAGAGAGCTCAGTGATCATTATAATAAACTTACATATTTTACAAACATTTTAATTTCATATTTTAATCCTTTCTTATGTTATTATTATAACCCCCTCAATGTGGGGCTGAGCATGTCCAATTCCCTCCCCAATTAGGAACGGCCAATCATCTGTAACCGCAGCCGCGTTCATGCGCCAATCCAACTGCGGGGAGTTAAATACAGCACCATTGGGGCGGCTGTGGCTCAGGAGGTAGAGCGGGCCGCTGATCGCAGGGTTGGCGGTTCGATTCCCGGCTCCTCCTGTTCACATGTCGAAGTGTCCTTGGGCACGACACTGAACCCCAAACTGCTCCCAATGAGCAGGCTAGCCATTGGTGTGTGAGAGGCCATTGTAAAGCGCTTTGGATAAAGGCGCTATATAAGTGCAGTCCATTTACCAGAACAGTACTGCCCCAAACAAGGGCAAATACAGAAAAACTGCACCAGACAGCACCGCTAACCTATGCCACAATGCTAATGCTACCAGGCTGTTTAAAATCAACACCCGTCCTCTAAAGGAAACCTGTGGAAGAAGCCATTTCCACCTTGATATCCCGGACCTGCCTTTTCCAGCACACCCTCCCAGCTTCTCTGCATATACTGTCAAGTCTCCAGATGCGTCCCCAAAACAAGTATGTCATGAATATAGAAAATACTGTAGCGAGCGGAGAATGAGGGAGGGAGACAGCGGCTTGCAGTTCCGAATCGCTCAAGCTGAGCTTCGTTTTAATAGCGCTACCTTACAGCTCTGAAAAGAGCCCTAAGACAATGTTCTCAGCCCTAAAACACTTTTTCACTAACACCGAATCGCTTCAGATACCGCTTTATACAGGAACTAGTCGGCTGTGATTGGCGCAAACACTGACAGATTCCTAACCAATCACAGCCACACAACAGTTACAAATGACAGTTACGTTGAAAACAAAAAAGTTGACACAAGACGCGGCTAACAAGCTAACGACACAATTAGAACACACAGCACGCTATTTACATTTATGTACACATCGACCAGGTAGCGGCTCACTACCCGGTCCTAGCCGGCCAGTTGGTAATCTCCAGGCCGCCACATTGCCCCCACCCAAGGGGTCACAAGTCCCCGACGACCCCGCAGTCCACCCACAACTCGCATCAAAGTCCCGCAAGTGGCCTGGGGGCCGTCGGTGTCGTTTAGGTCTCCCGGTAGCGCTCAGCGGAGTGTTGCTGGGCTCAGGCTCACTGGGTAACACGGTGTCTTACCTTCGGCTCAGCTGCATCAGGGGTTGCCAGGGGCCTGTAGGGTGCGAGCCGGTCTTGATGCAGCACAACCAGGCGCCTTCGGCCTGGCATCCTGATGCGATAAACCACCTCAGAAAGACGTTTTACAACTTCCCCAGGTCCCCGCCAGCTCGCTTGCAGCTTGGGCGACAGGCCCTTCTTTCGCTCAGTGCAATAAACCCAGACCTGCTCTTCCGCAGCGAGTGTGGCACCACCGCTTCTGCTTAAAGCCGGCGGAAGCCTGGGCCTTGCGGGCGAAGGAGGCGGTCCCGCAGCCGGTGGTAGTAGTCCTCCCGAGGGCTCTCTGCCAACACCGCCGACCGCTCAGGGTGCTGCCCCGCAACGTGCCCAGCATGCGGTCTGCTTCCTGGGCCTCTCGCAGCTCCATGGACATCAGCGGCAGCCACCTCTCCGCTGGCTTGGACCACCACGACATCTGGGCTCACCTGGTCCCGTTACTTTTGGCGGCTTTGGTGCTGGAGCTGGGCAGTCGCATGCGATATGGCTCGGCTCGTCGCACCGGCCTTGCAGCCTCGCTGGCCGTTGTAGTGGCGTGCGTGTCCAGCGGACCTCCTCGCTGTCGACCACTCTGACGTGCTGGCGGGTTGGTTGTGGAGTGGGCCGGATTGCTAGGGTGTCTTCCGCCCGAGTTGTCATCATTAGAGCCTCGCTTATGGAGCCCGGTTGGGTTGGGCTAGGCTAGGCTAACGTGGTCACGGAGCCGCTCTGGCGTAAGGGCTCGCAGGAATGCATGCAGCGCTAGCTTCTCCTGCGCTGCTGCGCGTCGGCCGCCACTTTCCCCCAGCTCTCCTCCTCATAGCGGTAGCGGCTCAGCTGTTTTTCCCGGCTTGCTTCGGCGGAGCGGTGCTGGGTGAACCGCCGTTGGAGTGCTGCGGTCAGAGCCTGCAGGTCTTGTCGCTCCGCCGGCGGCAGGTCCAGAATCGCCTCCAGTGCTGTGCCCTTCAGGGCGAGTGCCAGGTGTCCCGCTGTCTGCTCCGGCGTCCAGCCACCCAGCTGAGCTGCTAGGTACGACTCTAGTGACGCAGTTCTGTTAAAACGCGGTAGCTTCAGCTGCATTGTCGGTTTCGCGAGCGGGCCGTCGCGATTTACCGACGCTGGATTCTCCCGTCTGCCGCTGAAGCCGTCCAGTCGCCTGGACACTCGCACCGCGGGAGTCTGCCACTCGGAGCTGGTCATAGCCCCGGCTCTCCTTGCCTTCCTGCGGGTCAGCTGTTCCCCTATCTCCCTCAGCAGGGCTCGTTGCATTCCACTTCCGGACACCAATGTAGCGAGCGCAGAGAATGAGGGAGGGAGACAGCGGCTTGCAGTTCCGAATCGCTCAAGCTGAGCTTCGTTTTAATAGCGCTACCTTACCAGCTCTGAAAAGAGCCCTAAGACAATGTTCTCAGCCCTAAAACACTTTTTCACTAATACCGAATCTTCTTCTTCTTCTTCTTTTTTGGTTTTTTTGGCGGTTGGCAAACAACTGAAAGGTGCATTACCGCCACCCACTGGTCTGGAGTGTGGACGAGATGCCCACCCCCTATCCCCTCACATTCCACTCCTCAGATCCTATGGAGCAAGTTTGTCACCTTCATAAATTCCAGCAATATATCCCAGCTGTGATCCCCTGAGCGTTTAGCCAACACCCCACCAATACTACCCACTCCAACCCCACCTAAAGCCCTCTGCAGTACCTCTCTCTCCCCAACATACTTCCTGCACAACAATAACACATGCTCCACCGTTTCCTCCTCTCCACAGTAATCACACCGCCCAGTTGCATGTTTCCCCACCAGAAAAAGTGAACGATTTAACCCCGCGTGCCTACACCTCAGCCTCGTGATGACCCTCTCCTGTGTCCTACTCCGACCCCCATACACTACGGTCCCAACCACTGGTGTGTACTTGTACAGACCCCGGCCCCTCCGTTCTGCATTCCATGCTGCCTGCCACCTCCTCTTCACCTGCTGCTTAATAATGGCCTTAGCTTCTTTTTTCCCCAGTTTGACCTCCACCCTGCTACTGCTCCTCAGTGCCCTTTTCGCCGCCCTATCTGCCCTCTCATTCCCCTCCAACCCCACGTGGGCAGGGACCCACACAAACTGCACCACCAACCTCATCTGCTGTATCCTGTATATTGACTGGAGGATCTCATACATTAAATCCTCTCTGCTCTCAGATTTCCCCGACTGCAAGCTATCCAGCGCTGCACAGGAGTCCGACGCAATCACCACCCGCTCAGGCCGCACCTCCTCCACCCACTGTAAAGCCAGCACCACGGCCACCATTTCACAGGCAAACACTGATATGTCATCCGTGAGCCTCCTCCCCTCCTCGATGTCAAACTCTGGGATCACCATCGCCGCTGCCGTCCTACCAGTCTCAGGGTCTTTCGATCCATCCGTATATATCTGCAGGTAGCTATAAAATTCCCGCCCCACATATGACCCCAGACCCTGAGGACCGACCCCACTGCCATCCCGGTCCCATCCCAGCAGTCCGAAGTCTATCACCGGCTCAGGCAAAAACCATGGTGGCACTGCTGGCCATGCCACAGCTGGAGCAAACCGCCTATCCACCAACCCCAGCTCACCCGCCTTCTGCTCCGCCACCCATCCAAAACTGTTTATCCTCTGCTTCTGATGTTCCCAGCAGGGCTCAAGAATTCTCCGCACTGGATGCCTCCCCTCATGACCCTGAACAGCCACCCAATACGTCACCAGAAGCTGAAGTCTCCGCAGCCCCAGAGGCATTTCCCCCATCTCTACCTGCAACGCTGGCACCGACGTCGTCTTAAATGCCCCACTGCACAACCGGAGTGCTCGAGCTTGGAGCACATCCAACCTCCCCAACAAGGTTTTAGACGCCGACCCATACGCTACACTCCCGTAATCCAGAGCAGACCTGATCAGGCTCACATAAATATTGTGCATTGCAGCCCTGTCAGCCCCCCACTCCATACCCACCAAACACCTCATCACATTCAACACCCCATTACACTTATTAACCAGTGCCTCTATATGCACCTTCCACGTGAGCCTGGTATCAAACCACACCCCCAGAAATTTGTATGTCTCCACCCTTTCAAGCTCCTGGCCATACAAAACCAGCTTCACCCCTGCCCCAATTTTCTTCCGCCCAAAGAAAAGCGCCTTTGTTTTGCCCACAGAGAATTTGAAGCCCCACCGCAAAGCCCACTGCTCCACTCGCTGTATCGTATCCTGCACCTTCTTCACCACATGGCCCACATTCCTCCCCCTTTTCCACAGCGCCCCGTCATCCGCGAACAATGACCTCCCCACACTAGGCTCAACGTCTTCATACACATCATCAATCATGATGGAGAACAACAGCGGGCTAATGACACTCCCCTGCGGCGTACCGGTACCCACCTCCTGACCTGAGGAAAAACACCTCCCCACCCTCACCTCCATAGAGCGCCCCGACAAAAAATCCTTCACCCAGCTGAACATATTACCCGACACCCCCAGCCTCCTGAGCTTAATCAACACCCCCTCTCTCCACATCAGATCATAGGCCTTTTCCACATCAAAAAACACAGAGACCACTACCTCCTTATTCACCTGGGCTTTCCTCACCTCCGACTCCAGGCTTAGCACCGAGTCCATCGTCCCCCGCCCTTTCCTGAACCCACTCTGGTAGGTCGCCCTGAGCCCCCTCACCTCCAAAAAATATGTCAGCCTGTCAGTGACCATACGCTCCATAACCTTGCACAGATGAGAGGTCAGCGCAATGGGCCTATAATTAGTTGGATCTGAAGGATCTTTGCCTGGCTTCCTAATAGGAATAATAACTGCCCGTTTCCACTCCTGAGGCAACTGCCCATCCTGCCACACCCTATTATAAAGCCCTAGTACCACTCCCAACGCCTCATCAGATAAATGCTTCAGCATGACATAGCACACCTGATCCTTACCTGGGGAAGTAAGTCCTGACTTCCCCATTGCCCTCCTCATCTCCGCCAACGTAAAGGGCGCATTAATAGCCCCTCCCTGCTCACCCACTTCTTCCAGCAGCTCACCAAATTCCTCCCTTGTCCCCTGAATACCCCTCACCCCCTCCTCCGACAGCCCATAACTACCTACCTCACCCAGGACCTTGGCTAGCAGATTTGCCTTCGCACCATCCTCATTCGCCAGAACCCCACCCTGTTCCAATACAGGGTACCTCCACTCCTTCCGCACCCCCCTCATTTTCTGTATCATACCCCACACCTCCCCAATCGGAGTGGTCCTACCTATGGTTCCACAAAATGTCCTCCAATACACCCTCTTCGCGACTTTAATTGTCTGCCGCACCACAGCTTGCTTTCTCTTATATTGTAATAGCAGTTGGAACGTGTGCGCCGACCGCAATGCCTTAAACGCCCTGTTTCGAGCCTTGATTGCCTCGCTGCACTCTGCAGACCACCAGGAAACCAACTTCCGCCGTCTCACTCCTGCTGTCTTCCGTATGGTCTGCTCTGCCACCCTTATAATAGCATCCGTCACTTGCTCATTAATTAGTCCAACTTCCTGCTCCATACCTACCTCCCTAAGTCTATCCTCACTAAACTCCCTAAACACATCCCACTCCACCTTCCCAAAGTTCCATCTAGCCAAAGGCACTTCCTCCCCTACCTCACCTTCACTTCCCAAAAATGATCACTCCCCACCGTTGACTCATCTAAAACTTCCCATTGACAGGAACCTGCTAAGGCCTGCGAAGCTAGCGTCAAATCCAAACTGGACACCTTACCTGTCCCATAATCAATCCTAGTACCAGTCCCATCATTCAGACACACCAAACCCACAGAGTCCATTAACTCCTCCACAACCACCCCATTCCCATCTGTCCTCTCCCCCCCCCAAAGCACCCCATGTGCATTAAAGTCCCCACACCAAAGCACCCTCCTACCCCCCAAGCCCTTTACTGCCTCTAACGAACCCAGCTCCAGCCTCCTACACGGGTTATAGAAATTTACTACACACACGCTCCCTCCCCCTATCCACACCTCAACCACAACATATTCTAAACCCACCCCGATTTCAACAACTCTATAGGAGACCCCCTGTTTAATAAATGTAGCACACCCACCCCCATTGCCTCCTCCTTCCCTATCCCGTCGTACACACACATACCCCTGAATCACAAAATCCAACTCCGGTTTTAGCCAGGTCTCCACCACACATATAACCCCAGGCGGGCTCTCCAACCCCTGAATAAACCCCTTAAATTCCTGGCCATTGGCCAGCAGACTCCTGGCATTCCATTGGAGTACTATCATTACCAATACTATTTCCCTGAACATGAATCCTTGTCCACCTGCTCTTGTCTTCTAAGCTCATCCTGCACACCCGCCCCCGTGACCCCCTGGCTACCCAGATACCTTGCAGCACTCCTCACTATCATCTCTATTCTTTCTGACCGCCGCTTCGTCTGGAATGCACAGTTAATGATATCCGCCATGAAATACACAAACTTATCCTTGGTCACTAGCAGGACCTGTTCCTCATCCATCTTGCTCCTGACCAGCCCCGCTGCCTGCTCCATAACCTGCTCCCTATCCTGCTCCATATCCCGCTCCCTGGCCTGCTCCCTAGCCCGCTCCCCGGCCCGCTCCCTACCCCGCTCCCTGTCCTGCTCTCTAGCCCGCTCCCTCTCATGAGGCACCACCCCCCTATCCTCCACTGCCCCAGACCTCTCCTGCTGAACTACCTTGACCGCCTCTGCATATGAAATATCGCTGTTCACCTTCACCTTCTGCACCTCCTCCGCCTTCTTCCTCACTACACACCCACTATAAGCCACACTATGGGCCCCCCCACAATTAACACACTTCACCTCCGCCCCCTCCTCACAGTTCTTATACTCATGATCCCCACCACACCTCCCGCATCTCTGTTTACCCTTGCACCCCGCCGCAATATGCCCGTACCTCTGACACTTATAACACCTCAACGGAGGCGGCACATACGCTCTCACATTAAAGCTCATGTAGCCCACCCTCACCCTCTCTGGCAGCACCCTCCCCTCAAATTCCAGCAACACTGACAAGCTATCCACCTTCTCACCTTCCCTCCTAGCTTGCAACCTTTTAATGCTTACCACCTTGCCCCCCGTAACCCTCTCCTTCACTTCCTCCAGATCTTCCTCCAACGGAATACCATATATAACCCCTCTCAATACCGGCTCCTCACCAACCTTTTTAGCTAACCCCACCACTTTGCTACACACACTCTTCAGGTTCATCGCCTTCTCCCTCTGCCTCTCGTCCTTGCATTGGACCAACAATGCACCATCACCCAGAACCCTCGCCAACACTATTTCCCCTAGCTTCTCATGCAGTACCCTAGACAAAGCCACCGGACTCACCTTCCTTATATCCTGGCCATCTTTAAACCGCAAAATCACCTTAAATCTCTCCCTGATTTCACCCCCCCGCCGCGCCACCTTACCTCCCCGCCTCTCCCCCTCACTCCCCCCACTGCTCCCACTCCGAATCCTCCGCTTCCTAGCCGCTAATTCTGATCCCCGTCCCTTCCGGGCCGGCGACCACTCGCCCTGCCCGTGCTCCATACCTTCCTCCTCACTCTCCCCCCCACTACTCCCCGTCATCTCGCCCAGTCACAGACCAGCTTATGCCACCGCCGAGAGCCAAAACAACTCTACCAAACAAACTTGCACTGGCTCCGGAAGATAACTTCGGCGCCAGTGCGCTATATTTTTTCCTATTTTTTATTTTTATTTCTACACTGCTAACCCTGGCCGGAAAACCCAAGCCAGGATGCGCAAGTGCTTCTCTTATTTTTATTTCAAACAAAACAAAAGAAACAACACAAACAAACAGCAAAGAAATAATTCTCAAAAAAACAAAAAAAACAAAAAACAAAAAAACAAAAACAAACGCTCGATAACCACCGTCGCACAGTCGCACTCTGTGACGTCGTCATTAGCCCTAATACCGAATCGCTTCAGATACCGCTTTATACAGGAACTAGTCGGCTGTGATTGGCGCACACACTTACAGATTCCTAGCCAATCACAGCCACACAACACAGTTACAAATGACAGTTACGTTTAAAACAAAACGGTTGACACAAGACGCGGCTAACAAGCTAACGACACAATTAGAACACACAGCACGCTATTTACATTTATGTACACATCGACCAGGTAGCGGCTCACTACCCGGTCCTAGCTGGCCAGTAGGTAATCTCCAGGCTGCCACAATACTTTCAATAATATTTTTCTTCGTCTTACCTCATATTCTCATGTTGCTTAATTGTTTTAATTTATGTTTAAATACAGACTCACATTGTAAGAAGACCTCTCTGGTCCTGGGCTCTAGAATATGGACGTCTTCCACTGTAGAGAGAGATCACAAGAAAGATGAGCTCCTAAAGATAACCTTCATATCATAATTCCTCTAGAATTTTAAATCTATTTTAATAAATAAAGTGCATGTAAATGAAACTGCAGCTCATTCAGGAATAATGTAAATATTAAATATAAAGTTTGATTAATGTCACATATCATCTTGGTGAAGCTGAAGGTTCAGTAGTTTTTGGCAGTTGGAAATTTCCCTGGTTGCCATGGCGAGCAGAGAGGGCAGGTTGCAGAGGCCCTGTTTACACTCATATCCAATACACACTCCCACACACTTATTATGGGATGTTTTTTGTCAGTAGAAGGCTGACAGGAGAAGACACACACTCAAGCGTTTACATTCAGATCCGATACCAGCGGAACCCAACCCAAACTACCTCCAGATGCGATTCATATCACAAATCTCACCCACATCCCAAATTCTTACTTTTAGACTAAAGTTATCAAATGTAACATATTGCATTTGTAAATAACTTGGATATATGTGGCAGAAAAAGACGAGTTTTCACAGGGTCAGAGATACGTGTCGTACAGTAGAGTCACCAACGTTTCTCCCAGTGATGTCACTGGAAGTTGCAGGATGACATATTTATATAAAGAAGCATCAGACAGCCATGTGAAAGCATGAGGAAGACCTAAATGTGCTTTCATCTCAATCAAAGGGAATAATGAGAAGAGATTCCACTCCCCAGGAATGCTGCATCTCTCCGCCCATCTCACAAATCTCTGCTGCTGTTTTACAGCAGTGCAGACTGCTTTACTGCACAGGATCAGCTATAAGATGCAGAAACACTAAAACCTTTGTGCTGCTATTAACTGTTATAACAGGAGATAAAGTGACATTTAAAAGGTATATGCATTAGAAAAAACCTGAATATACATTATAGTAGGTTTCTTCAGATTACAAAGATTGCTCAACTTAAACAAGCCCCAGCTATGACCCCTGTTTTATTGACAAGTTATCATGCTTCACTTTTTGCCCCATTTAAATATTTTTAAACCCAGCGTGGGTCTGGTTCTGACTGGGTTGTCATCTGTAAACCTTTTATGAATTCTTACTTACCGTGTCTGGTGTTGTACTGTGGCAGGTGGGTTCCTATAGGGATAAAATAAGTTGCTACGGTTGGGTGATGGAGGAACAGTCTCTGCTCACTCCTGTCAGACTCACGGTTACACAAAGTATCAACAACACTGTACTTCTATTCACAAAAGATCAACAATTGTTATTTTTAATGAAAGAAATCATTGGGAAAAAGTTGTTTCAGCAGTTCTAACCTGTTTGAGAGATTTTGACGAATTCCTTCTTGAAGACGTCCTCCAGTCGCTCTTTCAGTTCAGAGACAGATTTCCTCACGGCCTCAAAAGAGATTTGTGGACTGACAGTGATGCTGGGTAAGTCTCCAGGTCCAGGAGCTGCACAGAGAGACTGACAGCTCTACAGACAGATAGAATAGACAGACAGACAACAGTCTCAATACAGATTCCTGTGCAGATGCCAGGAGCAGATATTTGTAAATGAGGAACACACCTCAACATGTATGTACATAGTGCAGACTGTCAGAGAGCCAGTGATGTTACCTGGAGGAAATGGATGTGATCCTCTGTGTGTGAAAGCTGCTCCATCTCAGCATCTCTCCTCCTCAGCTCAGCAATCTCCTGCTCCAGTCGCTCCAGGAGTCCTTCAGCCCGACTCACTTCAGCCTTCTCCTGATCTCTGATCAGCTCTTTCACCTCAGAGCGCCTTTTCTCAACGGAGCGGATCAACTCAATAAAGATCCTCTCGCTGTCCTCCACTGCTGCCTGTGCAGAGCGCTGTTAGGAGACACAGAGAGAGGAGGGCTGTATGTGCAGAGCGCTGTGAGGAGACACAGAGAGAGGAGGGCTGTATGTGCAGAGCGCTGTTAGGAGCACAGAGAGAGGAGGGCTGTATGTGCAGAGCGCTGTTAGGAGACACAGAGAGAGGAGGGCTGTATGTGCAGAGCGCTGTTAGGAGCACAGAGAGAGGAGGGCTGTATGTGACACAGCCACGGATCCACATTAGGCCATAGCCTAAAAAGGCAGTCGTGTGTTGGTTTTGTAAGACTGGAATTGAGATCCCAGGGCACCTGGAAACATACCATTGGGGGTGGAAGCCGGTAACGACTCTAGGATGTTATAAACCAGAACTTCGGTGCTGTAAAGTCTGCTGGGACCATCTGGCTTGAAGTTTATGACGTCAAAGGATGTCCCAGGATTTAATGATTCTGGAAATAACGCTTGGACTGTTGTAAAAACCAGAATACGAACAGTGCCACAGTGCCACCATCTGACGTTATCAGGGCAGGCCAAATCTCTGTCCTTAACATATTTTCACACACAACACCACATTGCTATAGAGTGCTTTTGTCCTCAAACAGCCTAAAAACATACACATGGAATTTCTTCTCTTTCCGACATATGATTCCCATTATCTTCTCATCTACGCCGTTGTAGCAGTCTAACCAGGGGCGCACATCTGATCGGGACGCTAAACGCGGCTCCGCTAATCTATTAAAACGCTACTAAAACATCGCAAACAACGCATTACTTTTAACCGCTTCATTCGGTGACTGTTTCTCCCATTCCCGTAATTATCTGGTCCCATCTTATTTTTATCTTCCGCTCAGTCAAATGCTCTATACAGACCAGACAAACTCGCACTAGTTCCACAGTCGAGTCCAACCATAACTAATTAAATTCGTGCAAAGAGGGTAGGCGGAGCAAGAGGTCCAACTTCGGGCTGGAACGTCCGCACTTGGAACTTATTAGACAGACAACAGGCGCTCATTGAATGACTGGCGGTCAATGGAGTTTTTACAAAACAGTTCGCTAAACGGGTCATTATCAGACGGACAAAATCAAAAGTCTCCCTTTTCTTTTCCAGATTATATATGCCTTGGTTGTCAGGACCCAGTGCTACTATTTACAACCCGTTATGGTTTTGACTATCCAATGAAAACCAACTTTAAATCCGGCTGGCGCCGGTCAGACGCGCGCCACTCTCATCATACATTATGCAACTTTAGTTGCTAAGCTAACTGAAAACACTACTGCGCATGTCTGATCACAAAATCCGATGGGATGCAAAGGATATGTCACCAAATATAAAAAAATATTACTTTATTCTATATATAAATGCAGGGGTGCCAATAATTGTGGCACGTGTGCTTTTGTTAAAAATAAAAATTTCTTGATGAGGGATTCTTTTTTCTCATAATAAATTTCCTTCAATTAAAAGTTGGACTTTTCTAAAAAATAATTGTTGGACTATTTATTTATTTTATTTTACTGCTTTAACAGTTTGTGTGAGGGGTGATCCTGCATTGATGGTACATGTTATCTCCTGCTAGGCCTTTACTTTCCCAGTTCATGACACCGGTACTGACCATATTGAGCTATTTTTTCCTTGATTGAACATCTGCTAATAAAACTTCGATTTCAGTGTCAGAATAATTATTTCCTTTCCTTTTTCTGGGCCATTTTGACTAGGTATCGATCTTTAAATGGAAGTGACAGCCTCCATATAAGGCAATTTATGGGCGTGGATTTATGCTAATCACAAAATAACTTGGACACGCTTCGTACATGAATATGAAAAAATCTATCTTTTCCACACGGTTTGATGAATCCGGCGTAAATTTTTCGTAGCAACTCCTTTCGGACATAAATGTATCTTTGTGTTTTAATATAATGTTGCTGATTACATCTTAATTACATATTAATGGTTACATATTAATTAATGTCTAGACACAAACCGCAATGGCAGGTACATTGTATACTGTACATGCAAATACTTGTACTCGAAACGTTCACAGTTTTGCATACTTCCAGGTAAGAGAGGAGTGGTAGTGGGGGAGTGGAGGAGAGGAGAGGAGGAGAGGAGTGGTAGTGGGGGAGTGGAGGAGAGGAGAGGAGGAGAGGAGTGGTAGTGGGGGAGTGGAGGAGAGGAGAGGAGGAGAAGAGTGGTAGTGGGGGAGTGGAGGAGAGAAGAGGAGTGGTAGTGGGGGAATGGAGGAGAGGAGAGGAGGAGAGGAGTGGTAGTGGGGGAGTGGAGGAGAGGAGAGGAGGAGAGGAGTGGTAGTGGGGGAGTGGAGGAGAGGAGAGGAGGAGAGGAGTGGTAGTGGGGGAGTGGAGGAGAGGAGAGGAGTGGTAGTAGGGGAGTGGATGAGAGGAGTGGTAGTGGGGGAGTGGAGGAGAGGAGAGGAGGAGAAGAGTGGTAGTGGGGGAGTGGAGAAAAGAAGGTGGGGGGTTAAGAATATTGGGATGCACCCCATGGGTGGACTCCAATCGCTTATTTTATCCGTCTTCGTCTCCTCGGTCCTTGCCTGACCCGGAAATCCAGCGAGGTTCGCCATCTATAAGGACATTCCAGGACAACTGGTACCGCCACCTCTTCATACTAGCACCCGGTCTCGATGTCTGTCTGTCCTGGCCCCACGGTGGTGGAATGAGCTCCCCGTGGAGGTCAGAACAACAGAAAGTTTGACCGCCTTCAAGCGCAGATTGAAGACTCACCTCTTCAAGCTGCACCTCTCTCCATCCCTCCCTACCTCCTTGTGACCTCCCTTGATTATGTGGTTGTGTGGTTGTGTGGTTACCCCCCCAAAAAAAAGAAGAATTCCCAATCATACTGACTGCGCCTGGTACTTTAATTCGTGTTTACCGTTTAGGGTTGTTTTAAACGCACTTGTTCCTAGTTTGGAAATGCACTATGTACGTCGCTCTGCATAAGAGTGTCTGCTAAATGACTATAATGTAATGTAATGTAAATGTAATTCCAAACCGCTAAATGCTCCTCGGAGAAGCGAGGATGCTTCAGTGAGGATGCACAAGTGTAGCCTTTGCGGAAGCCTTTTTTTGGAACACATGACGTGTCCAAAATATCCACCACTCTCCACATCTGCCACGTTGCGGGTACACCCCTACACAAATCTTTTTTTACCATTCCTTTCCATTTATTATAAAGCGCTAATCAATAATGACACTCATTCTCTATAACTAACAAAAGTCACCTTTATTAATGATAAAGAGGCTAAAAATAATTATAGTTAAGCACGTAAGCATAATATGAGCAAGGACGTTCCATTTGCCTAATGCATGTTGCCTCAATTCCTCCGTCCTCGTATCTGATCCTTGAATCCTTTCCTCGCGTCCTCCGTTGGGCGGAGCTAAGGAGCGAGGAAAGGACGTGAGAAAAGGTTATGCATGTAACCATAATGCTTTTAAGCCTCTTTTTTCATGAATAAACATGGCTTTTGCTCGTCATAAACAATGAGTGTCATTATGCATTAAAGCGCATTATAATAAATGGAAAGGAATGGTAAAATTGGGTTTGTGTAGGGGTGTACCTGTCACGTAGCAGATCTGGAGAGGTGGATCATTTATACACGTCGCACGTTCCGAGAAAAGGCTTCCGGAAATGGCTACATTCATGCTTCCTCACTGAAGCATCCTCCAGTAGCCTCCTCGTTCCCCACTCCTCTCTCCTCCGAGGAGCATTTAGCGGTTTGGAATGTCCTTAAAGATGGCAAACCTCGATGGATTTCCGGGTCAGGCAAGGACCGAGGAGACGAAGATGGATAAAATAAGCGATTGGAATGAACCCCAGGGCTGTGTCCCAATCAGCACCCTTCCATACTATTAGGTAGGCTTGTTGAGTACACTGGGGCTGTGTCTGAATCAGCACCTTTCCATACTATTAGGTAGGCTTGTTGAGTACACTGGGGCTGTGTCTGAATCAGCACCCTTCCATATGATTAGGTAGGCTTGTTGAGTAGACGCGGTGAAAAAGTCGTTATGTAGGCAAAATTTTCTCGAAATATAGTATACTTTAAACCCCCGTATGACACACTTACTTCCGGGGTTTCGCTGAGTACATTCGGGAGCACACTTTTCAAGAAGTACACAAACATTTTGGTCGCATAAATATGACGTGAAGCTTCGTTTTCAAAAGATGAGGCTCAGCTTCGCTGACGTTTTCCTTCAAATACAACAAAAACATGTGACATGGCAACGCAAAGGTGGGGTACAAGTTTGCCAGATCTTGCAAGACTTTCCAGCCAATTCAAAACTAGCCCAAAATATATTTTTAACTGAAACCAACGTATTTTAAATAGAAATCATCATATTTTTACTTTGTAAAATAAGTGTGTGCGTTGCGACTTTTCATTTTTACCCATGACTGCACTTTGAAAGTAGCCAAATTTAGCTGTAAAACCTCGGACATAGCAACACTGGTGGGACGTCTTACGACACAGGATGGATGGAAAATGGTATTGCTGATATTTTTCCCAGACTGTACGTTGCGTGCTACACAGTGCACATTGAACAGCACACTTCTGCCAGTGCACTGTGCGCAGGAGACAGGGCGCAGTAGATAGGGCTCTGATTTGGACACAGTGCACTGTACGCAGGAGACAGGGCGCAGTAGATAGGGCTCTGATTTGGACACAGTGCACTGTACGCAGGAGACAGGGCGCAGTAGATAGGGCTCTGATTCGGACACAGTACACTGTACGCAGGAGACAGGGCGCAGTAGATAGGGCTCTGATTCGGACACAGTGCACTGTACGCAGGAGACAGGGCGCAGTAGATAGGGCTCTGATTCGGACACAGTACACTGTACGCAGGAGACAGGGTGCAGTAGATAGGGCTCTGATTCTGACACAGTGCACTGTACGCAGGAGACAGGGCGCAGTAGATAGGGCTCTGATTCAGACACAGTGCACTGTACGCAGGAGACAGGGCGCAGTAGATAGGGCTCTGATTCAAACACAGTGCACTGGACGCAGGAAACAGGGCGCAGTAGATAGGGCTCTGATTCGGACACAGTGCACTGTACGCAAGAGACAGGGTGCATAGATAGGGCTCTGATTCGGACACAGTGCACTGTACGCAGGAGACAGGGCGCAGTAGATAGGGCTCTGATTCGGACACAGTGCACAGCCCAGACCACTGTTCCAGGGAGGGAGTAGGCAGAATTGCAAGAGTTGTATGAGAAGGAAGGGGATAATTCAGCTTCGAGTGGAGCCAGCAATGTGGTCCAGTTATTGATTTCTTTGGTGTGTGTTTTAAAAAAAAAAAATTATTCTCCTGTTGCATATATATATATATATATATATTTTTTTTTTGTCTCTGTTTGGATCATTCTAAATATGGTGGAACGCACTTTATATAATTCTGGGACCACAGAATTGGTCACCTGACCACACAGAATTGGTCACCTGACACTGTACATTTTAACTAGGCCTTTCACTCAGGCTGTTCCCCACAGTGTGGCTCAGTGGGATTGAGCCCCACAGGACTGGAAAGTGGCCCAACACTGGGCTGCTCACTGGCTGACTGGAGGAGAGCCCTGACTGAGCCCTGAAATGGCTCTTCCAGCAGCACACTGTCTTCTCCTCTGGTCAGTACCAACCTTGAGTGACTGCACAGCCTGTCTCAGATCCTGCAGCTCCTTCTCTCTCTCCTGGATTCTCTGCTGGAATTTACTCTGTGTGGCCAGCAGCTGCTTCTGTGGACAGATATTTTTCACATGATATTACAATATTCAGATGTTCAACTACATAGCAGAAGTAGAAAACTTTACTATCCCTCAGGGGGAAATTGGTTTTGCAGCCAGATAAAGTCAATAATGCAAACAAAAACCCAGTACATACAATACAAAACTCTGAGACATTACATTACATTAAGAGCTTTAAAAGTGGACCCAAAAGGTGATTTGCTATTTAAAAAGGGAATGACTAGAAGAATAAATTAACTCTTGGATGTATAATTCTTACTGAGCGGTACAGACAGACGTCTGCCTGAGGGTAGGAGATTAAACTCTGTCTACAGGGGGTGGGTTGAATCATTTAAAATAATCTCCACTTTCTTAAGTGCCCTAATTTTGTACAGTGCAGTCATGCTGGTTTCGTGGCTGTCCTATGATTTTGCTACAGAATTTAAGAATTCTTCCCAGTCTGTTCAGGTTGGCTGTACTTGTATTTCCAAACGAACATGTAAAACAGCAGGTTAAAACTCTTTAAATGAAGGATCTATAAAACAGTGTAAGGATGGTACAGTCCACATTAATTAATCTCATCAGCTTCCTTTAGAAAAAGAGGAGCTGCTGCCCTTTCTTGTACATCAGGTTGATGCATCTGTTCCCAGCACAGCTTGCTGTCCAACAAGCCCCAGATATTTATATTCTTCCACAACCTGAATGTGTTCACCTGATTACTTGTATTGGGCCTTGTATTGTATTGTTTAGGCCTTGTATTGGGCCTTGTATTGTATTGTTTAGGCCTTGTACTGGTACTTGGCTTTCCTTACGTCCCTTTGTACCTGTCTTTGGGCCTCCTTTTTCAACTGTTCAGTGTTCATCACCCAGGAGAAAAGCGTACTTCTTTTTGTTAAGAGCAAATTGACATTTTTTTGTCACCCATAGTTTGTCATTTTTACATATTTGAAAACACAATAGGTCTGACAGAGTCCACAAAAAAATAAATATAGCTTGATACTACTATCCATATTCCAAATTAAACTAAATACCACTTCTATACACTGATAGCAGGCCAGTGTGTAAAGTGTACTGGTCTTATTGGTAAAGCTTATGTGTGAGTGAACTAGCTGCTCCAGTTGTGTTGATTCCCATTTAGGGAGTGAATAGGGGGGTGAGGGGTGTGAACAGAGCTGTCACAGAGAGCGGACTTGGGTTCACTTCCTGCTCTTACTGCTTTTATTACTGTGGACTACAGAGCTGGATATCACTCTGTTGTTGTCTGTTGTTCAGACCTCAAAGTAACTGCATTGTACTTTTTCAAACTTATCAAACATTTCAAAACATAATCTATCAATAAATACATTAATCAAATTCAATAAAAAGCAAGTCATAAACCTACACATTGTGGAAATAATCCAAGATAATATTTGTCATCATCAGTGTAAAAAAGCGTGAGTGTTTTGTGTAAGAGTTTCAGTCCTTACCTGTTTCTCAGTCCTTTCTGCTGCAGCTGAGACTGTTTTATGGCCGCTGTGTTCATCCATCACACACAGCAGACAGATACACTGCTGATCGGTACGGCAGTAAACATCCAGCAGTTTGTCATGATGAGAGCAGATCTTCTCCTGTAGGTTTCCAGTGGCTTTGACCAGTTTGTGCTTCTTAAAGGCAGGAGATTCATAGTGAGGCTGGAGGTGAGTTTCACAGTAAGAGGCCAGACACACCAGACAGGTCTTGATGGCTTTGCAGTTTCTCCCAGTGCAGAAATCACACACCATGTCTCCAGGTCCAGCATAACAGTGAGCAGGAGGAGCAGCTTGGAGTCCTGTCTTCTTCAGTTTCTCCACCACTACAGCCAGCATGGTGTTTCTGCCCAGAACAGGCCTTAGGGTGAAGGTCTGCCTGCACTGGGGACAGCTGTAGACACCAGTATGATCATTCTGATCCCAGCAGCCCTTAATACAGCCCA
Organism: Ilyophis sp. 1 JC-2022; assembly: GCA_022702515.1. Lineage (NCBI taxonomy): Eukaryota > Metazoa > Chordata > Actinopteri > Anguilliformes > Synaphobranchidae > Ilyophis > Ilyophis sp. 1 JC-2022. The sequence goes on from CM040395.1 coordinate 153,410,798, forward strand.
TACAGTAACTGTGTCCACAGGGAATAGTCACCGGATCCTTCAGTAGATCCAGACAGATCGGACAGCTGAACTGGTCCTGATCTAGAAAACCTCCACCTTCAGCCATGTTACCGCTCACGCTGACAGAGACAGAGTTAAGTTTCGTTTCTCTGAAACTGCGTGAGAGAGAGAGAGACTTCCTGGTTCTGCCCACAGATGTAGGAGGAGTGGTGTTGGACTGAGGCCAGGCTGAGCGGAGAGTAGATATTTGGCGTTTATTTAGTTCCAAAAATATCGCGCGCGTGGAGCTGTGAAATGAAGAGAACCGTATCCGTAAATGTCCAGATGTGAAGCGAGCGAGCAGAGAACCAATCCACATGAAGGAGCTTTTGTTTCGCGTGCAAAAATGCAGTCCCGCGACTACCGCGAGCACGGAGCTGTGACACGAGCGAACTTGCTCTAGCAAGAAAATTTATTTCCTCACGATGGGATACGGAGTGTGTCCCAATACTCGAAAAATGCACCCTCTTTCCTAAACTACCACCTGCTCTTCCCCGTGCCCCGTAAACCCTTCTTTGTGTCCTAATCTAATGTTGCTGATTTCATACTAATTACATATTAATGGTTACAAATTAATGTCTGGATGCAAACCGCAATGTCAGGTACATTGTATACTGTACATGCAAATACTTTACTCAAAAGTAAAATACTCAAAACATTCAGGAAGTTTTGCATACTTCCAGGAAAGAGGGGAGTAGTGGAAAGGAGGTGGGGAGTGAAGAATATTGGGACGCACCCACAGAGTGGCTCATGTCTCCAGTCTTTTGATTGGTCACGGTAAATACCGAGATTGGCCATTTGATCGCAAATATACTGTGACTAAGAACATGGCTGATCATGCGAGATATTAATTTTTAATAATAAGTGGTCGGCACACCCCCCAGTCGACAGTGGAGGATGAGACCACACACATAATACCAAATACAGGGCACATATCCACATGCACAGCAGCACAGACATATACATGCTAATATGCACTTTAAAGAGATGCTTCTCTGCACATTACATGTTGTGATGGGAGCTTGTGCAGAAAACAGCGCTGTGGTGAATGTGTGCAATGATAGAGATACCAACACCAACTCAGATCCAACCCAGCGCTTAGCTGGGGCTTTAATAAACCAACATTAAAGTTGGTACAAACACAAGAAGAAAACAGAAAAATAAACCTAACTCCATTTTGGAGTCTACCTTCACTTCTTCTTCTCTGATTCCCTCCCTACACCTGGATGACTAAGCGATTTTCCAGAGCATCAAACAAACACAAGCGCAATGGCTCTCTGAGAGTTAAATCCATTCCAGTTTCAGAAAAGTCCAGGCCAGTTCTTCAGTCATGCAGGGTCAGTTCACCAGACAGTTCCTCCAACAAAACAGGTTGTACACAAATTCCAATGTCGCCAGAAAACTAATATTTACAGCAATTCTCCCTCTACAACAGAAAGGTGAAATTGTTGCAGTGAAAGAAGTCATTTTTGTGACCCTGACGTTGGTCTCCATATTTGGTGACCCTGGCGTTGGTCTCCATGTTGTGTGTGTCATCCACAGTAGCGGCACATGGTCGCTCACAAGGGTGAACCAGACCCAGTGAATAATACCTCAGGCTGTCGAGTGCCCGCTTCATTTCCAGCCACTCTTTCTCCTCGGTGGAGTACTTCTGCTCCTGGGGGCAGTAACTTCCTACTGACGTACCAGATCGGGTGTTCCTCCCCATTACTCTCCTGAGACAGAACGCCCCCCCCCCCCCCCCCCACTTCAGACACATCAGTGTGGACCACCATCTCCACGCTGCAGTCAGGATTCACCAATACTGGGCTGGAGCACAGGGCCCTCTTCAAACTCTGGAAGGCCTGTTCAGGGTCCACTGTCCACCTCACCATCTGGGGCTGGGCCTTGTGAGTGAGTTCTGTCCAGGGGGCAGCTAGGGAGGCAAAGTCAGGAATGAAGTGTCTATAATAACCCGTCAGTACTAACAATGGTCTCAAATGTTTTTTGTTCACCGATCTATAACTTCTGTAAATATCGAAACTATCCATCACACATAAAACCTGTCTGGGCCAATCAGAAACACACATAAAACCTGTCTGGGCCAATCAGAAACACACACTAAAACTGAATAATCCAAAAAAAAAAGTCAACTATGCCTTTAATCCTCATATTATTTTTGGCATAATTCAATGTTTCATGTCTCTTAAAAACCAGTGAACCTTATTTTTTTTATTTTGACACTACAATGTGTTGGGATTAAATAGCAAATATGCAATGAACAGAAATCTGTATTGAGGCTGTTCTCTATCTGTCTGTCTGTCTGTCTGCCTGTAGAGCTGTCAGTCTCTCTGTACCACTCCTGGACCTGGAGACTTACCCAGCATCACTGTCAGTCCACACATCTCTTTTGAGGCCGTGAGGAAATCTGTTTCTGAACTGAAAGAGCGACTGGAGGACGTCTTCAAGGTGGAGTTTTTAAAAGTTTCTGGAAGAGGTTGTAGGACAAACCCTGCTGCAGAAAGTGAGCTCAGCCACTGCACACAACACACTGGTGAGGTGCTCTGCCTCAGATTCACTTTTACATCATGAAAGGCACTTTTACAGGTTATATATTAATAACAGGGGTGAGTGATATTTCAGTCTGTCTCACAATATATTCGTTTCTCTCTCCAAGATAAATACTTAGAGTTTCTTTATCATTTTCAATTGCTTTATTGTGCAACAGGGGAAGACAATTGAATACAAACATTTTGGCTGCAAAGCCTTCTTCAGTGTGCCATGGTGCATTGTCTCCAATCCAATTTGAGAATTGAGAATGTCTAAATTCATTACAGCTTACAAATAATTAATCAATTAAATACACCCTCAATTTACTCCGAGGATCGGGGTTCGCACCCCGGTCCTGCCATAGCCGAGCGTGGCCGGTGCCCTGTGGAAAGCGGCAATTGGCGGCCGCTTCCGGGTGGGGGGAGGGGCTCGGAGAGAATCGCTGCGCACGGACGACCCAGGAGGAGGTGGGGTCACGGTCAGGAGCTCGAGGAGCCGCGCCCTGTAGAGGACGTGGTGCCCTCCTTCCTACAACTAGTACCGGTTGACGGGGTTGTGCGCAGTGGTTCTCAAGCGGTTGCTACATGGGGGGGAATTGAATTAGAATAGGGGTTCAATTGGCTACCAAATTGGGAGAAAAAGGGAAAAATCAGAAACAAATTTAAAAAAAATAAAATAAAATACACCCTCAATTACTCATAGGCGAGTGCTCTAACATCCTGGTACAGATTTTTCAATGAACCATAACAATCCACTCAAGGAAGTTAAATTAAACAAACAATATATATAAATGTGGCAATATAAAGAGCATTAAGAATATTGTTGTGAAACCTCACTCACCCACCATCCCTCTCCATTCCAAGTAGATACAAGCCTGTATATCTGCAGTGTCATTTTTTTTGGTACACCAATGCTTCCCAAGCCTTTTCCGTCAGGCCTGGTAATAGGACATTTTTTAAGCCACCCCCCCAAAGCTTAGATGTCTGTACCTTATCTTTCAACTCCACCCCACCCCTTGCTGTCTTTCTGCGGCCCCCCCTCGCGGGTAACCCCCCCACCTCTTTGGGAAGCGCAGGGCTACATCAGTGCACCCAGGCCTACTGCAGGTTACAACAGCTTCTCCACATGGCTGGCAAGCTAAGCTAGTCACCAGGCTAAAGGCTGGGACAGCAGGGCTGATTGAGGAATATTACCCTCAGAGAGAGGTGAGCCCCTGGTGTCCTGCCTGTCCTTTGCTACCTGCTTCCTGTGCCAGGAGGAAGTGGCATGTCCGTCTCACCCTGGTACTCAGAGATGCTTAAGGACTGAACAGAACCCTGAGCAAAATTAATTCCGGAATCTTGTCCAGTGGAGGCAGGCTGAAAAGGTGGAGGGTGACAAAGCCAGGACTCTCTTCCTCAGGGCGACGTGCATGCCTTCAGTAATCTCTGTCCACATCTGCTCAGTGCTGCCACCTACTGTCAAAATACACAGCAACAGGTTTGGTTATGACTGACAGCTATAGATGTGTTTCTACAAAACTATAATGCGAATGTACACAATTTTACCAAAAAATAGTGTATTCAGTATGGGTTGATTGTTGTTAAATAATGAATTATTGTTAAATCGTTGATTGCAGTTTTTGAAAACGTATTAATGATACAGATTCACACAATGTTTTTGATTCATTCATTTTTGGGAAGATCAGACTCAGTGCTTCTCAGTACTTCATAATAGAGCCTACATTAGTGAAGTTTGATTTTAAAGTTTTCATTTGAATACTTTTTTTGTCAAGCTTTTGAGGAAGTTTCTCCCTAATTGACTCATACATCGACAATGACATTTCATTTTAAAGGAGTTTGTTAGCCAATGACATGTACTCTGTGTGTGTGTGTGTGTGTGTGTGTGTGTGTGTGTGTGTGTGTGTGTGTGTGTGTGTGTGTGTGTGTGTGAATAACGGACGTGACTGAGATGAGTGATTTCTTTATGACAGCATAAAAACATCTGACATCTTTAGTTTAATTTTACATTAGGTGTAGATCCATACTGGGATATGGAACATATGCAGGCTATATGGAATAAACATAAGCTATATGGAATATATGTAGTCAGCTGTGTGTGCAGAGAGCAGATATTTCAAAAGTATCACTTACTGCTGGGCGGGTCAAACTCAAGGCTGGTCCTCATCTGGTACCGGAGGTCTGAGCTGCTATTCTGATTGGCCATCGCTCCGCTCACTGTCCAAGCACACAGTAACAGGTTGGGTCAACACTGGCATCTATACGTTTATCTCTACATAATTACCATGTGCTTAACTGAAATAACCTACTGCTGCCCAATCCCAGTTCTAACATTCCGCCAGCACTCTGCCCCAGACATATAGGCAGACCATGCTGATGGGGCCTAACACAGCTGATGAGATACAGGCAGACCATGCTGATGGGGCCTAACACAGCTGATGAGATACAGGCAGACCATGCTGATGGGGTCTAACACAGCTGATGAGATACAGGCAGACCATGCTGATGGGGCCTAACACAGCTGATGAGATACAGGCAGACCATGCTGATGGGGCCTAACACAGCTGATGAGATACAGGCAGATAGCTGGCAGTTTGACTTTCTCTGTATGAAAGATTTTCAGTGACTTTATAAAATGCAATCGCCATAGTGACACATAGTGAAATGTAACTAATGCATATCTGAATTTGCTTTTACATAACGATGCCCATTTTTCAGGAAATAATTAAAAATAAAACGCATATTGCATTGGATTTCATGCTCTGTGAAAAAGACAGAAATGCAATACGGGGTGTATTGTTTCTCAACGCGCTTTTCATTCCACAACTTTTTCATTGCATTGCATTGCGCTCTGTGCCACTGGATGCCACGCGGAACGTGACACAATTCAAAGCAATCCTCATTATTGTATTTGTTGAACGGCAGAGCGGTCTGTCACTGCTTGTATCAGCACCACGGCATTTCTGTGCCTAAATAAAATGTAATAAACTGCAATCATAGTCTCGGATGTCAGAGCAAGTCGGCGAGACGCAAATTAAATAAAATAAACCTGAAAGCTGAACGGCTGAAAAGTGAGAAAGCTGAAAAGCTTACTGCGCTGTGTTTGGGTTTATTTTCACTTTGTTACTTTATTATTTTTACCCAGAACCTGTGACGGGGAACAGTTAAATTTTTTGTTTATTTGTTTGTGCAGCACTTGTCATATGATGAGGTGGGTTACTTTAAATACGTCCAGCTATTGTCTCTTTCTCTCTCTCTCTCTGTGAAAACCGGAATAGCTGCATTTCTGCAGGGGCGTCACCCGGAGAGTGACGGAAATAGTTCGACACTGTTTGGCCCAGACAGTTTCTGTGTGCAAGGAAGCATATGATGGATACATAGAGAAGTTTCTGATGACATGCAGGCTTCATAATAACTGGCATAGGGGCCTCTGCATTAAAGCAAGAAAATAATCCTAAGGTTAAAGAAAGCAGCTGGGACAGTAATGTTACTCCTCCAGGGGTTTTAGGGGGGTACCTTTGTACATTTCCTGATTATTCTACATTTGTCATCGTTTTGGCAGAGCAAATACCTGCATACTCATATTACATGTATTATCTGTGTATATATCTGTACACTCATGTTATATGTATTATCTGTGTATATACCTGTACACTCATGTTATATGTATTATCTGTGTATATACCTGTACATTCATGTTATATATATTATCTGTGTATATACCTGTACACTCATGTTATATATATTATCTGTGTATATACCTGTACACTCATGTTATATGTATTATCTGTGTATATACTTGTACACTCATGTTAAATGTATTATCTGTGTATATACCTGTATACTCATATTATATGTATTACCTGCGTATATACCTGTATACTCATATTATATGTATTATCTGTGTATATACCTGTATACTCATATTATATGTATTATCTGTGTATTTCTGACTGGGGTACACAGACACACTGGTATGACATACTATGCATGTCTATACAGGCCTTTCCTGCTATGAATACACACACAGTCTTTCAATACATCTGCCCTTTGGTCTCTAAGATGACATATTTCCATAGGAATCAGCTCTTTCTGCATAGCCTGGCCTCAGAGTGTGTGCGTGTACAGGGAGAGAGGTAGAAGTGTGTGCTTGTACAGGGAGAGAGGTAGAAGTGTGTGCTTGTACAGGGAGAGGGGTAGAAGTGTGTGCTTGTACAGGGAGAGAGGTAGAAGTGTGTGCTTGTACAGGGAGAGAGGTAGAAGTGTGTGCTTGTACAGGGAGAGAGGTAGAAGTGTGTGCTTGTACAGGGAGAGGGGTAGAAGTGTGTGCTTGTACAGGGAGAGAGGTAGAAGTGTGTGCTTGTACAGGGAGAGAGGTAGAAGTGTGTGCTTGTACAGGGAGAGAGATAGAAGTGTGTGCTTGTACAGGGAGAGAGGTAGAAGTGTGTGCTTGTACAGGGAGAGAGGTAGAAGTGTGTGCTTGTACAGGGAGAGAGGTAGAAGTGTGTGCTTGTACAGGGAGAGGGGTAGAAGTGTGTGCTTGTACAGGGAGAGAGGTAGAAGTGTGTGCTTGTACAGGGAGAGAGGTAGAAGTGTGTGCTTGTACAGGGAGAGAGGTAGAAGTGTGTGCTTGTACAGGGAGAGAGGTAGAAGTGTGTGCTTGTACAGGGAGAGAGGTAGAAGTGTGTGCTTGTACAGGGAGAGAGGTAGAAGTGTGTGCTTGTACAGGGAGAGAGGTAGAAGTGTGTGCTTGTACAGGGAGAGAGGTAGAAGTGTGTGCTTGTACAGGGAGAGAGGTAGAAGTGTGTGCTTGTACAGGGAGAGAGGTAGAAGTGTGTGCTTGTACAGGGAGAGAGGTAGAAGTGTGTGCTTGTACAGGGAGAGAGGTAGAAGTGTGTGCTTGTACAGGGAGAGAGGTAGAAGTGTGTGCTTGTACAGGGAGAGAGGTAGAAGTGTGTGCTTGTACAGGGAGAGAGGTAGAAGTGTGTGCTTGTACAGGGAGAGAGGTAGAAGTGTGTGCTTGTACAGGGAGAGAGGTAGAAGTGTGTGCTTGTACAGGGAGAGAGGTAGAAGTGTGTGCTTGTACAGGGAGAGAGGTAGAAGTGTGTGCTTGTACAGGGAGAGAGGTAGAAGTGTGTGCTTGTACAGGGAGAGAGGTAGAAGTGTGTGCTTGTACAGGGAGAGAGGTAGAAGTGTGTGCTTGTACAGGAGAGAGGTAGAAGTGTGTGCTTGTACAGGGAGAGAGGTAGAAGTGTGTGCTTGTACAGGGAGAGAGGTAGAAGTGTGTGCTTGTACAGGGAGAGGGGTAGAAGTGTGTGCTTGTACAGGGAGAGAGGTAGAAGTGTGTGCTTGTACAGGGAGAGCGGTAGAAGTGTGTGCTTGTACAGGGAGAGAGGTAGAAGTGTGTGCTTGTACAGGGAGAGAGATAGAAGTGTGTGCTTGTACAGGGAGAGAGATAGAAGTGTGTGCTTGTACAGGGAGAGAGGTAGAAGTGTGTGCTTGTACAGGGAGAGAGGTAGAAGTGTGTGCTTGTACAGGGAGAGAGGTAGAAGTGTGTGCTTGTACAGGGAGAGTGGTAGAAGTGTGTGCTTGTACAGGGAGAGAGGTAGAAGTGTGTGCTTGTACAGGGAGAGAGGTATAAGTGTGTGCTTGTACAGGGAGAGAGGTATAAGTGTGTGCTTGTACAGGGAGAGAGGTAGAAGTGTGTGCTTGTACAGGGAGAGAGGTAGAAGTGTGTGCTTGTACAGGGAGAGAGAGGTAGAAGTGTGTGCGTGTACAGGGAGAGAGGTAGAAGTGTGTGCTTGTACAGGGAGAGAGGTAGAAGTGTGTGCTTGTACAGAGAGAGAGGTAGAAGTGTGTGCTTGTACAGGGAGAGAGGTAGAAGTGTGTGCTTGTACAGGGAGAGAGGTAGAAGTGTGTGCTTGTACAGGGAGAGAGGTAGAAGTGTGTGCTTGTACAGGGAGAGGGGTAGAAGTGTGTGCTTGTACAGGGAGAGCGGTAGAAGTGTGTGCTTGTACAGGGAGAGAGGTAGAAGTGTGTGCTTGTACAGGGAGAGAGGTAGAAGTGTGTGCTTGTACAGGGAGAGAGGTAGAAGTGTGTATGGAGGTAGATTTATATCAAAAATAAACAAGCACAAAAGTATAATCCACAATTGTATTTACCATCCACACACACACACACCTCATTTTGTGTTCGTAGATATAATCCACAATTGTATTTACCATCCACATACACACACCTCTCAGTTTGTGTTTCGTAAAATAATCCACAAGTCTGTGTTTTCCATCCACACACAATCACCTCTCAACTTGTGTTTCGTAAATCATCATTTGCATGAATGCAAAAATTATATTCACAAATGCAAATAACATTTACAGTGTTTCCAATGTTCGCATGTACAAATCAAAAGCTTAGCTTGCGAACTGGCGAATCTACATTTGCCGATCGAAAGACACGCTTGATCTGCTTGGATTTACGGACAGAATTTTGAGACAAATTTTCCGCTGTTTTTCACCGTGTCGATTCACGCTAGCTTAATTTGCGATTCATAAACTAAACTTCTTCTTCTTTGGTGCTACATAACACGGCGGTTTGTGTGTTCGGCTCATCAGCGCCACTTTTAGAACAAGTGGCCAAAACTGCACATTATCTTTAAGAAGTGGATTCATGGTAAATTTAATTAAAACAACCGAGTTTTGAGTTTATTTAGGTTGTAAAGTTAACCCCACGCTAATCTTGCGATGGCAAGTTTTTTAAACAGTCATTGCACAAAACTCCTATCAGATTGCATGTAGCTAGCTAGCTAGATTACATTACACAGGGGTAGGTCCGTACACAGTAGCTACATAACTCTTTCGCCCCTCATGGAAAAGATTATGTAAAACAAACTCAACCATGTGAAGTATTGTAGCCAATTAAATTAATTTGACAGCTATTCTCACTGATACCGATGTCTCCTATGAAATCTTTTATTTGTTCAGCTAGCTAGCTAGTAGATAAGACACCTAAATGAAAATGATCATTCAGATTGCATGGAGTGCTCTCCTTATTTTAGCTCAGTGTTGTACTTCCTAGTTCCTATCAATGTACGGACCTACCCCTGTGTAATGTAATTATTTATTTTACTTAATTTGCGTCTCGCCGACTTGCTCTGACATCCGAGACTATGATTGCAGTTTATTACATTTCATTTAGGCACAGAAATGCCGTGGTGCTGATACAAGCAGTGACAGACCACTCTGCTGTTCAATAAATACAATCATGAGGATTGTTTTGAACTGTGTGGCATCCAGTGGGCACATCAATTACATTCACAAGTGTACATTTAATTGTGCCACAAAAACCACATGCAGACGTTTAAATCAATTATAGGCCACAATAAATACAATAACGACAATTACTTAGCATTTTGTCACATTGAGAGCAACGCTCTATGGTCACAGAGCGAAATGCAATGGGTATGTGGATTACATTCCGAGGTCAGTACTACATTTAATTGTGGCATGAAAACTGCGTACTGGTATTGAAAAACAATGCACCCCATTTTGTATCTCGGTATTTTTCACAGAACATGAAATCCAACGCAATGCGTTTTATTTTTAATTACGGTGTGATAAACGCAAACGTCTATCACACCGTAGTGGTAGAATAAATAAGTATTTGTGTTCTTAACCAGTCAGCTACATCTGTTAACTCCTGTACTCCCCTCTCACAAACTGTCCAAGGCCTGCAGGGTGGAAGATATGACAAAAAACTACCTGGGAGCAAAAGCCTCTTTAGTGAGCAATGGAGCCGAATGGGAAGGGCTTTGCCACAGAACTGCAAAAACAATCCATAAAGAGATCAGCAGGAAAGGAGGGTGTGGAGAGTGTGGTCTGGGACGGAATAATGAGTCCTGGAGTTTGTACTGCTCTCCCTTCAGTGACTCCTTCTTGCACAATAATGAGGACACTGACATCCCTGTTCCCTCTTCCTCCAAAAATAGGAGTGTACCTGGATCACAGGGCAGGAACTCTGTCCTTCTACAGCGTCTCTGACACAATGACCCTCCTGCACAGAGTCCAGACCACATTCACTCAGCCCCTCTATCCTGGGTTTGGGGTTTATACTAAATCCTCTGTAAAACTGTGTGATCTGGGATGATGCAGAGTGAAGATCAGCTGTAATTAGAGAGAAATTATTAAATTAAATGAAAGGGGTAGTCCACTGAAATTTACTTTTAGGCTAATATTTTAGAATTTCTGAAAATGTTGAGCAATTTTCCAAGCTTTTTCGCTGATATGAGCATGGACGATGTGAACTATGTGATGTGATGTGATTGAATTGACCGTACCTGACCGTACATTGACCGTACCTGACCACCTACTCTACCCAGCTTCTGGTCCAGACTATGGTCACCTCACGCCTGGACTACTGTAACTCCCTGCTCGCAAGCCTACCAGCCTGCGCCATCCTGCCTCTTCAACTGATCCAGAACACAGCTGCCTGGCTTGTGTTCAACCTCCCGAAATGTTCACATATCAGCCCCCTGTTGAGGTCACTCCACTGGCTACCAGTTGCAGCCATAATCAGGTTCAAAGTTCTGACCCTGGCAAAGGTGTTGTATGGGGTCATTTGTGGCGTAGCTGTATTTTAAACTTCACAGACGTCCACTTACCTCGGGCTCTAAAATGAGAAGTGAGTTTTTTTAATGTTATTTTTCATTTTTAGGGATAAAAGATTAGTCAATTGGGCGTCATAAAATGTCAAGATAATCTGAGGGTTAAGCCTCTAGCTGCCAGTGGGACAAAGCCTTCTTCCCCACAAATAGAGAAATAAAAAAAACTTGCGTTGTCATGCCCTTCTCTTCATGGCCACATGGGGTCGCTGTCATACACATTACAGTAGAGTCCCTATATAGAGAGAGTAGCGACAACTCACGATTTGACTCCATTTTGAGTCCATTCATTGCGGAGCCGCCGTATGGCGCTAGTGCATTGAACCGTGTATTCTATTATGTTCTCTATGTATGAGAGATGGGAATGGTCTTTTCCATGTTGATAATGAACAAATTATGTGAAGATGACAAAATAGAAGATTTATGACAACTAAGAGCCATATGATAAAGAAGAAAATCACAGAGCTGGTTGTGATTTAACAGTCACAGACATTTAGAACCATGACAAAGAAGGAATTAACTAGACAGGTACACCTGCTGCTTATTTCAGCCTCATTTTAATTTCAGGGAGGGAACTCTCACCTCCCTGCTTATACATGTACAATTCAATGTTATTTATTTATTTATTTAAATGTTCTCCACATTGGCAGGTGCACACAAAGAATTAAATTTTGAAATTAAATTAAAAATGTAATTAAACAATGAAATTAAACAAATCTATTTCACTTTTGCAGCCAGTTGTCTCATTGCCTTCACCCCCTTCTTTGCTTGTGCAGCTTGGGGAAAATAAATCTTTGGTATAACCTACTCTTAAAAGCTAGGGTTTATTTATTTATTTATTTATTGCATTTCTTTACCCAGGGTATGCCCAAACAGTTAAAAACTGGTTTCCATTGGGGCCCTGCATTCATGTAAATACTGCATACGTACTGTACTACATGCAATTAAAAATAAAAACCAAATTTAAATTTAACAAACACTCAAGCCGTCAAGGCATTACAAATATGTCCATAATTTTCTTAATTACGTATGGAAAGGTAGAGGGTGTTTTCTCTTGTCTTAAACCATACTCCATAATAATGACATCACAAAAGTACAAATATGTGCAAGTTAATTCAATACGCATATGGGACCATTACCACTGACCTGGCAGAGAACTGAGGAAGAAGTTGCTTTCCATCCAACACGACTGACTCTGTTCTCCCAGATTTCCCGTCTTTTTGCATCTGATGGAAATCTATACATCTTGAATCCCTTCTCCGTTCTATTTGTGCACCCACAAGCGCTACAACCTGTCATTTTGTCGTAAAATCGATATGCGTCTGATCCCGATCCTGTCCGCGATGGACTCAAAATGGCTCCACGCAATCACGTGACTAGATTTTTCCGGACCCTCTATGTCGCTACTCTCTCTACATAGGGACTCTACATTGCAGTTGACAGCCTCGGCAGTTCAGCAATGATCAGGGAAGTGTCTTTCTAATATGTCAACATCTGTATATATCTTCTTTATGGTTTCCCATTCTCTTTATTCCTTAATATGTTCTTGTTAAACTCTTTCTTGCACTAGAGAGCAGTGCCAAGATTGGGTTACAAAAACAGTGGTATTTACTCCTGGTTTAAATGTTTAAAAGTGCTGTTTGACAGACTGGCCTGTCCAGTGGAGTCCAGCCACGTTCCTGCTGCACCTGATTCCGTCAGTGGCACTAATATCAAGTCAAGTGAAACTTTATCATCATTTTTGAAGAAAATTTTATTTGGTTGCCATTTCCATACCTTAAACAATCACAATATGTGTTTTAATATAATGTTGCTGATTACATCTTAATTTTGTATTAATGGTTACATATTAATGTCTTGACGCAAACCACAATGCCAGGTACATATCCAGAATAGGCAAATGCAAATACTTGTACTGGAAACGTTGAGGCAGTCTTGCATACTTCCGGGTAGGAGGGAGAGTGGAGTGGAGGAGGTGAGGAGTGAAGAATATTGGGACGCACCCCAGGGCCGTGTCCGAATCAACACTCTTCCACACTATTGAGTAGCCTTGGTGAGGCTACAGGACAAGAAAGTCGTTGAGAAGGCAAACATTTTTCAAATTGCAGTATAGTTGAAACACCCAGATGACACACTTACTTCCGGGGTTTTGCTGAGTACATTCGGGAGCACACTTTATAAGGAGTACACAAACATTTTGGTCACATAAATATGACGTGAAGCTTTTAAAAAAATGAGTCGCAGCATCACTGATGTTTTCCTTCAAATACAACAAATACAACACATGACATGGCAGCGCAGAGGCGCCAGATCTTGCAAAACATTCCAGCCAAATGGCAACTCAAAATTTGCCAAAATACTAAAATAACTAAAACCAACGTATTTCAAATAGAAATAATCTTATTTTTACTTTTTAAAATAAGTTTGTGCTTTGCAACTTTAAATTTTTACCTGTGACTCCCAATTTAGCTGTAAAACCGCGGACATGGCAACACAGATGAGACGTCTAATGACCTGCTTATGACACTTCCACAGTACAATTGGAAAATAGTATGGCGAATATATTTCTGCTAAACAGGGCAGATTAAACAGCACACTTTTGCCAGTGTACTGTACGCAGGAGACAGGGCGCAGTAGATAGAGCTCTGATTCAGACACAGTGCTCTGTATGCAGGAGACAGGGTGCAATTGATAGGGCTCTGATTCAGACACAGTGCACTGTATGCAGGAGACAGGGCACAGTAGATAGGGCTCTGATTCAGACACAGTGCACTGTATGCAGGACACAGGGTGCAGTAGATAGAGCTCTGATTCAGACACAGTGTACTGTATGCAGGAGACAGGGTGCAGTAGATAGGGTGCAGTAGACACCGTGCACTGTACACTGGAAACAGGAGACGGGGCACAATATGCCGTTCAGTGCACCGCACCTCTCAATTTCCCCTTAGGCCAGGGGGCCTCAATCTTATCCAGTAAGGGTCGGAATGGGTGCAGGTTTTTGTTCCAACCAAGAAGTAACACGCCTGATTCTACTATTAAAGCCCCTTAGCAAAGACTCTAGTGGTTAGTTAGTAGAATCAGGTGTAACTGCTTGGATGGAACAAAAGTCTGAACCCACACCGGCCAAAACAAAAGCACAAACACTAATAAGAGCAATCGGGGTGAAAGTTACACACGGCTAAAAGCAGGTTTGTTCAGATTCCTGTGTTTTCTGACGTGTGATTAAATATCAGCTCAGATCACTCCTCCCAAAGGGAGACTGTTATTAGGATGTGTTGCCATGGAAACAGTTAATGAGGGCACCAGAGGTTCTGCTGGATCACTCACAACTCATGAGATTAATATTGAGACCAAAAAATAAATACATTTGTTCCATTTTAAGCAGATTTCACTTATTTTAATTCAGTACATTTATGTAATTTTGTTTAAAAAATCTTTACATTTATAATTTCTGCAGCAGATTCCCCAAAAACTCAGAAAAGTGTTTATACCACTTGAATTAATACATTTTAAAAACAGTCATATTTTTTTTTTTTTTTTTTTTTTTTTGCAATAAAATGTTCAGTGTTATGAATTCAGTTTGGAAAATTTTAATGTTAAATCAACTTGGAGGACATTTGATTTCTGTTAGAACTGAATTAACACTTTTGAAAATGTAGATTTTACTGTGCACTCGTACATAATATTGGACACGTGCATAAGAGTGGCTGTTTAACCCTTGTGTTGCCTTCATATTATATCTGCACCCCGTGTCCACAGGGTCAAAAATGACCCCCTCACCAGACCCCCTGTGATAAAAGCCTCTTCACTGAATTATAATGAAATAACCCGTCATTCTTCACTAAACCAGTCAATAATTGTGCTTTCCTACTTCAGTCTAGACAGACTGGATTTCTTCAGTCTACTCATTTTTACTAGAAAACAAACATAATAACGGATCTTTTTGCTGTAATAGATGCGTGGCACTTAATAATGATCACATATGATTTCATAACTGCAGGGTTCATAAGACTCATAAAACAATCTTTGTACCTGGATGATGTAACACTTTTATGAAAAAGTACAAAAGTGCAATATTTACCTTTTTAAACTGTAGGGTCACTCCAGGAAAAGCCATCAAATTATATGCTGAGAAAATTACATTTAGGGGATTTCACTGCTGACCTCAGAAAAGGGTCAGTTTTGACCTGAGAGCAACACAAGGGTTAAATATTGCGACAAATATTTAGAAAAACAACAAGTTTTATCTATTTAAATTTACTTTGTTTTTCTGTCTCATTTGAGTGTTTTTCTCTTTACAGCTGATCTTCCCTTCACTCTCTGCCTCATCCCAGGTCACACAGTTTTACAGAAGATCCATAATAATAAAACCCAAACCCAGGATAGAGGGGCTGAGTGAATGTGGTCTGGACTCTGTGCAGGAGGGTCATTGTGTCAGAGACGCTGTAGAAGGACAGAGTTCCTGCCCTGTGATCCAGGTACACTCCTATTCTGGAGGAGGAGGGAACAGGGATTACAGTGCCCTTCTTATTGTGCCAGAAAGAGTAACTGGAGGGAGAGAAGAACAAACTCCAGGACTTGTCATTATATCCCAGAGCAGAGTCATTAACCCCTTTCCTGCTGATCTCTTTATATGACACTGCTATATAAACCCCATTACTCCCACTCCACTCAGCCTCCCAGTAACAGCGTCCAGACAGACCCTCTCTGCACAGCACTTGGGCCCAGCGCTCAAATCTCTCTGGATGATCAGGATATGACTGGAACTCTCCCACAAAGGTCACCTCTCTGTTCCCCTCAGACAGACGGAGGTGTTTATACGCTGTGTTGGGGTCCAGTGTGAGCCGACAGGAATCTGATAGAGGAGAAGAAGGAGAGAAGAGAGCTCAGTGATCATTATAATAAACTTACATATTTTACAAACATTTTAATTTCATATTTTAATCCTTTCTTATGTTATTATTATAACCCCCTCAATGTGGGGCTGAGCATGTCCAATTCCCTCCCCAATTAGGAACGGCCAATCAGCTGTAACCGCAGCCGCGTTCATGCGCCAATCCAACTGCGGGGAGAGTTAAATACAGCACCATTGGGGCGGCTGTGGCTCAGGAGGTAGAGCGGGGCGTCCGCTGATCGCAGGGTTGGGGGTTCGATTCCCGGCTCCTCCTGTCCACATGTCAAAGTGTCCTTCGGCAAGACACTGAACCCCAAATTGCTCCCAATGAGCAGGCTAGCCATTGGTGTGAGAGGCCATTGTAAAGCGCTTTGGATAAAGGCGCTATATAAGCGCAGTCCATTTACCAGAACAGTACTGCCCCAAACAAGGGCAAATACAGAAAAACTGCACCAGACAGCACCGCTAACCTATGCCACAATGCTAATGCTAGCAGGCTGTTTAAAATCAACACCCGTCCTCTAAAGGAAACCTGTGGAAGAAGCCATTTCCACCTTGATATCCTGGACCTGCCTTTTCCAGCTTCTCTGCATATACTGTCAAGTCTCCAGATGCGTCCCCAAAACAAGTATGTCATGAATATAGAAAATACTGTAGCGAGCGGAGAATGAGGGAGGGAGACAGCGGCTTGCAGTTCCGAATCGCTCCAGCTGAGCTGAGTTTTATTAGCGCTACCTTACCAGCTCTGAAAAGAGCCCTAAGACAATGTTCTCAGCTCTAAAACACTCTTTCACTAACACCGAATCGCTTCAGATACCGCTTTATACAGGAACTAGTCGGCTGTGATTGGCGCACACACTTACAGATTCCTAGCCAATCACAGCCACACATAAGTTACAAATGACAGTTATGTTTAAAACAAAACGGTTGACACAAGACGCGGCTAACAAGCTAACGACACAATTAGAATTTATGTACACATCGACCAGGTAGCGGCTCACTACCCAGTCCTAGCTGGCCAGTTGGTAATCTCCAGGCCGCCACATTGCCCCCACCCAAGGGGTCACAAGTCCCCGACGACCCCGCAGTCCACCCACAACTCACATCAAAGTCCCGCAAGTGGCCTGAGGGCCGCCGGTGTCGTTTAGGTCTCCCGGTAGCACTCAGCGGAGTGTCGCTGGGCTCAGGCTCACTGGGTGTCTTACCTTCGGCTCAGCTGCATCAGGGGTTGCCAGGGGCCTGTAGGGTGCGAGCCGGTCTTGATGCAGCACCACCAGGCGCCTTCGGCCTGGCATCCTGATGTGATAAACCACCTCAGAAAGCTGTTTTACAACTTCCCCAGGTCCCCGCCAGGCCCTTCTTTCGCTCAGGGCAATAAACCCAGACCTGCTCTTCCGCAGCGAGTGTGGTATCACCGCTTCTGCTTACAGCCGGCGGAAGCCTGGGCCTTGTGGGCGAAGGAGGCGGTCCCGCAGCCGGTGGTAGTACTCCTCCCGAGGGCTCTCTGCCAACACCGCCGACCGCTCAGGGTGCTGCCCCGCAACTTGCCCAGCATGCCGTCTGCTTCCTAGGTCTCTCGCAGCTCCATGGGCACGAGCGGCAGCCACCTCTCCGCTGGCTTGGACCACCGCGACATCTGGGCTCACCTGGTCCCGTTACTTTTGGCGGCTTTGGTGCTGGAGCTGGGCAGTCGCGTGCGATATGGCCCGGCTCGTCGCACCAGCCTTGCAGCCTTGCAGCCTCGCTGGCCGTTGTAGCGGCGTGCGTGTCCAGCGGACCTCCTCGCCGTCGACCACTCTGACGTGCTAGCGGGTCGGTTGTGGAGTAGGCAGGATTGATAGGGTGTCTTCCGCCTGAGTTGTCTTCATTAGAGCGTTGCTTATGGAACCCGGTTGGGTTGGGCTAGGCTAACGTGGTCACGTAGCCGATCTGGCGTGAGGGCTCGCAGGAATGCATGCAGCGCTAGCTTCTCCTGCGCTGCTGCACGTCGGCCGCCACTTTCCCCCAGCTCTCCTCCTCATAGCTGTAGCGGCTCAGCTGTTTTTCCCGGCTTGCTTCGGCGGAGCGGTGCTGGGTGAACCGCCGTTGGAGTGCTGCGGTCAGAGCCTGCAGGTCTTGTCGCTTCGCCGGCGGCAGGTCCAGAACCGCCTCCAACGCTGTGCCCTTCAGGGCGAGTGCCAGGTGTCCCGCAGTCTGCTCCGGCGTCCAGCCACCCAGCTGAGCTGCTAGCTCTAGCTGCGCTAGGTACGACTCTAGTGACGCAGTTCCGTTAAAACGCGGCAGCTTCAGCTGCATTGTCGGTTTCGCGAGCGCGCTGTCGCGATTTACCGACGCCGGATTCTCCCGTCTGCCGCTGAAGCCGTCCGGTCGCCTGGACACTCGCACCGCGGGAATCTGCCACTCGGAGCTGGTCATAGCCCCGGCTCTCCTTGCCTTCCTGCGGGTCAGCTGTTCCCTTATCGCCCTCAGCAGGGCTCGTTGCATCCCACTTCCGGACACCAATGTAGCGAGCGCGGAGAATGAGGGAGAGAGACAGCGGCTTGCAGTTCCGAATCGCTCAAGCTGAGCTTCGTTTTAATAGCGCTACCTTACCAGCTCTGAAAAGAGCCCTAAGACAATGTTCTTAGCTCTAAAACACTTTTTCACTAACACCGAATCGCTTCAGATACCGCATTATAAAGGAACTAGTCGGCTGTGATTGGCGCACACACTTACAGATTCCTAGCCAATCACAGCCACACATAACACACAGTTACAAATGACAGTTACGTTTAAAACAAAACAGTTGACACAAGACGCGGCTAACAAGCTAACGACACAATTAGAACACACAGCGCGCTATTTACATTTATGTACACATCGCCCAGGTAGCGGCTCACTACCCGGTCCTAGCTGGCCAGTTGGTAATCTCCAGGCCGCCACAATACTTTCAATAATATTTTTCTTCGTCTTACATCATATTCTCATGTTGCTTAATTGTTTTAATTTATGTTTAAATACAGACTCACATTGTAAGAAGTCCTCTCTGGTCCTGGGCTCTAGAATATGGACGTCTTCCACTGTAGAGAGAGATCACAAGAAAGATGAGCTCCTAAAGATAACCTTCATATCATAATTCCTCTAGAATTTTAAATCTATTTTAATAAATAAAGTGCATGTAAATTAAACTGCAGCTCATTCAGTAATAATGTAAATATTAAAGTTTGATTAATATCACATATCATCTTGGTGAAGCTGAAGGTTCAGTAGTTTTTGGCAGTTGGAAATTTCCCTGGTTGCTATGGTGAGCAGAGAGGGCAGGTAGCAGAGGCCCTGTTTACACTCATATCCAATACACACTCCCACACACTTATTATGGGATGTTTTTTGTCAGTAGAAGGCTGACAGGAGAAGACACACACTCAAGCGTTTACATTCAGATCCGATACCAGCGGAACCCAACCCAAACTACCTCCAGATGCGATTCATATCACAAATCTCACCCATATCCCAAATTCTTACTTTTAGACTAAAGTGATCAAATGTAACATATTGCATTTGTAAATAACTTTGATATATGTGGCAGAAAAAGACGAGTTTTCATAGGGCCAGAGATACGTGTCGTACAGTAGAGTCACCAACGTTTCTCCCAGTGATGTCACTGGAAGTTGCAGGATGACATATTTATGTAAAGAAGCATCAGACAGCCATGTGAAAGCATGAGGAAGACCTAAATATGCTTTCATCTCAATCAAAGGGAATAATGAGAAGAGATTCCACTCCCCAGGAATGCTGCATCTCTCCGCCCATCTCACAAATCTCTGCTGCTGTTTTACAGCAGTGCAGACTGCTTTACTGCACAGGATCAGCTATAAGATGCAGAAACACTAAAACCTTTGTGCTGCTATTAACTGTTATAACAGGAGATAAAGTGACATTTAAAAGGTATATGCATTAGAAAAAACCTGAATATACATTATAGTAGGTTTCTTCAGATTACAAAGATTGCTCAACTTAAATAAGCCCCAGCTATGACCCCTGTTTTATTGACAAGTTATCATGCTTCACTTTTTGCCCCATTCAAATATTTTTAAACCCAGCGTGGGTCTGGTTCTGACTGGGTTGTCATCTGTAAACCTTTTATGAATTCTTACTTACCGTGTCTGGTGTTGTACTGTGGCAGGTGGGTTCCTGTAGGGATAAAATAAGTTGCTACAGATAGAGGAACAGTCTCTGCTCACTCCTGTCAGACTCACGGCTACACAAAGTACCAACAACACTGTACTTCTATTCACAAAAGATCAACAATTGTTATTTCTTGTAATGAAAGAAATCATTGGGAAAAAGTTGTTTCAGCAGTTCTAACCTGTTTGAGAGATTTTGACGAATTCCTTCTTGAAGACGTCCTCCAGTCGCTCTTTCAGTTCAGAGACAGATTTCCTCACGGCCTCAAAAGAGATTTGTGGACCGACAGTGATGCTGGGTAAGTCTCCAGGTCCAGGAGCTGCACAGAGAGACTGACAGCTCTACAGACAGATAGAATAGACAGACAGACAACAGTCTCAATACAGATTCCTGTGCAGATGCCAGGAGCAGATATTTGTAAATGAGGAACACACCTCAACATGTATGTACATAGTGCAGACCGTCAGAGAGCCAGTGATGTTACCTGGAGGAAATGGATGTGATCCTCTGTGTGTGAAATCTGCTCCATCTCAGCATCTCTCCTCCTCAGCTCAGCAATCTCCTGCTCCAGTCGCTCCAGGAGTCCTTCAGCCCAACTCACTTCAGCCTTCTCCTGATCTCTGATCAGCTCTTTCACCTCAGAGCGCCTTTTCTCAATGGAGCGGATCAACTCAGTAAAGATCCTCTTGCTGTCCTCCACTGCTGTCTGTGCAGAGTGCTGTTAGGAGACACAGAGAGAGGAGGGCTGTATGTGCAGAGCGCTGTTAGGAGACACAGAGAGAGGAGGGCTGTATGTGCAGAGCGCTGTTAGGAGACACAGAGAGAGGAGGGCTGTATGTGCAGAGCGCTGTTAGGAGACACAGAGAGAGGAGGGCTGTCTGTGCAGAGCGCTGTTAGGAGCACAGAGAGAGGAGGGCTGTATGTGCAGAGCGCTGTTAGGAGCACAGAGAGAGGAGGGCTGTATGTGCAGAGCGCTGTTAGGAGCACAGAGAGAGGAGGGCTGTATGTGACACAGCCACGGATCCACATTAGGCCATAGCCTAAAAAGGCAGTCGTGTGTTGGTTTTGTAAGACTGGAATTGAGATCCCAGGGCACCTGGAAACGCTTGGACTGTCGTAAAAACCAGAATACGAACAGTGCCACAGTCCCACCATCTGACGTTATCAGGGCAGGCCAAATCTCTGTCCTTAACATATTTTCACACACAACACCACATGGCTATAGAGTGCTTTTGTCCTCAAACAGCCGAAAAACATACCGATGGAATTTCTTCTCTTTCCGACATATGATTCCCATTATCTTCTCATCTACGCCGTTGTAGCAGTCTAACCAGGGGCGCACATCTGATCGGGACGCTAAACGCGGCTCCGCTAATCTATTAAAACGCTACTAAAACATCGCAAACAACACATTACTTTTAACCGCTTCATTCGGTGACTGTTTCTCCCATTCCTGTAATTATCTGGTCCCATCTTATTTTTATCTTCTGCTCAGTCAAATGCTCTATACAGACCAGACAAACTCGCACTAGTTCCACAGTCGAGTCCAACCATAACAAATTAAATTCGTGCAAAGAGGGTAGGCGGAGCAAGAGGTCCAACTTCGGGCTGGAACGTCCGCACTTGGAACTTATTAGACAGACAACAGGCGCTCATTGAATGACTGGCGGTCAATGGAGTTTTTACAAAACAGTTAGCTAAACGGGTCATTATCAGACGGACAAAATCAAAAGTCTCCCTTTTCTTTTCCAGATTATATATGCCTTGGTTGTCAGGACCCAGTGCTACTATTTACAACCCGTTATGGTTTTGACTATCCAATGAAAACCAACTTTAAATCCGGCTGGCGCCGGTCAGACGCACGCCCCTCTCATCATACATTATGCAACTTTAGTTGCTAAGCTAACTGAAAACACTACTGCGCATGTCTGATCACAAAATCCGATGGGATGCAAAGGATATGTCACCAAATATAAAAAAATATTACTTTATTCTATATATAAATGCAGGGGTGCCAATAATTGTGGCACGTGTGGTTTTGTTAAAAATAATTATTTCTTGATGAGGGATTCTTTTTTCTCATAATAAATTTCCTTCAATTAAAAGTTGGACTTCTCTAAAAAAAGAATTGTTGGACTATTTATTTATTTTATTGTACTACTTTAACAGTTTGTGTGAGGGGTGATCCTGCATTGATGGTACATGTTATCTCCTGCTAGGCCTTTACTTTCCCAGTTCATGACACCGGTACTGACCATATTGAGTAATTTTTTCCTTGATTGAACATCTGCTAATAAAACTTCGATTTCAGTGTAAGAATAATTATTTCCTTTCCTTTTTCTGGGCCATTTTGACTAGGTATCGATCTTTAAATGGAAGTGACAGCCTCCATATAAGGCAATTTATGGGCGTGGATTTATGCTAATCACAAAATAACTTGGACACGCTTCGTACATGAATATGAAAAAATCTATCTTTTCCACACGGTTTGATGAATCTGGCGTAAATTTTTCGTAGCAACTCCTTTCGGACATAAATGTACGCGTATATTTAGGAACGCTTCATGAATGAGGCCCATAGAGCGTATATGCATATCTATGGTATAAGATAGAGTCATATTACAAACTACTCTTTTTTATTTTTGTGAATTCTATCTTCATTCATAATCTACACTTTGTAACAATCGTCATATGTTAACTGATTGATATTCTCAATAAAAAAATTAAAAAATATTACAAACTACTTCCTCACTAGTTTGGAAAGAGTTTTGCGGGATTTCTTTTGCACACTGCTTGCAAAGTGAGGGGACAAGGCACATAGTAGACAAGGAACAGGGGTCGTATTCGGACACAGTCCAGGGGTGCGTCCCAATACTCGAAAAATGCATCCTCCTTTCCTCTACTACAACCTCCTCTCCTCCGTGCCCCGGAAATGGATCTTTGTGTTTTAATATAATGTTGCTGATTACATCTTAATCACATATTAATGGTTACATATTAATTAATGTCTAGACACAAACCGCAATGGCAGGTACATTGTATACTGTACATGCAAATACTTGTACTCGAAACGTTCACAGTTTTGCATACTTCCAGGTAAGAGAGGAGTGGTAGTGGGGGAGTGGAGGAGAGGAGAGGAGGAGAGGAGTGGTAGTGGGGGAGTGGAGGAGAGGAGTGGTAGTGGGGGAGTGGAGGAGAGAAGAGGAGTGGTAGTGGGGGAATGGAGGAGAGGAGAGGAGGAGAGGAGTGGTAGTGGGGGAGTGGATGAGAGGAGAGGAGGAGAGGAGTGGTAGTGGGGGAGTGGAGGAGAGGAGAGGAGGAGAGGAGTGGTAGTGGGGGAGTGGAGGAGAGGAGAGGAGGAGAAGAGTGGTAGTGGGGGAGTGGAGGAAAGAAGGTGGGGGGTTAAGAATATTGGGATGCACCCCATGGGTGGACTCCAATCGCTTATTTTATCTGTCTTCGTCTCCTCGGTCCTTGCCTGACCCGGAAATCCAGCGAGGTTCACCATCTATAAGGACATTCCAGGACAACTGGTACCGCCCCCTCTTCATACTAGCACCCGGTCTCGACGTCTGTCTGTCCTGGCCCCACGGTGGTGGAATGAGCTCCCCGTGGAGGTCAGAACAACAGAAAGTCTGACCGCCTTCAAGCGCAGATTGAAGACTCACCTCTTCAAGCTGCACCTCTCTCCATCCCTCCCTACCTCCTTGTGACCTCCCTTGATTGTGTGGTTGTGTGGTTGTGTGGTTGTGTGGTTACACCCCCCCCCAAAAAAAAAAGAAGAATTCCCAATCATACTGACTGCGCCTGGTACTTTAATTCGTGTTTACCGTTTAGGGTTGTTTTAAACGCACTTGTTCCTAGTTTGGAAATGCACTATGTGCGTCGCTCTGCATAAGAGTGTCTGCTAAATGACTATAATGTAATGTAATGTAAATGTAATTCCAAACCGCTAAATGCTCCTCGGAGAAGCGAGGAGTGGGGAACGAGGAGGCTCCCAGAGGATGCTTCAGTGAGGAAGCACAAGTGTAGCCTTTGCGGAAGCCTTTTCTCGGAACGCATGACGTGTACAAAATATCCACCACTCTCCACATCTGCCACATTGCGGGTACACCCCTACACAAATCTTTTTTTACCATTCCTTTCCATTTATTATAAAGCGCTAATCAATAATGACACTCATTCTCTATAACTAACAAAAGCCACCTTTATTAATGATAAAGAGGCTAAAAATAATCATAGTTAAGCACGTAAGCATAATATGAGCAAGGACGTTCCATTTGCCTAATACATGTTGCCTCAATTCCTCCGTCCTCGTATCTGATCCTTGAATCCTTTCCTCGCGTCCTCCGTTGGGCGGAGCTAAGGAGCGAGGAAAGGACGTGAGAAAAGGTTACGCATGTAACCATAATGCTTTTTAGCCTCTTTTTTCATGAATAAACATGGCTTTTGTTCGTCATAAACAATGAGTGTCATTATGGATTAAAGTGCATTATAATAAATGGAAAGGAATGGTAAAATTGGGTTTGTGTAGGGGTGTACCTGTCACGTGGCAGATCTGGAGAGGTGGATCATTTATACACGTCGCACGTTCCGAGAAAAGGCTTCCGGAAATGGCTACATTCATGCTTCCTCACTGAAGCATCCTCCGGTAGCCTCCTCGTTCCCCACTCCTCTCTCCTCCGAGGAGCATTTAGCGGTTTGGAATGTCTTCAAAGATGGCAAACCTCGATGGATTTCCGGGTCAGGCAAGGACCGAGGAGACGAAGATGGATAAAATAAGCGATTGGAATGAACCCCAGGGCTGTGTCCCAATCAGCACCCTTCCATACTATTAGGTAGGCTTGTTGAGTACACTGGGGCTGTGTCTGAATCAGCACCTTTCCATACTATTAGGTAGGCTTGTTGAGTACACTGGGGCTGTGTCTGAATCAGCACCCTTCCATATGATTAGGTAGGCTTGTTGAGTAGACGCGGTGAAAAAGTCGTTATGTAGGCAAAATTTTCTCTAAATATAGTATACTTTAAACCCCCGTATGACACACTTACTTCCGGGGTTTCGCTGAGTACATTCGGGAGCACACTTTTCAAGAAGTACACACACATTTTGGTCGCATAAATATGACGTGAAGCTTCGTTTTCAAAAGATGAGGCTCAGCTTCGCTGACGTTTTCCTTCAAATACAACAAAAACATGTGACATGGCAACGCAAAGGTGGGGTGCAAGGTTGCCAGATCTTGCAAGACTTTCCAGCCAAATGGCGATTCAAAACTAGCCCAAAATATATTTTTAACTGAAACCAACGTATTTTAAATAGAAATCATCATATTTTTACTTTGTAAAATAAGTGTGTGCTTTGCGACTTTTCATTTTTACCCATGACTGCACTTTGAAAGTAGCCAAATTTAGCTGTAAAACCTCGGACATAGCAACACTGGTGGGACGTCTTACGACACAGGATGGATGAAAAATGGTATTGCTGATATTTTTCCCAGACTGTACGTTGCGTGCTACACAGTGCACATTGAACAGCACACTTCTGCCAGTGCACTGTGCGCAGGAGACAGGGTGCAGTAGATAGGGCTCTGATTCGGACACAGTGCACTGTACGCAGGAGACAGGGCGCAGTGGATAGGGCTCTTATTCTGACACAGTACACTGTACGCAGGAGACAGGGCGCAGTAGATAGGGCTCTGATTCAGACACAGTGCACTGTACGCAGGAGACAGGGCGCAGTAGATAGGGCTCTGATTCGGACACAGTGCACAGTACGCAGGAGACAGGGTGCAGAGATAGGGCTCTGATTCGGACACAGTGCACTGTACACAGGAGACAGGGCGCAGTAGATAGGGCTCTGATTCAGACACAGTGCACTGTACGCAGGAGACAGGGCGCAGTAGATAGGGCTCTGATTCGGACACAGAGCACAGTACATCTATAAGGACATTCCAGGACAACTGATACCGCCCCTCTTCATACTAGCACCCGGTCTCGACATCTGTCTGTCCTGGCCCCACGGTGGTGGAATGAGCTCCCCGTGGAGGTCAGAACAACAGAAAGTCTGACCGCCTTCAAGCGCAGATTGAAGACTCACCACTTCAAGCTGCACCTCTCTCCATCCCTCCTTACCTCCTTGTGACCTCCCTTGATTGTGTGGTTGTGTGGTTGTGTGGTTACACCCCCCCCAAAAAAAAAAGAAGAATTCCCAATCATACTGACTGCGCCTGGTACTTTAATTCGTGTTTACCGTTTAGGGTTGTTTTAAACGCACTTGTTCCTAGTTTGGAAATGCACTATGTGCGTCGCTCTGCATAAGAGTGTCTGCTAAATGACTATAATGTAATGTAATGTAAATGTAATTCCAAACCGCTAAATGCTCCTCGGAGAAGCGAGGAGTGGGGAACGAGGAGGCTCCCAGAGGATGCTTCAGTGAGGAAGCACAAGTGTAGCCTTTGCGGAAGCCTTTTCTCGGAACGCATGACGTGTACAAAATATCCACCACTCTCCACATCTGCCACATTGCGGGTACACCCCTACACAAATCTTTTTTTACCATTCCTTTCCATTTATTATAAAGCGCTAATCAATAATGACACTCATTCTCTATAACTAACAAAAGCCACCTTTATTAATGATAAAGAGGCTAAAAATAATTATAGTTAAGCACGTAAGCATAATATGAGCAAGGACGTTCCATTTGCCTAATACATGTTGCCTCAATTCCTCCGTCCTCGTATCTGATCCTTGAATCCTTTCCTCGCGTCCTCCGTTGGGCGGAGCTAAGGAGCGAGGAAAGGACGTGAGAAAAGGTTACGCATGTAACCATAATGCTTTTTAGCCTCTTTTTTCATGAATAAACATGGCTTTTGTTCGTCATAAACAATGAGTGTCATTATGGATTAAAGTGCATTATAATAAATGGAAAGGAATGGTAAAATTGGGTTTGTGTAGGGGTGTACCTGTCACGTGGCAGATCTGGAGAGGTGGATCATTTATACACGTTGCACGTTCCGAGAAAAGGCTTCCGGAAATGGCTACATTCATGCTTCCTCACTGAAGCATCCTCCGGTAGCCTCCTCGTTCCCCACTCCTCTCTCCTCCGAGGAGCATTTAGCGGTTTGGAATGTCTTCAAAGATGGCAAACCTCGATGGATTTCCGGGTCAGGCAAGGACCGAGGAGACGAAGATGGATAAAATAAGCGATTGGAATGAACCCCAGGGCTGTGTCCCAATCAGCACCCTTCCATACTATTAGGTAGGCTTGTTGAGTACACTGGGGCTGTGTCTGAATCAGCACCTTTCCATACTATTAGGTAGGCTTGTTGAGTACACTGGGGCTGTGTCTGAATCAGCACCCTTCCATATGATTAGGTAGGCTTGTTGAGTAGACGCGGTGAAAAAGTCGTTATGTAGGCAAAATTTTCTCTAAATATAGTATACTTTAAACCCCCGTATGACACACTTACTTCCGGGGTTTCGCTGAGTACATTCGGGAGCACACTTTTCAAGAAGTACACAAACATTTTGGTCGCATAAATATGACGTGAAGCTTCGTTTTCAAAAGATGAGGCTCAGCTTCGCTGATGTTTTCCTTCAAATACAACAAAAACATGTGACATGGCAACGCAAAGGTGGGGTGCAAGGTTGCCAGATCTTGCAAGACTTTCCAGCCAAATGGCGATTCAAAACTAGCCCAAAATATATTTTTAACTGAAACCAACGTATTTTAAATAGAAATCATCATATTTTTACTTTGTAAAATAAGTGTGTGCTTTGCGACTTTTCATTTTTACCCATGACTGCACTTTGAAAGTAGCCAAATTTAGCTGTAAAACCTCGGACATAGCAACACTGGTGGGACGTCTTACGACACAGGATGGATGGAAAATGGTATTGCTGATATTTTTCCCAGACTGTACGTTGCGTGCTACACAGCGCACATTGAACAGCACACTTCTGCCAGTGCACTGTGCGCAGGAGACAGGGTGCAGTAGATAGGGCTCTGATTCGGACACAGTGCACTGTACACAGGAGACAGGGCGCAGTGGATAGGGCTCTTATTCTGACACAGTACACTGTACGCAGGAGACAGGGCGCAGGAGATAGGGCTCTGATTCGGACACAGTGCACTGTACGCAGGAGACAGGGTGCAGAGATAGGGCTCTGATTCGGACACAGTGCACTGTACGCAGGAGACAGGGCGCAGTAGATAGGGCTCTGATTCGGACACAGTGCACTGTACGCAGGAGACAGGGCGCAGTAGATAGGGCTCTGATTCAGACACAGTGCACTGTACGCAGGAGACAGGGCGCAGTAGATAGGGCTCTGATTCAGACACAGTGCACTGTACGCAGGAGACAGGGCGCAGTAGATAGGGCTTTGATTCAGACACAGTGCACTGTACGCAGGAGACAGGGCGCAGTAGATAGGGCTCTGATTCAGACACAGTGCACTGTACGCAGGAGACAGGGCGCAGTAGATAGGGCTCTGATTCAGACACAGTGCACTGTACGCAGGAGACAGGGCGCAGTAGATAGGGCTCTGATTCGGACACAGTGCACAGTACGCAGGAGACAGGGTGCAGAGATAGGGCTCTGATTCGGACACAGTGCACTGTACGCAGGAGACAGGGCGCAGTAGATAGGGCTCTGATTCAGACACAGTGCACTGTACGCAGGAGACAGGGCGCAGTAGATAGGGCTCTGATTCGGATACAGTGCACTGTACGCAGGAGACAGGGCACGGTAGATAGGGCTCTGATTCTGCCACTGTGCACTGTACGTAGGAGACAGGGCACAGTAGATAGGGCTCTGATTCTGACACAGCCCAGACCACTGTTCCAGGGAGGGAGTAGGCAGAATTGCAAGAGTTGTATGAGAAGGAAGGGGATAATTCAGCTTTGGAGCCAGCAATGTGGTCCAGTTGTTGATTTCTTTGGTGTGTGTTTTAAAAAAATTCTTCTCCTGTTGCATATATATACAGGTGCAGCTCAAATAATTAGAATATCGTGAAATAATTCAATATTTTTTGTCACTCATTTCAGAAAGTGAAACTCATATATTATATAGATTCATTACACATAGAGTGAAATATTTCAAGCCTTTATTTCTTGTAATTTTGATGATTATGGTTTACAGCTAATGAAAGCCAAAATTCAGTGTCTCAGAAAATTAGAATATTTTGCTTTAACATATTTTTAAAGTATTATATTTAATATTTGGTCGCATATCCTTTGCATGCTGTTACTTCCTGAAGTCTGTGACCAATCAACATCAAAAGACTCTCGATATCTTATTTTCAGGTACTGTTACAAGCGATACTATAACCTCTCTGCATTTGAACTGATCTCTATGGGAATTGGGAGGTGAGACTAGATTCAGCTGTAAATTACACTGGTACTGTATGGAACACATGGCTGGCTAAATGGCTGTAAGTCATGAAGGGTCTGAGCTATCGAACGAGCCCCAAACCATCACTCTGTTGCCAGATATGGAGTAGATGTGGATGGATCGCTGCAAGGGTTATTTCTCCTGACTCATTTTCCTATAGAACTCTATGGGGAAAAAAGTCAGGAGAAACAACCCTTAAAGTGTTGCTATGAATGTACTCTGTGTGGCCAGATGCTGCTTCTGTGGACAGATATTTTTCACATGATATTACAATATTCAGATGTTCAACTACATAGCAGAAGTAGAAAACTGTATTATCCCTCAGGGGGAAATAGGTTTTGCAGCCAGATAAAGTCAATAATGCAAACAAAAACCCAGTACATACAATACAAAACTCTGAGACATTACTTTACATTAAGAGCTTTAAAAGTGGACCCAAAAGGTTATTAAACTCTGTCTACAGGGGGTGGGTTGAATCATATAAAATAATCTCCACTTTCTTAAGTGCCATAATTTTGTACAGGGCAGTCATGCTGTTTCGTGGCTGTCCTATGATTTTGCTACAGAATTTAAGAATTCTTCCCAGTCTGTTCAGGTTGGCTGTACTTGTATTTCCAAACAAACACGTAAAACAGCAGGTTAAAACTCTTTAAATGAAGGATCTATAAAACAGTGTAAGGATGGTACAGTCCACATTAATTAATCTCATCAGCTTCCTTTAGAAAAAGAGGAGCTGCTGCCCTTTCTTGTACATCAGGTTGATGCATCTGTTCACAGCTTGCAGTCCAACAAGCCCCAGATATTTATATTCTTCCACAACCTGAATGTGTTCACCTCTGATTACTTGTATTGGCCTTGTATTGTATTGTTTAGGCCTTGTACTGGGCCTTGTATTGTATTGTTTAGGCCTTGTATTGGGCCTTGTATTGTATTGTTTAGGCCTTGTATTGGGCCTTGTATTGTATTGTTTAGGCCTTGTATTGGGCCTTGTATTGTATTGGCCTTGTATTGGGCCTTGTATTGTATTGTTTAGGCCTTGTATTGGGCCTTGTATTGTATTGTTTAGGCCTTGTATTGGGCCTTGTATTGTATTGTTTAGGCCTTGTACTGGTAATTGGCTTTCCTTGCGTCCCTTTGTACCTGTCTTTGGGCCTCCTTTTTCAACTGTTCAGTGTTCATCACCCAGGAGAAAAGCTTACTTCTTTTTGTTAAGAGCAAATTGACATTTTTTTGTCACCCATAGTTTGTCATTTTGACATATTTGAAAACACAATAGGTCTGACAGAGTCCACAAAAAAATAAATATAGCTTGATACTACAATCCATATTCCAAATTAAACTAAATACCACTTCTATACACTGATAGCAGGCCAGTGTGTAAAGTGTACTGGTCTTATTGGTAAAGCTTATGTGTGAGTGAACTAGCTGCTCCAGTCGTGTTGATTCCCATTCAGGGAGTGAATAGGGGGGTGAGGGGTGTGAACAGAGCTGTCACAGAGAGCGGACTTGGGTTCACTTCCTGCTCTTACTGCTTTTATTACTGTGGACTACAGAGCTGGATATCACTGTGTTGTTGTCTGTTGTTCAGACCTCAAAGTAACTGCATTGTACTTTTTCAAACTTATCAAACATTTCAAAACATAATCTATCAATAAATACATTAATCAAATTCAATAAAAAGCAAGTCATAAACCTACACATTGTGGAAATAATCCAAGATAATATTTGTCATCATCAGTGTAAAAAAGCGTGAGTGTTTTGTGTAAGAGTTTCAGTCCTTACCTGTTTCTCAGTCCTTTCTGCTGCAGCTGAGACTGTTTTATGGCCGCTGTGTTCATCCATCACACACAGGTAACAGATACACTGCTGATCGGTACGGCAGTAAACCTCCAGCAGTTTGTCATGATGAGAGCAGATCTTCTCCTGCAGGTTTCCAGTGGCTTCGAGCAGTTGGTGCTTCTTAAGAGGAGGAAATTCATAGTGAGGCTGGAGGTGAGTTTCACAGTAAGAGGCCAGACACACCAGACAGGTCTTGATGGCTTTGCACTTTCTCCCAGTGCAGAAATCACACACCACGTCTCCAGGTCCAGCATAACAGTGAGCAGGAGGAGCAGTTTCTGTCTGCACTGGGGACAGCTAGACACCAGTATGATCATTCTGATCCCAGCAGCCCTTAATACAGCCCATACAGTAACTGTGTCCACAGGGAATAGTCACCGGATCCTTCAGTAGATCCAGACAGATCGGACAGCTGAACTGGTCCTGATCCAGAAAACCTCCACCTTCAGCCATGTTACCGCTCACGCTGACAGAGACAGAGTTAAGTTTCGTTTCTCTGAAACTGCGTGAGAGAGAGAGAGAGAGAATTCCTGGTTCTGCCCACAGCTGTAGGAGGAGACGAGTGGTGTTGGACTGAGGCCAGGCTGAGCGGAGAGTAGATATTATTTGGCGTTTATTTAGTTCCAAAAATATCGCGCGCGTGGAGCTGTGAAATGAAGAGAACCGTATCCGTAAATGTCCAGATGTGAAGCGAGCGAGCAGAGAACCAATCCACGCGAAGGAGCTTTTGTTTCGTGTGCAAAAATGCAGTCCCGCGACTACCGCGAGCACGGAGCTGTGACACGAGCGAACTTGCTCTAGCAAGAAAATGTATTTCCTCACGATGGGATACGGAGTGTGTCCCAATACTCGAAAAATGCACCCTCTTTCCTAAACTACCACCTGCTCTTCCCCGTGCCCCGTAAACCCTTCTTTGTGTCCTAATCTAATGTTGCTGATTTCATACTAATTACATATTAATGGTTACAAATTAATGTCTGGACGCAAACCGCAATGTCAGGTACATTGTATACTGTACATGCAAATACTTTACTCAAAAGTAAAATACTCAAAACATTCAGGAAGTTTTGCATACTTCCAGGAAAGAGGGGAGTAGTGGAAAGGAGGTGGGGAGTGAAGAATATTGGGACGCACCTACAGAGTGGCTCATGTCTCCAGTCTTTTGATTAGTCACGGTAAATACCGAGATTGGCCATTTGATCGCAAATATACTGTGACTAAGAACATGGCTGATCATGCGAGATATTAATTTTAATAATAAGTGGTCGGCACACCCCCCAGTCGACAGTGGAGGATGAGACCACACACATAATACCAAATACAGGGCACATATCCACATGCACAGCAGCACAGACATATAAATGCTAATATGCACTTTAAAGAGATGCTTCTCTGCACATTACATGTTGTGATGGGAGCTTGTGCAGAAAACAGCACTGTGGTGAATGTGTGCAATGATAGAGATACCAACACCAACTCCGATCCAACCCAGCGCTTAGCTGGGGCTTTAATAAACCAACATTAAAGTTGGTACAAACACAAGAAGAAAACTGAAAAATAAACTTCATTTTGGAGTCTACCTTCACTTCTTCTTCTCCGATTCTCTCCCTACACCTGGATCACTAAGCGATTTACCAGAGCATCAAACAAACACAAGCACAATGGCTCTCTCAGAGTTGTTAAATCCATTCCAGTTTCAGAAAAGTCCAGGCCAGTTCTTCAGTCATGCAGGGTCAGTTCACCAGACAGTTCCTCCAACAAAACAGGTTGTACACAAATTCCAATGTCGCCAGAAAACTAATATTTACACCAATTCTCCCTCTACAACAGAAAGGTGAAATTGTTGCAGTGAAAGAACTCATTTGGTGACCCTGACGTTGGTCTCCATGTTGTGTGTGTCATCCACAGTAGCGGCACATGGTCGCTCACAAGGGTGAACCAGACCCAGTGAATAATACCTCAGGCTGTCGAGTGCCCGCTTGATTTCCAGCCACTCTTTCTCCTCGGTGGAGTTCTTCTGTTCCTGGGGGCAGTAACTTCCTACTGACGTACCAGATCGGGTGTTCCTCCCCATTACTCTCCTGGGACAGAACGACCCCCCCCCCCCCCCACTTCAGACACATTAGTGTGGACCACCATCTCCACGCTGAAGTCAGGAGTCACCAATACTGGGCTGGAGCACAGGGCCCTCTTCAAACTCTGGAAGGCCTGTTCAGGGTCCACTGTCCACCTCACCATCTGGGGCTGGGCCTTGTGAGTGAGTTCTGTCAAGGGGACAGCTAGGGAGGCAAAGTCAGGAATGAAGCGTCTATAATAACCCGTCAGTACTAACAATGGTCTCAAATGTTTTTTGTTTACCGATCTATAACTTCTGTAAATATCGAAACTATCCATCACACATAAAACCTGTCTGGGCCAATCAGAAACACACACTAAAACTGAATAATCCCCCAAAAAAAGGCAACTATGCCTTTAATCCTCATATTATTTTTGGCATAATTCAGTGTTTCATGTCTCTTAAAAACCAGTTAACCATATTTTTTTTATTTTGACACTACAATGTGTTGGGATTAAATATCAAATATGCAATGAACAGAAATCTGTATTGAGGCTGTTCTCTGTCTGTCTGTCTGTCTGCCTGTAGAGCTGTCAGTCTCTCTGTACCACTCCTGGACCTGGAGACTTACCCAGCATCACTGTCAGTCCACACATCTCTTTTGGGGCTGTGAGGAAATCTGTCTCTGAACTGAAAGAGTGACTGGAGGACGTCTTCAAGGTGGAGTTTTTAAAAGTTTCTGGAAGAGGTTGGAGGACAAACCCTGCTGCAGAAAGTGAGCTCAGCCACTGGACACAACACACTGGTGAGGTGCTCTGCCTCAGATTCACTTTTACATCATGAAAGGCACTTTTACAGGTTATATATTAATAACAGGGGTGAGTGATATTTCAGTCTGTCTCACAATATATTCGTTTCTCTCTCCAAGATAAATACTTAGAGTTTCTTTTTCATTTTCAATTGCTTTATTGTGCAACAGGGGAAGACAATTGAATACAAACATTTCGGCTGCAAAGCCTTCTTCAGTGTGCCATGGTGCATTGTCTCCAATCCAATTTGAGAATTGAGAATGTCTCAATTCATTACAGCTTACAAATAATGAATCAATTAAATACACCCTCAATTACTCATAGGCGAGTGCTCTAACATTAAAGTTAAATTAAACAAACAATATATATAAATGTGGCAATATAAAGAGCATTAAAAATATTTTTGTGAAACCTCACTCACCCACCATCCCTCTCCATTCCAAGTAGATACAAGCCTGTATATCTGCAGTGTCATTTTTTTGGGTACACCAATGCTTCCCAAGCCTTTTCCGTCAGGCCTGGTAATAGGACATTTTTTAAGCCACCCCCCCAAAGCTTACACGTCTGTACCTTATCTTTCAACTCCACCCCACCCCTTGCTGTCTTTCTGCGGCCCCCCCTCGCGGGTAACCCCCCCACCTCTTTGGGAAGCGCAGGGCTACACGGTCCCATGGTCTCCATCAGTGCACCCAGGCCTACTGCAGGTTACTACAGCTTCTCCACATGGCTGGCAAGCTAAGCTAGTCACCAGGCTAAAGGCTGGGACAGCAGGGCTCATTGAGGAATATTACCCTCAGAGAGAGGTGAGCCCCTGGTGTCCTGCCTGTCCTTTGCTACCTGCTTCCTGTGCCAGGAGGAAGTGGCATGTCCGTCTCACCCTGGTACTCAGAGATGCTTAAGGACTGAACGGAACCCTGGCCAAAATTAATTCCGGAATCTTGTCCAGTGGAGGCAGGCTGAAAAGGTGGAGGGTGACAAAGCCAGGACTCTCTTCCTCAGGGCGACATGCATGCCTTCAGTAATCTCTGTCCACATCTGCTCAGTGCTGCCACCTACTGTCAAAATACACAGCAACAGGTTTGGTTATGACTGACAGCTATAGATGTGTTTCTACAAAACTATAATGCGAATGTACACAACTTTACCAAAAAATAGTGTATTCAGTATGGGTTGATTGTTGTTAAATAATGAATTATTGTTAAATCGTTGATTGCAGTTTTTGAAAACGTATTAATGATACAGATTCACACAATGTTTTTGATTCATTCATTTTTGGGAAGATCAGACTCAGTGCTTCTCAGTACTTCATAATAGAGCCTACATTAGTGAAGTTTGATTTTAAAGTTTTCATTTGAATACTTTTTTTGTCAAGCTTTTGAGGAAGTTTCTCCCTAATTGACTCATACATCGACAATGACATTTCATTTTAAAGGAGTTTGTTAGCCAATGACATGTACTCTGTATGTGTGTGTATGTGTGTGTGTATGTGTGTGTGTGTGTGTGTGTGTGTGTGTGTGTGTGTGTGTGTGTGTGTGTGTGTGTGAATAACGGACGTGCCTGAGATGAGAGATTTCGTTATGACAGCATAAAAACATCTGACATCTTTAGTTTAATTTTACATTAGGTGTAGATCCATATTGGGATATGGAACATATGCAGGCTATATGGAATAAACATAAGCTATATGGAATATATGTAGTCATCTGTGTGTGCAGAGCGCAGATATTTCAAAAGTATCACTTACTGCTGGGCGGGTCAAACTCAAGGCTGGTCCTCATCTGGTACCGGAGGTCTGAGCTGCTATTCTGATTGGCCATCGCTCCGCTCACTGTCCAAGCACACAGTAACAGGTTGGGTCAACACTAGCATTTATACGTTTATCTCTACATAATTACCATGTGCTTAACTGAAATAACCTACTGCTGCCCAATCCCAGTTCTAACATTCCGCCAGCACTCTGCCCCAGACATATAGGCAGACCATGCTGATGGGGCCTAACATAGCTGATGAGATCCAGGCAGACCATGCTGATGGGGTCTAACACAGCTGATGAGATACAGGCAGACCATGCTGATGGGGTCTAACACAGCTGATGAGATACAGGCAGACCATGCTGATGGGGCCTAACACAGCTGATGAGATACAGGCAGACCATGCTGATGGGGCCTAACACAGCTGATGAGATACAGGCAGACCATGCTGATGGGACCTAACACAGCTGATGAGATACAGGCAGACCATGCTGATGCTGATGGGGCCTAACACAGCTGATGAGATACAGGCAGACCATGCTGATGGGGCCTAACACAGCTGATGAGATACAGGCAGACCATGCTGATGGGGCCTAACACAGCTGATGAGATACAGGCAGACCATGCTGATGGGGCCTAACACAGCTGATGAGATACAGGCAGACCATGCTGATGGGGCCTAACACAGCTGATGAGATACAGGCAGACCATGCTGATGGGGCCTAACACAGCTGATGAGATACAGGCAGACCATGCTGATGGGGCCTAACACAGCTGATGAGATACAGGCAGACCATGCTGATGGGGACTAACACAGCTGATGAGATACAGGCAGACCATGCTAATGCAATGCTAGGTCTAACTTAGCTGGTAGTTTGCCTTTCTCTGTATGAAAGATTTTCAGTGATTTTATAAAATGCAATCGCCATAGTGACACATAGTGAAATGTAACTAATGCATATCTGAATTTGCTTTTACATAACGATGCCCATTTATCACGCCATAATTAAAAATAAAACGCATATTGCATTGGATTTCATGCTCTGTGAAAAAGACAGAAATGCAATACGGGGTGTATTGTTTCTCAACCCGCTTTTCATTCCACAACTTTTTCATTGCATTGCATTGCGCTCTGTGCCACTGGATGCCACGCGGAACGTGACACAATTCAAAGCAATCCTCATTATTGTATTTGTTGAACGGCAGAGTGGTCTGTCACTGCTTGTATCAGCACCACGGCATTTCTGTGCCTAAATTAAATGTAATAAACTGCAATCATAGTCTCGGATGTCAGAGCAAGTCGGCGAGACGCAAATGAAGTAAAATAAACCTGAAAGCTGAACGGCTGAAAAGTGAGAAAGCTGAAAAGCTTACTGCGCTGTGTTTGGGTTTATTTTCACTTTGTTACTTTATTATTTTTACCCAGAACCTGTGACGGGGAACAGTTACATTTTTTGTTTATTTGTTTGTGCAGCACTTGTCATATGATGAGGTGGGTTACTTTAAATACGTCCAGCTATTGTCTCTTTCTCTCTCTCTCTCTGTGAAAACCGGAATAGCTGCATTTCTGCAGGGGCGTCACCCGGAGAGTGACGGAAATAGTTCGACACTGTTTGGCCCAGACAGTTTCTGTGTGCAAGGAAGCATATGATGGATACATAGAGAAGTTTCTGATGACATGCAGGCTTCATAATAACTGGCATAGGGGCCTCTGCATTAAAGCAAGAAAATAATCCTAAGGTTAAAGAAAGCAGCTGGGACAGTAATGTTACTCCTCCAGGGGTTTTAGGGGGGTACCTTTGTACATTTCCTGATTATTCTACATTTGTCATCGTTTTGGCAGAGCAAATACCTGCATACTCATATTACATGTATTATCTGTGTATATACCTGTACACTCATGTTATATATATTATCTGTGTATATACCTGTACACTCATGTTATATGTATTATCTGTGTATATACCTGTACACTCATATTATATGTATTATCTGTGTATATACCTGTACACTCATATTATATGTATTATCTGTATATTTCTGACTGGGGTACACAGACACACTGGTATGACATACTATGCATGTCTATACAGGCCTTTCCTGCTATGAATACACACACAGTCTTTCAATACATCTGCCCTTTGGTCTCTAAGATGGCATATTTCCATAGGAATCAGCTCTATCTGCATAGCCTGGCCTCAGTCCAAAAGCACTCCTCCTGCAGCTGTGGGCAGAACCACGATGTCACTCCCACTCTCACTGTCACGCAGTTTCACAGAAACTAAACTTAACTATCTGTCTCTGTGTGAGTATGAGCAGTAAAATGGCTGAAGGTGGGGTTTTACTGGATCTGGATCAGTTCAGCTGTCCAATCTGTCTGGATCTACTTAAGGATCCAGTGACTATTCCCTGTGGACACAGTTTCTGCATGGCCTGTATTAAGAGCAGCTGGAATCAGGATGATAATATTGGCGTGTGCAGCTGTCCCCAGTGCAGAGAGACCTTCACCCCAAGACCAGATTTAAGAAAAAACACCATGCTGGCTGAAGTGGTGGAGAAACTGAAGAAGACAGGACTCAAAGCTGCTCCTCCTGCTCACTGTTACGCTGGATCTGGAGACATGGCGTGTGATGTCTGCAATGAGAGGAAGCGGAAAGCCATCACGTCCTGTCTGGTGTGTCTGGCCTCTTACTGTGAAACTCACCTCCAGCCTCACTTTGAATCTCCTGCCTTTATGAAGCACAAACTGGTCAAAGCCACTG
This sequence comes from Ilyophis sp. 1 JC-2022, assembly GCA_022702515.1. Lineage (NCBI taxonomy): Eukaryota > Metazoa > Chordata > Actinopteri > Anguilliformes > Synaphobranchidae > Ilyophis > Ilyophis sp. 1 JC-2022. Next base: position 153,449,684 of record CM040395.1, read on the forward strand.
GAAACCTGCAGGAGAAAATCTGCTCTCTTCATGACAAACGTCTTGAGGTTTACTGTCGTACCGATCAGCAGTGTATCTGTTATCGGTGTGCAATGGATGAACACAGAGGCCATGATACAGTCTCAGCTGCAGCAGAATGGACTGAGAAACAGGTTAGCTCAATTAATAACACAAGAGAGAAATTTGATTCGGTATCTGTCAAAATTTGATTGATGTGGTCAAAGGTCAATTTATGAATATTAATGAGTTTATGAAAAATTATGATTATGCATAAATTATTTATTTTTTTACGAATTTTTTTTTTTTATGATTATGATGATGCATCATCATTCGGGGCGGGGGTTTGTGGGTTTTTCGTTCCAAGGGTTTGTCGATGTCATTTTATTATGGATTGTTGTAAGCGTTGTTGAATGGTTTTGTGACGAATTGTTTTTATGGACGGCCAGGGTGCTTAGGGGAAACATATTGGCAATGTGTTGTACATTGTTTTATTTGAAAAACATCGTGAAAAAGTAATGGTGTATAAATGTATAGGTTATTAGTTGTAGCAGTAGTAGTAGCAGCGGTAATTAAGTTTTATTTTTAAAAAGAATAGAATAATTCAAGCAGTTTTGTTAAAACGTGAAAAATCGCCGTGGACTATAATGAAAAAACATTATACCGAATCATTGTAAAGACTTGTTAGATGCCAAGAAGGAAGAAAAATAAACTCCGGGGTGAAAGACGTTCGCAAAACATAGTCCGCGAACAGAGACACTGTAGACAAAAACTTAGAAGATATCTTGGGGTCCGTGAATTCACAATATTGTACAAAAATAGACAAAGATAGGTCCCAAAAGGCGAGATAGCGCGTTTAAAAGCCTAGAATGGTTCGCAAGAAAGACTATGAAGAAAATAATTTAAATAAAAGAATATGTTACGTTTTAAAGAATTAAAACGAAAAACGAAAAGAAATAACATGGAATGTTTTCTGTCATTGTATCGATGTCCGGGGTTCCGTGGGACTGCGAAGTTATTGGCGTTAGAAGAAGAAGAAGAAGAGACCACAGTGTGGTGTGTGTGACAACAGCGCATATGACTAAAATGGTCCCGAGAGAGAACTTTGTGCGTTTCAAACAGGCATACGAACCCCAAACGTCTTGTCACGTGAGTTTGACGCACGTATACGCAGACCAACGCGGAATTTGACGTAGTGGTTTTGGCGCGAAAACGGTAAATGACAATATGGCTGATTGATGGGGTTTCTGTGGGGAGGGGGGAATTCACCATGTGGTGCCGGCGACAAGGAGTCCAGGGGTTTCTAACGAACCTACTAAGAAGCTTGTCTACAGCGGTCTACCAACACGCAACTCTCCAGAAGTTATGGCGAAGAAACCTTTTTTAATTTTTATTTTTTTACACAGGCCTAGACGGTAATACCCCTTGAACGTAGTGTAGTTTGGGAAGAACCAATAAACAAACACGAAGAAGAAGATGTATACATAGCTTTTGGGCTAAATAATTGTAGACTACGCGTAAAGTACGGTTAGCTAGCTGACTGTTTGTACAACTTTCTTCAAGTAGCCCACGCAAATTTAATGTCGGCATTCTAAAACTTGCTAGTTGTTGTAACTTCTCCGATTTTGTATTTTTACGTTTTTTTAAAAAAGAAGAAAAAGTAAATTAGACGCAGCATTGTGTAGGCTATTCAAAACACAAGGATATAATCTACTGTTTGGTCATGGCGAGGTTTGTGTAAAATTTTTAGATTTTATTTGTTCTAAAACTTTAATTTGGAAAACCATACCTTGGCAGGCTATTAAATAGCACACTCAGAAAATGGACTATTGCATAAAGTTATGTCGGCTAATGTATGGCTATGAACGTTTTCAGTATTCCAGGGTCTTGTATAACGTAGCGGTCTAAAAGGGTTAGTTGGATAAATGTGTTATAACACATTGGTAATACATTACGGTATTGTAGGTTATAGTAAATAAAATTATATCAAAGTTCAAATGAAAAAAGATGTGCATGGGGTTTTAGTTGTTTTTTCTTTAAAGTTGACATATTAGTGGATACCATCACTGTGCAGACCACCAGTGTCAATATTTGAAAAAGTGATTAAAGCCACTTATTATAAACTAATTCAGGCACTGAGGTAATTGTGTGTGTGTGTGTGTGTGTGTGTGTGTGTGTGTGTGTGTGTGTGTGTGTGTGTGTGTGTGTGCGCGCGAGCGCACCATGGTTTTTAAATAATAAAGTTTGTTGTGACAGGTTTGCAAAAGTGTAATGTTTTAAAAACTAGGGTTATACCAACAATGTATTACTAATAATAGAGGACCCCACAGCACACCTAATTAAAGAGGTCTTTCTGCCCCCCTTGCCAAAGAAACGTGACGGCTCAACTGAGGCGGGGGTTGGAAGAGTTTGAGAGGCACTGACAAGTTGCGACAAACCGCAGCGTGCACAGCCCACACGTTTCTTTGGCAAATTGCTCGACGGCCCGAGATACAGGTCCCTCCACTATTATTGCCACCCCTGGTAACGATGTGTGAAAAGGTTTATAAAAAATTCAACGTTTGGTGAATTAGCTTAGTTTAAAAAAACTCCAGAGACGTCGTCTGGAAGCCCGTATGGTCTAGCGGTTAGGATTCCTGGTTTTCACCCAGGCGGCCCGGGTTCGACTCCCGGTATGGGAATGGTTACTTTTAAATGAAAATAATTATCTGTTGTCTTTGCCCAAAGGAATGGGTCTGATTGGGTTCTTTAAGTATTTGTGACAATGAAAAAATACTTTCCAACAATCAGTCTACATGTCCATTAGCCACATTTTTTATTGAAGTTGAACTCCCACTAAACTATCTACTGAATATTTTGTTTCTGGCCATACAAATGGCGAAGCAACTTGTTCATCTGGAAAATCCAAAACTCCAAGATCATTTAATTGTTGTTCTAAAAATGGTCTGGTTGAAGTGGTATATTCTTGGCAAAAGCATACCTGGAATATGTACAGTTCATCCAAAGAAAGGACGCCATACAGCTTGTAGGGCTCAGCATTTCCTGCCTGAAAAAGATTTCTGTCTTTGAATTGGTTTCATATTTATCGGGAATGATTTCTGATTTTTATTGTTATCTCAAACTTCTCATGTGGTCACCGAGTAAAGATTCCTGATACTCACCCAAACATACTGGGTTGGACTCCTGGTATGGGAATCTAATATGAACAAGCTGTACGATATTGTCCCTATACTGAATCCTATGTTGGTAAAACTCTGGCTGATGGTGGGGTGGTTGTTCTTGGATTGCGTAGTTGGTAATTATGTGCCAAAATATATTTTTCAATAGTCATCTGACATTTACATGAAACATAGCTTTCACGGCGCGTGTGAAAATGCAACTTATGTCTTTTCTTTGCAGGTAGTCGTCATTCAACAATAACTCTTGTGGAAATAAAATACAACTTAATAAGTTTAAACAACTCCTTGTCATTCTGTTGATGTCTGTTTAAAAGTTTCGTTATTTACATGTAAGTAAAGTGAGTAATGAATAGCCTACTTTAATTCTGTTACATCGAACATTCTAACGCAACATATCACCGGCTTTAATGGTTTGACCTTTTCAGTTTAAGACCTTAACTTTCACATATTTTTATACCACACTATCTGTAGCTAGCGACCTCTTTTCCCATAACAGAGAAAAACCCCTCAAAATACACATGGTTAGATCGGTCTTTAGATGGTTAGCTGTTTATGTTTGTGCGCATAAGTCCTATTACCTAAACGATAGGTCACGTTGTCCATGTTCGTCCTGTTATTTTGTTAAAATCTACATAGTTACAAACAAAACAACCCCCCATTTAAAAATAAAATTGTATCAAGCACACACACACACACACACACACACACACACTCCTGAAAAAATAAATAACTTCCTGTTGAACCCCTCCTGGTGATACCGAAGCTGTGGCCTTAAACATGTGTTGTGTATGTTCCGCGCATTAAGATGAGCAAAGCTGAAATAAAATTTGATATGTATAAGAATAAAATTACACAAAGAGTCATTTAACAAAACTGTTGAACTGAATCATTTTATTTCAAAAGTGCTGTAGAACCTTTCATTATGGTAAGTTTGACTTCTGCCTCTTAAATTTGAATTTAAAATGCACACTAAATTAAAAGTTACTTTTGAAGGGGGGCAGAAAGACCTCTTTAATTAGGTGTGCTGTGGGGTCCTCTATTATTAGTAATACATTGTTGGTATAACCCTAGTTTTTAAAACATTACACTTTTGCAAACCTGTCACAACAAACTTTATTATTTAAAAACCATGGTGCGCTCGCGCGCGCACACACACACACACACACACACACACACACACACACAATTACCTCAGTGCCTGAATTAGTTTATAATAAGTGGCTTTAATCACTTTTTCAAATATTGACACTGGTGGTCTGCACAGTGATGGTATCCACTAATATGTCAACTTTAAAGAAAAAACAACTAAAACCCCATGCACATCTTTTTTCATTTGAACTTTGATATAATTTTATTTACTATAACCTACAATACCGTAATGTATTACCAATGTGTTATAATAAATTTCGGCACACATTTATCCAACTAACCCTTTTAGACCGCTACGTTATACAAGACCCTGGAATACTGAAAACGTTCATAGCCATACATTAGCCGACATAACTTTATGCAATAGTCCATTTTCTGAGTGTGCTATTTAATAGCCTGCCAAGGTATGGTTTTCAAATTAAAGTTTTAGAACAAATAAAATCTAAAAATTTTACACAAACCTCGCCATGACCAAACAGTAGATTATATCCTTGTGTTTTGAATAGCCTACACAATGCTGCGTCTAATTTACTTTTTCTTCTTTTTTAAAAAAACGTAAAAATACAAAATCGGAGAAGTTACAACAACTAGCAAGTTTTAGAATGCCGACATTAAATTTGCATGGGCTACTTGAAGAAAGTTGTACAAACAGTCAGCTAGCTAACCGTACTTTACGCGTAGTCTACAATTATTTAGCCCAAAAGCTATGTATACATCTTCTTCTTCGTGTTTGTTTATTGGTTCTTCCCAAACTACACTACGTTCAAGGGGTATTACCGTCTAGGCCTGTGTAAAAAAATAAAAATTAAAAAAGGTTTCTTCGCCATAACTTCTGGAGAGTTGCGTGTTGGTAGACCGCTGTAGACAAGCTTCTTAGTAGGTTCGTTAGAAACCCCTGGACTCCTTGTCGCCGGCACCACATGGTGAATTCCCCCCTCCCCACAGAAACCCCATCAATCAGCCATATTGTCATTTACCGTTTTCGCGCCAAAACCACTACGTCAAATTCCGCGTTGGTCTGCGTATACGTGCGTCAAACTCACGTGACAAGACGTTTGGGGTTCGTATGCCTGTTTGAAACGCACAAAGTTCTCTCTCGGGACCATTTTAGTCATATGCGCTGTTGTCACACACACCACACTGTGGTCTCTTCTTCTTCTTCTTCTAACGCCAATAACTTCGCAGTCCCACGGAACCCCGGACATCGATACAATGACAGAAAACATTTCATGTTATTTCTTTTCGTTTTTCGTTTTAATTCTTTAAAACGTAACATATTCTTTTATTTAAATTATTTTCTTCATAGTCTTTCTTGCGAACCATTCTAGGCTTTTAAACGCGCTATCTCGCCTTTTGGGACCTATCTTTGTCTATTTTTGTACAATATTGTGAATTCACGGACCCCAAGATATCTTCTAAGTTTTTGTCTACAGTGTCTCTGTTCGCGGACTATGTTTTGCGAACGCCTTTCACCCCGGAGTTTATTTTTCTTCCTTCTTGGCATCTAACAAGTCTTTACAATGATTCGGTATAATGTTTTTTCATTATAGTCCACGGCGATTTTTCACGTTTTAACAAAACTGCTTGAATTATTCTATTCTTTTTAAAAATAAAACTTAATTACCGCTGCTACTACTACTGCTACAACTAATAACCTATACATTTATACACCATTACTTTTTCACGATGTACAACACAAATAAAACAATGTACAACACATTGCCAATATGTTTCCCCTAAGCACCCTGGCCGTCCATAAAAACAATTCGTCACAAAACCATTCAACAACGCTTACAACAATCCATAATAAAATGACATCGACAAACCCTTGGAACGAAAAACCCACAAACCCCCGCCCGAATGATGATGCATCATCATAATCATAAAAAAAAAAAAATCATTAAAAAAAAATAATTTATGCATAATCATAATTTTTCATAAACTCATTAATATTCATAAATTGACCTTTGACCCCATCAATCAAATTTTGACAGATACCGAATCAAATTTCTCTCTCTAACACAGAACCCAAAAGGTCTGAAAATACCTGCAGCAATAAAAAGGAGAAATGGGCTGAATCTCCATGTGAAAAGCTTGCCATGCACCTTCACCTGCATGCACTTTGGGCAGCGCATGTTAGCTTGCATGTGCATCACACTGCACTCCAACTAGAACTGCATCAGTCTTATTTATTTATGTTTTACTTCTTTGTCGCTTTGTAAAGTTTAGAACAGAGCGGCTCAATTGTTATTTTAAAGGACTGAGTGAACAAAATTGAGCAAACCCAGAATTTCTTGCATTGTTTATGGTTGACTGGAGTGTCTACACCAGTGTTTTTAAACCTGATCAGATTGTGTTTCTTCACAGAAGCTGCTGGGGGCGACAAAGAGTAAATACGAGCAGAGAATCCAGGAGAGAGAGAAGGAGCTGCATGATCTGAGACAGGCTGTGCAGTCACTCAAGGTGGGTACTGACCAGAGGAGAAGACAACAGCTGGCTGCTGGAAGAGCCATTTCAGAGCTCAGTCAGGGCTCTCCTCCAGTCAGCCAGTGAGGAGCCCAGTGTTGGGCCACTTTCCAGCCCCGTGGGGCTCTCTCTGTGCTCCTAACAGCGCTCTGCACATACAGCCCTCCTCTCTCTGTGCTCCTAACAGCACTCTGCACATACAGCCCTCCTCTCTCTGTGTCTCCTAACAGCGCTCTGCACAGGCAGCAGTGGAGGACAGCGAGAGGATCTTTACTGAGTTGATCCGCTCCATTGAGAGAAGGCGCTCTGAGGTGAAAGAGCTGATCAGAGATCAGGAGAAGGCTGAAGTGAGTCGGGCTGAAGGACTCCTGGAGCGACTGGAGCAGGAGATTGCTGAGCTGAGGAGGAGAGACGCTGAGATGGAGCAGCTTTCACACAAAGAGGATCTCATCCATTTCCTCCAGGTAACATCACTGGCTCTCTGACAGTTCGCACTATGTACATTGTACATACATGTTGAGGTGTGTTCCTCATTTACAAATATCTGCTCCTGGCATTTGCACAAGAATGCAGTATGTATTGAGACTGTTCTCTGTCTGTCGGTCTCTCCTTCTTGGACCTGGAGACTTACCCAGCATCACTGTCAGTCCACATGTCTCTTTTGCGGCTGTGATGAAATATGTCTCTTTACTGAAAGAGCAACTGGAGGACGTCTTCAAGATGGAGTTGAGCAAAGTTTCTGGTAGAGGTTGGAGGACAAACCCTGGTGCAGAAAGTGAGCTTAGCCACTGCACACAACACACTGGTAAGATTCACATCATGAATGCCACTTTCACAGGTTATACTGTATATTAATAACAGGGTGAGTGATATTTCAATCTGTCTCACAGGTTATTTATTATACAGTGTGGAGTGACAGTGCTCAGAAATGACCCAACATGTGAAGCGTTTTCTCTGTGAGACAGACCTGCATGAATCCTCCACAGCACCCAATGTGTTTGATGAAAGTGTTTGTAAGCCAAAACATTTGCATTTAAAGCTCTGTTTAATGTTCAAGGAACCAAGTATATTCTGACCCTGTCTTTGCCTGTTAGGATGCAAACTATTGTGGAGAGATGAGAGGAGACAACAAATTTCATAATGTTGCAAAACTCATTAAAAAAATTTAGAAATCTCATTACATTCTTGGCCAATTTTTGGATAAGAATTGAGACTGCAGTTTGGACTGTTTGGTGATACTGTATTCCGGATGATATCCGTTCTTATTTCCCCCGCATATTATTTTGTGAAATTATAATTCTGTTTTTCCAGGAAATTATAAAATGAGGTCATCTTTAGCTCAACTGTCTTGTGATCTCTCTCTACAGTGGAAGAAGTCCATATTCTAGAGCCCAAGACCCGAGAAGACTTTTTACAATGTGAGTCTGTAATTAAACCTAAATTAAAAGAATGAAGCAACATGAGAATATTAGGTAATATGAAGAACGAGATGATTTGTATAATTATATATATATTCATAACTGACTCACTTTAGGGATCTCATACATCTTCTCCCCCATCAGATCCCTGTTAATTCAGCTGCAGTCATTCTGATATTAAACATGTGGATCATGTATGATAATATTTAATATAATGTCATACAGTAGGACTGTGTGAATAAAGTGTTGTAACTTCCACAAAAGATACACAACCAATATACAGTAATATAAAAAGAATTAAGATAGTTATGTGATGGTTGGGGGCAGGGACATGCAGAGGATGTTAGAGGGGCAGGGGCCCAAATTCATAAAAGGGCACGCCGGCGATTTTTGCAAATAATTAAATAAATATATGCTTGGAATGAAGGAATATTAAAATGTATGTATTCAGGGTTTTTCCTGGCAGAGAATATTGTTTCTGGCAGTACGTAGGCTATGCGAACGCCGTACGCAGCAAATTTCTGTTCCATAAATTTGACCGTAAATACAGTTTTTGGAGTATATATGTAGGCTATGGTTGTAAAGTACCAGTAGGGTTGTGTTCAGGAGTTAGGTTTTAGAAATCAAAGGTAATTAAATATTATACCAATTATGATATTTTGATAGCGCACAAATATAAAAATAAATAAAGAACACTCAATCACTGACTGGGAAGAAACAGAATTGTGGGTCTTATATACACATAGGAAAGGGAGGGGTAACAAACTACGTGGGGTTAACACATTCAGTAAACAATAAATCAATCATGAGAACATAACGAAAACATGGAAGGGACCCGGAAACATGCATAACAAACAACGGGCTCGAATAGGAGCGGAGTGTGCACAGTAATCAAGAGAGGTGAAGTCTAAGTACAAACAGCTGGAGCGAATTACAGAGGTAGCTCAGGACCAGTTAGAAATGCGAGTAACAAAGATAAAGCGGAGAAGCTGGTTAAATGTTAGTATCTAAATTTAATGAATCCTGATCTACACTCCAATCCGGTTGGTGGCAATAATGTACAATTCAATTGTTTGTAAACCGCCATAAAACAACAAAAGAAGAAGAAGAAGAATGTTAGTATCTAACTATAAGACAGACAGTTAGTTGTTAGTATACAATTATGTTAATTGGTTTTAGTAAAGTGCACGTAACTAATAAAGCATGGAGTATGGAGGTAGATTTCTATCAAAAATAAACAAGCACAAAAGTATAATCCACAATTGTGTTTACCATCCACACACCTCAATTTGTGTTCGTAGATATAATCCACAATTGTGTTTACCATCCACACACACACACCTCTCAATTTGTGTTTCGTAAAAATAATCCACAAGTATGTGTTTTCCATTCACACACAAACACCTCTCAACTTGTGTTTCGTAAATCATCATTTGCATGAATGCAAAAATTATATTCACAAATGCAAAAAACATTTACAGATATGTTTCCAATGTTCGCATGTACAAATCAAAAGCTTGGCTTGCGAACTGGCGAATCTACATTTGCCGATCGAAAGACACGCTTGATCTGCTTGGATTTACGGACAGAATTTTGAGACAAATATTCCGCTGTTTTTCACCGTGTCGATTCACGCGCTTAACTTGCGATTCGTAAACTAAACTTCTTCTTCTTTGGTGCTACATAACACGGCTGTTTGTGTGTGTGTGTCGGCTCATCAGCGCCACTTTTAGAACAAGTGGCCAAAACTGCACATTATCTTTAAGAAGTGGATTCATGGTAAATTTAATTAAAACAACCGAGTTTTGAGTTTATTTAGGTTGTAAAGTTAACCCCACGCTAATCTTGCGATGGAAAGTTTTTTAAACAGTCATTGCACAAAACTCCTATCAGATTGCATGTAGCTAGCTAGCTAGATTACATTACACGGGGGTAGGTCCGTACACAGTAGCTACATAACTCTTTCGCCCCTCATGGAAAAGATTATGTAAAACAAACTCAACCATGTGAAGTATTATAGCCAATTAAATTAATTTGACAGCTATTCTCACTGATACCGATGTCTCCTATGAAATATTTTATTTGTTCAGCTAGCTAGCTAGTAGATAAGACACCTAAATGAAAATGATAATTCAAATCGCATGGAGTGCTCTCCTTATTTTAGCTCAGTGTTGTACTTCCTAGTTCCTATCAATGTACGGACCTACCCCTGTGTAATGTAATCTAGCTAGCTAGCTACATGCAATCTGATAGGAGTTTTGTGCAATGACTGTTTAAAAAACTTAGCGTGGGGTTAACTTTACAACCTAAATAAACTCAAAACTTTAATTAAATTTACCATGAATCCACTTCTTAAAGATAATGTGCAGTTTTGGCCACTTGTTCTAAAAGTGGCGCTGATGAGCCGAACACACAAACAGCCGTGTTATGTAGCACCAAAGAAGAAGAAGTTTAGTTTACGAATCGCAAGTTAAGCGCGTGAATCGACACGTGAAAAACAGCGGAAAATTTGTCTCAAAATTCTGTCCGTAAATCCAAGCAGATCAAGCGTGTCTTTCGATCGGCAAATGTAGATTCGCCAGTTCGCAAGCCAAGCTTTTGATTTGTACATGTGAACATTGGAAACATATCTGTAAATGTTATTTGCATTTGTGAATATAATTTTTGCATTCATCCAAATGATGATTTACGAAACACAAGTTGGTGTTTGTGTGTGGATGGAAAACACATACTTGTGGATTATTTTTACGAAACAAATTGAGAGGTGTGTGTGTGTGGATGGTAAATACAATTGTGGATTAAACTTTTGTGCTTGTTTATTTTTGATAGAAATCTACCTCCATATGTGTGTGCTTGTACAGGGAGAGAGGTAGAAGTGTGTGCTTGTACAGGGAGAGAGGAGGGATCACAGTTAGTACTAAATAATTCATACATTACCTTTCAAAAACTTTGTTACACACAAACAGTAGTCTAATGACGTTGTGTTGCTAGATGGCTAACATTAGATGGCAAATCTAACATTATCAGTCTGTCAGATTTCTATTTGAGATGCTGTGTGCCCAGTTTGGCACCACCGTTGCTGTGGTCAGGAATCGGGGCAGTAGAGGTTTTCTGCTTTCTGGGGGCTAATATGTTGGCTAATAAGCACACAGCTTCGAACATCATAACGCTAACCAAACAGCTTTGGTTAATAAAGTAGTTAGCTAACAAGATAGATATTAAACATTTTTAGTAACTATTCGCGGCTCATTTATCAGAATGTGTTGTGGTAACGTTAGGCTCTGAGGTGATTTAAACAAGATATCCGCTACGTAGCCTTCGACATTAATCTGTCTAACACAACGTTACATTACAAGATCACCATAGTTCATTATATCAGTTTAACATCAACATTCCGGGAGGTTATACCCGTAAAATAGGCTATGATTTTCACTGTGGCCATTTCCATCACGATTTCTCATTATTCAGGCAACATCTCACGCTATTAGCCGCAAAAGCACCGCTGGTTCACGGGAAGCTTGAAAAAGCGATTGGGATCGCCGATACTGCAGTACCACATACTAGAAAATAAACAAGCAGGTGCAATAATCATTACATTACAATTATTTGGCAGATGCTTTTATCCAAAGCGACGTACAATAAGTGCATATTGAAGGTCATTGATACAACTACAAAGCAAATCCGACAAAGCACAACTTTCTCACAACGTAGGAGCTATCCCTAGTAATGGACATAGAATACAGTCAGCTATACATTCTTAACTCTAAAATAGCAAAAAACACAAATAGAAAAGCAAAAATAAAGAAAAATAAATCATAATTTAAGTATGTGAATGTAATCACAGCATAGACATATTCAATAATTTATCTATGTATTTATTGTTTTGATTTTCACATAACACCGATTGTTCTCACTTGACCCACTCCGCAGTGGTTCTGGTTGTGGTTCTAGATTGCATTACTCTCGGCAAAAGGGACACAACGACCACCTTCGTGTGACGTCACGTTGGCCAATCAGAGAAAAAAATTTGGGCCGTGAAAAAAGCGCCGTTTTGAGAAGGCACCTGCCTTTCTAGTTCGTATATACACTGCCTGGCCAAAAAAAAGTCGCACACTGTAATATCACAATGCTTTTAGCTTTGATTACAGCGCGCATTCGTTGTGGCATTGTTTCGACAACCTTATGCAACGTCACAACATTTATTTCCGTCTAGAGTTGCAAACATTTTTGGCCGAGATCTTGTATTGACGACGAGTCGAACCCAGGGCCGGCTCTGACCAATTGGCTGCCCTAGGCAGGATTTTATCTGGCGCCCCCTTGCATCACAGTTTATACACTACCAATAACATGCACTCACACTTGTTTTCACATTTATATTTTACTGAAAATAACCCACAAAATCAAACAGTTAACATCAAAACAGTGAACAAGTGACATTATTATTATAGATATTTACAATATATTATCTTTAATATATATATTAAAGAAACCAGTAGCCTACTGCCATAAATAAAGTAAGGTAAAATATAAGTACAATTAACTTAGTAAAATAAAGTAAAATAAATAAAGAAATAATTGCACACAAACACAAAAGGCACACAAGCACAAGGCTTCGACTTATAACAGACTTAGAAGCCCCCTCATCAAGCTCACGTTACCTACAGTCTTACTTTCCTAACCTTTCTTGCAGCAAAGTCATCTATGACATCATCATAAGACAACTGTTTTGAGACCACATGATTTATGCTTATGATGGAAAGTCCAAAAAAAGCAGTAAACTGCAGTGTAATACTAATATAGCATAATGGGAAAGCTTATTTTGCATTAACATTAATGATATGCACTTTAAAACACTGATGTAACTAACTATATAAACTAACTTTAGAGATTATGAACTGTAACACAACAAACCAAAGGCTTACTACAACAATTAATTATAAAGGAGATGAAAAGGAATAGCATTTTGATTACAGGGTAACCAGATGTCAATAAAAATGTAGCCTACAGTATGACACAGGACTAACACCTGCTGAATAGACCTAATTTCCCTGCTGATGACTGGTACTACAGTTTTCTTATTTTTATTAGTTGTTATGTAGCCTACTTTTATTTTATGTAGGCTACTGTTATGCACGCATAGTCTATGTATTTTTCAAGATGAGGCGACCATTCTCTTGCCGCTGTCCAGCTAGCTAGCAAGAAGGTGCAGAGTGACTGAGAGTGTTATATTCTGTACATATGTCTGTGTATTATCATCATTGCATTCCCCTCTGTTCGTGGGTTGTCCGAGTCGCATTCGTGTGTTTGTTTACCCTGTCTCGTGTATGCACTGACTTCGGGATTTTCCGAGGGTTTCGTTTCTGCTACTCCCTGATTTCTTTTACGTGTAATTGTATTGATTACTAACTCGCGCTAACAATCACTCGGGTGCTTTATTAGTTAAGCGCGCTTACTAAACCAATTAACACAAATGTATACTAACAACTAACTGTCTGTCTTATAGTTAGATACTAACAGATTAACCAGTTTTTCCGCGATCTCTGTAATTCGCGCCAGCTGTTTGTATGTAGACTTCACCTCTCGTGATTACTGAGCACACTCCGCTCCTCTTCGAGCCTGTTGTTTGTTATGCATGTTCCCTAGTCCCTTCCCTGTTTTTGTTATGTTTTCGTGATTGTATCATTGTTACCTAATGTGTTAACCTCACGTAGTTTGTTACCCCTCCCTTTCCTATACGTATATAAGACCCACATATCTGGGTTACCCTTACGTTACAGAACGTTACCCTTATTTCCTGAGCCTGCGATTATAAAGCCAGAGATTTATTGATATACCTGAGTGATTGTGGTTCTGTTTGTTTGCCTTATTGCTTTTTGGTTTCGACTGTTTGCTTGTTTTTCGACTTTGCCTGCCGTTTTTGTACCTCTGCCTGTGCTTCCCCGGTTTTTCGATTTTTGGACTCCTGACAACTCTATTGCCTTCTGTTTGTGTACTGTCTCTATATCTGATCTCCTGGCTTTTGACCCCGGACTCGAAAATAAACTACGTTTCTGCTTTATCCTGGTCTGCTATTGGGTTTTTCAGAGTCCAGACGTAACAGAGAGAGCTGATGTGTGTGTGAGTGACTAGTGACTAGCTAATGTAACGCTCGGCTCGGCTACAGTAATATTAGCTAGCTAACTTGTTATCTGGCACTATCCTCTTCAACCCAAGCGCCCCCGGTACCGGGGCAGGATGCGCCTAAAGTCAGAAAGCACTAGACAATTAATTTAATCACATTAACGTTACTGTACCTCTGCCCTTTTCACGTTGTTCCTTCTTTTCCTTCCCTGAGCACCGGGACAGCTTTGGTCTTTTCGACATGTTGATAGCATATAATGCGAGGGTCACGTCAGATAGCCACACTTTACCATTGCCCAGAGAGGGAGCGCAGGTAAAGTCTAATTGCCTGGCTGGAGGGGGGCGGGGTGACATGAACTAAGAAATTATTATTTAATAGGCTATGCTATAGAGCTACGCGGGTTGTTGTGGGGTTATTTAATATTTCAAAATAACAGTGTTAACTAGTAGTATTAGTCAAAAATTATACAAAATAAAAAATAAAAATTTTGCATTTATACATAGTATCCATTCACAGCTGGATATATGCTGAAGCAATGCAGGTGAAGTACCTTGCTCAAGGGTACAACGGCAGCGTCCTACCTGGGAATTGAACCTGCAACCTGCAACCTTTCGGCTACAAACCCAGTTCCTTAACCATTATACCACACTGCCGCTCCGCTCCTTTCTCATCGCTTTCATGTTATTTCACGTTAACATTCGAGCCGGTAAAAGGGTATAGGAAGTTGTGCTGCTATCGACTGCTTACATACCAATACATACAAATACTACACATTTAACCAGCCGATAAGAAATTAGTATATTTGCGGAAATTGTACTATTGCTGTTTTCTTTCTTTCTTCTTCTTCTTTTCACACACACACACACACACACACACACACACACACACACACACACACACACACACACACACACACATATATATATATACATATATATAAGTATTTTAATGTCAGCTTTTCAGTCAATATGAAATCAGGACAGGAATATATGTCAGCACTGCTGCTGTGATCCATTTGTCCTTCTCAGGATTCATTTTAGGTAATTGTGACCAGCAGAGGGTGCTGCAGGACCAGATAGGTTCTCTTAGTGCTAATTGTGACCAGCAGAGGGTGCTGCAGGACCAGATAGGCTCTCTTAGTGTGACTGCCTGCAGTTCTGGGATGATATGAATGTATTGCAATATGTGAGGAATTAATTACTGCTGCTACACAATAACAAACATTTTAAAAAGGCAAAAAATGTGTTCCACTTTTTGGAATTGTCTATTTAGAAATTATAATAGAATTCAATACTTCAAACTGTCGTTGATGAATTCAGGTAAAAAAAACGAAATAGTGAAGAAGCCTCTTATGCGTGACAGCACAGGTTAGGGTTATGTTTTCCTCTTTACAGAAGGGATGGCAAAATGGAAGTATTTAAATTCTCTAGTAAGCTTAAATAATGGAGTGGTAAATTGGCATATTGTGTATTTGGGGTATATTCATTCATATATAAATGTATATGTGTCAATTGCAAGTGTGGTTTTTGTTGACATGACATACTGACAGACGGACAAACAGACAGACTGACTGACTGACTGACTGAGTTAATGATGCCTGTTGGAAGTGCAACATTGCATCTATTTTTCACCAAATCCCAAAAGTGACTCAGTCCCAGTGCGTGAGACTCGGGAACAACCACATGTTTGCTCAAAGTATTTATATTTTAAAAAGTTATTCAGCTAGTCAGTCAGACCAGACAGCTGTGTGTGTGTGTGTGTGTGTCTGAGGAGGGGGGTTGCCCATCTCATGATTGTAAAACAGGAAGTTAAACAGCCTGAAACCAAAAAGAACAACAGAATCTTCTGTCCACCGCCTGCCTCTCTATCGTCTGGTGTTTCGTCTCTCCCCCCCCCTCTCCGGGGTCCCTGTTTACTCAGGATCTGGGGAGGAAAAGTCTAGAGCTGGTCTCTGCTACAGGCATGTGCTAGGCTAGTCTGTTTCACCAGGTAAACACCACTCTTTTCCAAATGTGAGGAGAATGAACAGAGATTTATATCAGCTACCTAACATTTCATTAAGAAACAGCGCTCTGCTGTAGTTTTAGGGGTGATACACAGCGCTCTGCTGTAGTTTTAGGGGTGATACACAGGGCTCTGCTGTAGTTTTAGGGGTGATACACAGCGCTCTGCTGTAGTTTTGGGGGTGATACACAGCGCTCTGCTGTAGTTTTAGGGGTGATACACAGGGCCCTGCTGTAGTTTTGGGGGTGATACACAGGCCTCTGCTGTAGTTTTAGGGGTGATACACAGCGCTCTGCTGTAGTTTTGGGGGTGATACACAGCGCTCTGCTGTAGTTTTGGGGGTGATACACAGGGCTCTGCTGTAGTTTTGGGGGTGATACACAGCGCTCTGCTGTAGTTTTGGGGGTGATACACAGGGCTCTGCTGTAGTTTTGGGGGTGATACACAGGGCTCTGCTGTAGTTTTGGGGGTGAGACACAGCGCTCTGCTGTAGTTTTGGGGGTGATACACAGCGCTCTGCTGTAGTTTTGGGGGTGATACACAGGGCTCTGCTGTAGTTTTGGGGGTGATACACAACGCTCTGCTGTAGTTTTGGGGGTGATACACAGCGCTCTGCTGTAGTTTTGGGGGTGATACACAGGGCTCTGCTGTAGTTTTGGGGGTGATACACAGCGCTCTGCTGTAGTTTTGGGGGTGATACACAGGGCCCTGCTGTAGTTTTGGGGGTGATACACAGGCCTCTGCTGTAGTTTTAGGGGTGATACACAGCGCTCTGCTGTAGTTTTGGGGGTGATACACAGCGCTCTGCTGTAGTTTTGGGGGTGATACACAGGGCTCTGCTGTAGTTTTGGGGGTGATACACAGCGCTCTGCTGTAGTTTTGGGGGTGATACACAGCGCTCTGCTGTAGTTTTGGGGGTGATACACAGGGCTCTGCTGTAGTTTTGGGGGTGATACACAGGGCTCTGCTGTAGTTTTGGGGGTGATACACAGGGCCCTGCTGTAGTTTTGGGGGTGATACACAGGGCTCTGCTGTAGTTTTGGGGGTGATACACAGGGCCCTGCTGTAGTTTTGGGGGTGATACACAGCGCTCTGCTGTAGTTTTGGGGGTGATACACAGGGCTCTGCTGTAGTTTTGGGGGTGATACACAGGGCCCTTCTGTAGTTTTGGGGGTGATACACAGGGCTCTGCTGTAGTTTTGGGGGTGATACACAGCGCTCTGCTGTAGTTTTGGGGGTGATACACAGCGCTCTGCTGTAGTTTTGGGGGTGATACACAGCGCTCTGCTGTAGTTTTGGGGGTGATACACAGGGCTCTGCTGTAGTTTTGGGGGTGATACACAGGGCTCTGCTGTAGTTTTGGGGGTGATACACAGGGCTCTGCTGTAGTTTTGGGGGTGATACACAGCGCTCTGCTGTAGTTTTGGGGGTGAGACACAGCGCTCTGCTGTAGTTTTGGGGGTGAGACACAGGGCTCTGCTGTAGTTTTGGGGGTGATACACAGCGCTCTGCTGTAGTTTTGGGGGTGAGACACAGCGCTCTGCTGTAGTTTTGGGGGTGATACACAGGGCTCTGCTGTAGTTTTGGGGGTGATACACAGCGCTCTGCTGTAGTTTTGGGGGTGAGACACAGCGCTCTGCTGTAGTTTTGGGGGTCATACACAGCGCTCTGCTGTAGTTTTGGGGTGATACACAGCGCTCTGCTGTAGTTTTGGGGGTGATACACAGCGCTCTGCTGTAGTTTTGGGGGTGAGACACAGCGCTCTGCTGTAGTTTTGGGGGTGATACACAGCGCTCTGCTGTAGTTTTGGGGGTGATACACAGCGCTCTGCTGTAGTTTTGGGGGTGATACACAGCACTCTGCTGTAGTTTTGGGGGTGAGACACAGGGCTCTGCTGTAGTTTTGGGGGTGATACACAGCGCCCTGCTGTAGTTTTGGGGGAGATACACAGGGCTCTGCTGTAGTTTTCGGGGTGATACACAGGGCTCTGCTGTAGTTTTGGGGGTGATACACAGGGCTCTGCTGTAGTTTTGGGGGTGATACACAGCGCTCTGCTGTAGTTTTCGGGGTGATACACAGCGCTCTGCTGTAGTTTTGGGGGTGATACACAGCGCTCTGCTGTAGTTTTGGGGGTGATACACAGCGCTCTGCTGTAGTTTTGGGGGTGAGACACAGGGCTCTGCTGTAGTTTTGGGGGTGAGACACAGCGCTCTGCTGTAGTTTTGGGGGTGATACACAGGGCTCTGCTGTAGTTTTGGGGGTGATACACAGCGCTCTGCTGTAGTTTTGGGGGTGATACACAGGGCTCTGCTGTAGTTTTCGGGGTGATACACAGCACTCTGCTGTAGTTTTCGGGGTGATACACAGCGCTCTGCTGTAGTTTTGGGGGTGATACACAGGGCTCTGCTGTAGTTTTGGGGGTGATACACAGGGCTCTGCTGTAGTTTTCGGGGTGATACACAGCGCTCTGCTGTAGTTTTGGGGGTGATACACAGGGCTCTGCTGTAGTTTTGGGGTGATACACAGCGCTCTACTGTAGTTTTGGGGGTGATACACAGGGCCCTGCTGTAGTTTTAGGGGTGAGACACAGCGCTCTGCTGTAGTTTTGGGGGTGATACACAGGGCTCTGCTGTAGTTTTGGGGGTGATACACAGGGCCCTGCTGTAGTTTTAGGGGTGAGACACAGCGCTCTGCTGTAGTTTTGGGGGTGATACACAGGGCTCTGCTGTAGTTTTGGGGGTGAGACACAGCGCTCTGCTGTAGTTTTGGGGGTGATACACAGGGCCCTGCTGTAGTTTTAGGGGTGAGACACAGCGCTCTGCTGTAGTTTTGGGGGTAATACACAGGGCTCTGCTGTAGTTTTGGGGGTGATACACAGGGCTCTGCTGTAGTTTTGGGGGTGATACACAGCGCTCTGCTGTAGTTTTGGGGGTGATACACAGCGCTCTGCTGTAGTTTTGGGGGTGAGACCCAGCGCTCTGCTGTAGTTTTGGGGTGATACACAGGGCTCTGCTGTAGTTTTGGGGTGATACACAGCGCCCTGCTGTAGATTTGGGGGTGATACACAGCGCTCTGCTGTAGTTTTGGGGGTGATACACAGCGCTCTGCTGTAGTTTTGGGGGTGAGACATAGCGCTCTGCTGTAGTTTTGGGGGTGATACACAGCGCTCTGCTGTAGTTTTGGGGGTGATACACAGGGCTCTGCTGTAGTTTTGGGGGTGAGACACAGGGCTCTGCTGTAGTTTTGGGGGTGATACACAGCGCCCTGCTGTAGTTTTGGGGGTGATACACAGCGCTCTGCTGTAGTTTTGGGGGTGATACACAGGGCTCTGCTGTAGTTTTGGGGGTGATACACAGCGCTCTGCTGTAGTTTTGGGGCTGAGACACAGCGCTCTGCTGTAGTTTTGGGGGTGATACACAGCGCTCTGCTGTAGTTTTGGGGGTGATACACAGGGCTCTGCTGTAGTTTTGGGGGTGAGACACAGGGCTCTGCTGTAGTTTTGGGGGTGATACACAGCGCCCTGCTGTAGTTTTGGGGTGATACACTGCGCTCTGCTGTAGTTTTGGGGGTGATACACAGGGCTCTGCTGTAGTTTTGGGGGTGATACACAGCGCTCTGCTGTAGTTTTGGGGGTGATACACAGGGCTCTGCTGTAGTTTTGGGGGTGATACACAGGGCTCTGCTGTAGTTTTGGGGGTGATACACAGCGCTCTGCTGTAGTTTTGGGGGTGATACACAGGGCTCTGCTGTAGTTTTGGGGTGATACACAGGGCTCTGCTGTAGTTTTGGGGGTGATACACAGGGCTCTGCTGTAGTTTTGGGGGTGATACACAGCGCCCTGCTGTAGTTTTGGGGGTGATACACAGCGCTCTGCTGTAGTTTTGGGGGTGATACACAGGGCTCTGCTGTAGTTTTGGGGGTGATACACAGCGCTCTGCTGTAGTTTTGGGGGTGAGACACAGCGCTCTGCTGTAGTTTTGGGGGTGATACACAGGGCTCTGCTGTAGTTTTGGGGGTGAGACACAGCGCTCTGCTGTAGTTTTGGGGGTGATACACAGCGCTCTGCTGTAGTTTTGGGGTGATACACAGGGCTCTGCTGTAGTTTTGGGGGTGATACACAGGGCTCTGCTGTAGTTTTGGGGGTGATACACAGGGCTCTGCTGTAGTTTTGGGGGTGATACACAGCGCTCTGCTGTAGTTTTGGGGGTGATACACAGGGCTCTGCTGTAGTTTTGGGGGTGATACACAGGGCTCTGCTGTAGTTTTGGGGGTGATACACAGGGCTCTGCTGTAGTTTTGGGGGTGATACACAGGGCTCTGCTGTAGTTTTGGGGGTGAGACACAGCGCTCTGCTGTAGTTTTGGGGGTGATACACAGGGCTCTGCTGTAGTTTTGGGGGTGATACACAGCGCTCTGCTGTAGTTTTGGGGGTGATACACAGCGCTCTGCTGTAGTTTTCGGGGTGATACACAGCGCTCTGCTGTAGTTTTCGGGGTGAGACACAGCGCTCTGCTGTACTTTTGGGGGTGATACACAGCGCTCTGCTGTAGTTTTGGGGGTGATACACAGGGCTCTGCTGTAGTTTTGGGGGTGAGACACAGGGCTCTGCTGTAGTTTTGGGGGTGATACACAGCGCCCTGCTGTAGTTTTGGGGGTGATACACAGCGCTCTGCTGTAGTTTTGGGGGTGATACACAGGGCTCTGCTGTAGTTTTGGGGGTGATACAGAGCGCTCTGCTGTAGTTTTGGGGGTGATACACAGGGCTCTGCTGTAGTTTTGGGGGTGATACACAGGGCTCTGCTGTAGTTTTGGGGGTGATACACAGCGCTCTGCTGTAGTTTTGGGGGTGATACACAGGGCTCTGCTGTAGTTTTGGGGGTGATACACAGGGCTCTGCTGTAGTTTTGGGGGTGATACACAGCGCTTGCTGTAGTTTTGGGGGTGATACACAGGGCTCTGCTGTAGTTTTGGGGGTGATACACAGGGCTCTGCTGTAGTTTTGGGGGTGATACACAGGGCTCTGCTGTAGTTTTGGGGGTGATACACAGGGCTCTGCTGTAGTTTTGGGGGTGAGACACAGCGCTCTGCTGTAGTTTTGGGGGTGATACACAGGGCTCTGCTGTAGTTTTGGGGGTGATACACAGGGCTCTGCTGTAGTTTTGGGGGTGATACACAGCGCTCTGCTTTAGTTTTGGGGGTGAGACACAGCGCTCTGCTGTAGTTTTGGGGGTGAGACACAGTGCTCTGCTATAGTTTTGGGGGTGATACACAGCGCTCTGCTGTAGTTTTGGGGGTGATACACAGGGCTCTGCTGTAGTTTTGGGGGTGATACACAGGGCTCTGCTGTAGTTTTGGGGGTGATACACAGGGCTCTGCTGTAGTTTTGGGGGTGATACACAGCGCTCTGCTGTAGTTTTGGGGGTGATACACAGGGCTCTGCTGTAGTTTTGGGGGTGATACACAGGGCTCTGCTGTAGTTTTGGGGGTGATACACAGGGCTCTGCTGTAGTTTTGGGGGTGATACACAGGGCTCTGCTGTAGTTTTGGGGGTGATACACAGCGCTCTGCTGTAGTTTTGGGGGTGATACACAGGGCTCTGCTGTAGTTTTGGGGTGATACACAGCGCTCTGCTGTAGTTTTGGGGGTGATACACAGGGCTCTGCTGTAGTTTTGGGGTGATACACAGCGCTCTGCTGTAGTTTTGGGGGTGATACACAGCGCTCTGCTTTAGTTTTGGGGGTGATACACAGGGCTCTGCTGTAGTTTTGGGGGTGATACACAGGGCTCTGCTGTAGTTTTGGGGTGATACACAGGGCTCTGCTGTAGTTTTGGGGGTGATACACAGGGCTCTGCTGTAGTTTTGGGGGTGAGACACAGCGCTCTGCTGTAGTTTTCGGGGTGATACACAGCGCCCTGCTGTAGTTTTGGGGGTGATACACAGCGCTCTGCTGTAGTTTTGGGGGTGATACACAGCGCTCTGCTGTAGTTTTGGGGGTGAGACACAGCGCTCTGCTGTAGTTTTGGGGGTGATACACAGGGCTCTGCTGTAGTTTTGGGGTGATACACAGCGCTCTGCTGTAGTTTTGGGGGTGATACACAGGGCTCTGCTGTAGTTTTGGGGGTGATACACAGGGCTCTGCTGTAGTTTTGGGGGTGATACACAGGGCTCTGCTGTAGTTTTGGGGGTGATACACAGCGCTCTGCTGTAGTTTTGGGGGTGATACACAGGGCTCTGCTGTAGTTTTGGGGTGATACACAGCGCTCTGCTGTAGTTTTGGGGGTGATACACAGGGCTCTGCTGTAGTTCTGGGGGTGATACACAGGGCTCTGCTGTAGTTTTGGGGGTGATACACAGCGCTCTGCTGTAGTTTTGGGGTGATACACAGGGCTCTGCTGTAGTTCTGGGGGTGATACACAGGGCTCTGCTGTAGTTTTGGGGGTGATACACAGCGCTCTGCTGTAGTTTTGGGGGTGATACACAGGGCTCTGCTGTAGTTTTGGGGGTGATACACAGCGCTCTGCTGTAGTTTTGGGGGTGATACACAGGGGTCTGCTGTAGTTTTGGGGGTGAGACACAGCGCTCTGCTGTAGTTTTGGGGGTGATACACAGCGCTCTGCTGTAGTTTTGGGGGTGATACACAGGGCTCTGCTGTAGTTTTGGGGGTGATACACAGGGCTCTGCTGTAGTTTTGGGGGTGATACACAGGGCTCTGCTGTAGTTTTGGGGGTGATACACAGCGCTCTGCTGTAGTTTTGGGGGTGAGACACAGCGCTCTGCTATAGTTTTGGGGGTGAGACACAGCGCTCTGCTGTAGTTTTGGGGGTGAGACACAGTGCTCTGCTATAGTTTTGGGGGTGATACACAGCGCTCTGCTGTAGTTTTGGGGGTGATACACAGGGCTCTGCTGTAGTTTTGGGGGTGATACACAGGGCTCTGCTGTAGTTTTGGGGGTGATACACAGCGCTCTGCTGTAGTTTTGGGGGTGATACACAGGGCTCTGCTGTAGTTTTGGGGTGATACACAGGGCTCTGCTGTAGTTTTGGGGGTGATACACAGGGCTCTGCTGTAGTTTTGGGGTGATACACAGCGCTCTGCTGTAGTTTTGGGGGTGATACACAGCGCTCTGCTGTAGTTTTGGGGGGTGATACACAGGGCTCTGCTGTAGTTTTGGGGGTGATACACAGGGCTCTGCTGTAGTTTTGGGGTGATACACAGGGCTCTGCTGTAGTTTTGGGGGTGATACACAGGGCTCTGCTGTAGTTTTGGGGGTGATACACAGGGCTCTGCTGTAGTTTTCGGGGTGATACACAGCGCCCTGCTGTAGTTTTGGGGGTGATACACAGCGCTCTGCTGTAGTTTTGGGGGTGATACACAGCGCTCTGCTGTAGTTTTGGGGGTGAGACACAGCGCTCTGCTGTAGTTTTGGGGGTGATACACAGCGCTCTGCTGTAGTTTTGGGGGTGATACACAGGGCTCTGCTGTAGTTTTGGGGGTGAGACACAGGGCTCTGCTGTAGTTTTGGGGGTGATACACAGCGCCCTGCTGTAGTTTTGGGGGTGATACACAGCGCTCTGCTGTAGTTTTGGGGGTGATACACAGGGCTTTGCTGTAGTTTTGGGGGTGATACACAGCGCTCTGCTGTAGTTTTGGGGGTGATACACAGGGCTCTGCTGTAGTTTTGGGGGTGATACACAGGGCTCTGCTGTAGTTTTGGGGGTGATACACAGCGCTCTGCTGTAGTTTTGGGGGTGATACACAGGGCTCTGCTGTAGTTTTGGGGGTGAGACACAGTGCTCTGCTATAGTTTTGGGGGTGATACACAGCGCTCTGCTGTAGTTTTGGGGGTGATACACAGGGCTCTGCTGTAGTTTTGGGGTGATACACAGCGCTCTGCTATAGTTTTGGGGGTGATACACAGCGCTCTGCTGTAGTTTTGGGGGTGATACACAGGGCTCTGCTGTAGTTTTGGGGGTGATACACAGGGCCCTGCTGTAGTTTTGGGGGTGATACACAGGGCTCTGCTGTAGTTTTGGGGGTGATACACAGGGCTCTGCTGTAGTTTTGGGGTGATACACAGCGCTCTGCTGTAGTTTTGGGGGTGATACACAGCGCTCTGCTGTAGTTTTGGGGGTGATACACAGGGCTCTGCTGTAGTTTTGGGGGTGATACACAGCACTCTGCTGTAGTTTTGGGGGTGATACACAGGGCCCTGCTGTAGTTTTGGGGGTGATACACAGCGCTCTGCTGTAGTTTTGGGGTGATACAGAGCACTCTGCTGTAGTTTTGGGGGTGATACACAGGGCTCTGCTGTAGTTTTGGGGGTGATACACAGCACTCTGCTGTAGTTTTGGGGGTGATACACAGGGCCCTGCTGTAGTTTTGGGGGTGATACACAGGGCTCTGCTGTAGTTTTGGGGGTGATACACAGGGCTCTGCTGTAGTTTTGGGGTGATACACAGCGCTCTGCTGTAGTTTTGGGGGTGATACACAGCGCTCTGCTGTTGTTTTGGGGGTGATACACAGGGCTCTGCTGTAGTTTTGGGGGTGATACACAGGGCTCTGCTGTAGTTTTGGGGGTGAGACACAGCGCTCTGATGAAGTTTTGGGGTGATAAACAGGGCTCTGCTGTAGTTTTGGGGGTGATACACAGCGCTCTGCTGTAGTTTTGGGGTGATACACAGCGCTCTGCTGTAGTTTTGGGGGTGATACACAGCGCTCTGCTGTAGTTTTGGGGTGATACACAGGGATCTGCTGTAGTTTTGGGGTGATACACAGCGCTCTGCTGTAGTTTTGGGGGTGATACACAGCGCTCTGCTGTAGTTTTGGGGGTGATACACAGCGCTCTGCTGTAGTTTTGGGGTGATACACAGGGCTCTGCTGTAGTTTTGGGGTGATACACAGCGCTCTGCTGTAGTTTTGGGGGTGATACACAGCGCTCTGCTGTAGTTTTGGGGGTGATACACAGGGCTCTGCTGTAGTTTTGGGGTGATACACAGCGCTCTGCTGTAGTTTTGGGGGTGATACACAGCGCTCTGCTGTAGTTTTGGGGGTGATACACAGCGCTCTGCTGTAGTTTTGGGGGTGATACACAGCGCTCTGCTGTAGTTTTGGGGGTGATACACAGCGCTCTGCTGTAGTTTTGGGGGTGATACACAGCGCTCTGCTGTAGTTTTGGGGGTGAGACACAGGGCTCTGCTGTAGTTTTGGGGGTGAGACACAGCGCTCTGCTGTAGTTTTGGGGGTGATACACAGCGCTCTGCTGTAGTTTTGGGGGTGATACACAGCGCTCTGCTGTAGTTTTGGGGGTGATACACAGGGCTTGTTTTGGTTGGTTTGGCTCAGAGCTGACCCCAGCTGAACTAGTGTAGCTGTGGAATTTCTCTGTTACCTGCCAGCCCTGCCCCCACCTGCCAGCCCTGCCAGCCCTGCCCGACCGTGCCCACACGCTCTGAACACACTCAGACTACTGAGCAAACTCACAGCCCAGTTTTACAGCCACGGTCCACCACACTGTCACTGCCGCTGGCCAGGGAAACGTCTGTTTGACTTGGCACAGCCTTCTGGAACCTTCTCACCCTTATTTCCGTACAGCTCACAAACCCCGTCCGGCCTGTGTGCTCCTCCTTGGATGCACTACTAACTTCAGACCTAAAATAAAATTACTGTAATTTTCCCCTTTTCTAAAAGGGGATTTATCCTGGTTTTTGAAGGCCGAACTACTTGCCCCATTGAGCCCCATTGGAAACCCACCAAGAAGCTGCGGTTAAAAGCTATAATAATAAATAAAATGGATAATAAAGCTATGAGTGTGGTTGTGCTATTTTAAAAATATTTTTTATTTGTGTTTTTTGCTATTTTATAGTTAAAAATGTATAGCTGACTGTATTCTATGTCATTACTAGGGATAGCTCCTACGTTGTGAGAAAGTTGTGCTTTGTCGGATTTGCTTTGTAGTTGCGTCAATGACCTTCAATATGTTTACCCCATTGGGTTTAACCCACTAAGAAGCTGCAGTTACAAGGTACATTTCTGTATAATAAAGCTATCAGTGAGGTTGTGCTATGCATGATTATAACTGATGGGAAACAACCTTTCAATAAGTTCTGGGTTTAAAAATGGCCGACCTGTCCTTTAATATATTCCCAGTTTGTGTGGAGACAGTACGAAGGGCAGTGTGTGCTGTTTTTAAGGCTTTCCTTTGTTCGGTTGCCAGGGATACGAGACAGGCTAGTGTGCTAGACTAAACTATATAACAAGCCCATTTCGGGGCAGATGCTCAGTGTTGGGCAGACCATGAGGTGGAGATGCTAAGTGTTGGGCAGACCACGAGGTGGAGATGCTCAGTGTTGGGCAGACCATGAGGTGGAGATGCTCAGTGTTGGGCAGACCACGAGGTGGAGATGCTCAGTGTTGGGCAGACCACGAGGTGGAGATGCTGAGATCATTCCCAGACGGGCCAGGACATGGGGGGGGGGAGGGGCTTTAAAAGGCTTCAATAACATGAGCGCTAAATCTGGTACACGAGTCATCCGTCCACAAGCTGCCCACCTGTATTTATGTCCATTTTAAAACTCCGCCACTCAGCTGCTCCGCTTTACTTTTCCATTAAACATACCGAGTGTGTGTGTCAGAGTGTTTGTGTGAGTGTGTGTGTGTGTGTGTGTGTGTGTGTGTGTCAGAGTGTTTGTGTGAGTGTGTGTGTGTGTGTGTCAGAGTGTTTGTGTGAGTGTGTGTCTATGTCTGCGTGTTTCATATATCCATTTGCAGATTATTATAGGGTTAGGGCATATCTATTAATTTATGGAAACATATTTATACCTGCTTACATTTTACCACATGCAAGTACTCTATGTATACTGTATCAGCTTAACACTGATCAACTAAAGCACTGATCAGCCTGAACACTGATCAACTAAAGCACTAATCAGCCTGAACACTGATCAACTAAAGCACTGATCAGCCTGAACACTGATCAACTAAAGCACTGATCAGCCTGAACACTGATCAACTAAAGCACTGATCAGCCTGAACACTAATCAGCTAAAACACTGATCAGCTTAACACTAATCAGCCTGAACACAGATCAGCCTGAACACTGATCAACTAAAGCACTGATCAGCCTGAACACAGATCAACTAAAGCACTGATCAGCCTGAACACAGATCAACTAAAGCACTGATCAGCCTGAACACTGATCAGCTAAAACACTGATCAGCTTAACACTAATCAGCCTTAACACTAATCAGCCTTAACACTGATCAGCCTGAACACAGATCAGCCTGAACACTGATCAACTAAAGCACTGATCAGCCTGAACACTGATCAACTAAAGCACTGATCAGCCTGAACACTGATCAGCCTGAACACAGATCAGCCTGAACACTGATCAACTAAAGCACTGATCAGCCTGAACACTAATCAGCTAAAACACTAATCAGCCTTAACACTAATCAGCTTAACACTGATCAGCTTAACACTGATCAGCCTTAACACTAATCAGCCTGAACACAGATCAGCCTGAAAACTGATCAACTAAAGCACTGATCAGCCTGAACACTAATCAGCTAAAACACTGATCAGCCTGAACACTGATCAACTAAAGCACTGATCAGCCTGAACACTGATCAACTAAAGCACTAATCAGCCTGAACACTGATCAACTAAAGCACTGATCAGCCTGAACACTGATCAGCCTGAACACTAATCAGCTAAAACACTGATCAGATTAACACTAATCAGCCTTAACACTAATCAGCCTTAACACTGATCAGCCTTAACACAGATCAACTAAAGCACTGATCAGCCTGAACACTGATCAACTAAAGCACTGATCAGCCTGAACACTAATCAGCTAAAACACTGATCAGCTTAACACTAATCAGCCTTAACACTAATCAGCCTTAACACTGATCAGCCTGAACACAGATCAGCCTGAACACTGATCAACTAAAGCAATGATCAGCCTGAACACTAATCAGCTAAAACACTGATCAGCTTAACACTAATCAGCCTGAACACAGATCAGCCTGAACACTGATCAACTAAAGCACTGATCAGCCTGAACACTGATCAACTAAAGCACTGATCAGCCTGAACACTAATCAGCTAAAACACTGATCAGCTTAACACTAATCAGCCTGAACACAGATCAGCCTGAACACTGATCAACTAAAGCACTGATCAGCCTGAACACAGATCAACTAAAGCACTGATCAGCCTGAACACTGATCAACTAAAGCACTGATCAGCCTGAACACTAAACAGCTAAAACACTGATCAGCTTAACACTAATCAGCCTTAACACTGATCAGCCTGAACACAGATCAGCCTGAACACTGATCAACTAAAGCACTGATCAGCCTGAACACTAATCAGCTAAAACACTAATCAGCTTAACACTAATCAGCCTGAACACAGATCAGCCTGAACACTGATCAACTAAAGCACTGATCAGCCTGAACACTGATCAACTAAAGCACTGATCAGCCTGAACACTAATCAGCTAAAACACTGATCAGCCTGAACACTGATCAACTAAAGCACTGATCAGCCTGAACACTGATCAGCCTGAACACTGATCAGCCTGAACACAAATCAGCTAAAACACTGACCAGCTTAACACTAATCGGCCTTAACACTAATCAGCTTAACACTGATCAGCTTAACACTAATCAGCCTTAACACTAATCAGCCTGAACACAGATCAGCCTGAACACTGATCAACTAAAGCACTGATCAGCCTGAACACTAATCAGCTAAAACACTGATCAGCCTGAACACTGATCAACTAAAGCACTGATCAGCCTGAACACTGATCAACTAAAGCACTGATCAGCCTGAACACTGATCAACTAAAGCACTGATCAGCCTGAACACTGATCAACTAAAGCACTGATCAGCCTGAACACTAATCAGCTAAAACACTGACCAGCTTAACACTAATCAGCCTTAACACTAATCAGCTTAACACTGATCAGCTTAACACTAATCAGCCTTAACACTAATCAGCCTGAACACAGATCAGCCTGAACACTGATCAACTAAAGCACTGATCAGCCTGAACACTAATCAGCTAAAACACTGATCAGCCTTAACACTGATCAGCCTGAACACTGATCAACTAAAGCACTGATCAGCCTGAACACTAATCAGCTAAAACACTGACCAGCTTAACACTAATCAGCCTTAACACTAATCAGCTAAAACACTGATCAGCCTGAACACTGATCAACTAAAGCACTGATCAGCCTGAACACTAATCAGCTAAAACACTGATCAGCTTAACACTAATCAGCCTTAACACTGATCAACTAAAGCACTGATCAGCCTGAACACTGATCAGCTAAAACACTGATCAGCCTTAACGCTGATCAGCATAGCACTAATCAGCTAAAACACTGATCAGCTTAACACTAATCAGCCTTAACACTAATCAGCTAAAACACTGATCAGCCTGAACACTGATCAACTAAAGCACTGATCAGCCTGAACACTGATCAGCCTGAACATCAGCTAAAACAGTGAGCAGCTGAAACACAGTGAGCAGTCTTACCACCATGAACTAAGCAGGTGTGGGCTTGGTTAGTACTTGGATAGGAGACCTCCTGGGAAAACTAAGTAGCTGCTGACAGTGGTGTTGGTGGGCCAGTAGGGGGTGATAAATCCCAATGTGGCTCCCTCAACCTGCCACCAAATCCTTCCCTGGTTTAATTGGCAAAAAAAGCTGTTATCTCCCTCTCCACCAGTGTTCTGGGGCAAGATGGCTGCAGTAGGTGGGTGCTAGTGTTCGGGGGTAAGATGGCTGCAGTAGGTGGGTGCTAGTGTTCGGGGGCAGGATTGCTGCAGTAGGTGGGTGCTAGTGTTCTGGGGCAGGATGGCTGCAGTAGGTGGGTGCTAGTGTTCTGGGGTAAGATGGCTGCAGTAGGTGGGTGATAGTGTTCGGGGGTAAGATGGCTGCAGTAGGTGGGTGCTAGTGTTCTGGGGGCAGGATGGCTGCAGTAGGTGGGTGCTAGTGTTCGGGGGCAGGATGGCTGCAGTAGGTGGGTGCTAGTGTTCTGGGGCAGGATGGCTGCAGTAGGTGGGTGCTAGTGTTCTGGGGCAGGATGGCTGCAGTAGGTGGGTGCTAGTGTTCGGGGGTAAGATGGCTGCAGTAGGTGGGTGCTAGTGTTCGGGGGCAGGATTGCTGCAGTAGGTGGGTGCTAGTGTTCTGGGGCAGGATGGCTGCAGTAGGTGGGTGCTAGTGTTCTGGGGTAAGATGGCTGCAGTAGGTGGGTGATAGTGTTCGGGGGTAAGATGGCTGCAGTAGGTGGGTGCTAGTGTTCTGGGGGCAGGATGGCTGCAGTAGGTGGGTGCTAGTGTTCGGGGGCAGGATGGCTGCAGTAGGTGGGTGCTAGTGTTCTGGGGCAGGATGGCTGCAGTAGGTGGGTGCTAGTGTTCGGGGGCAGGATGGCTGCAGTAGGTGGGTACTAGTGTTCTGGGGCAGGAGGGCTGCAGTAGGTGGGTGCTAGTGTTCTGGGGAAGGATGGCTGCAGTAGGTGGGTGCTAGTGTTCTGGGGGCAGGATGGCTGCAGTAGGTGGGTGCTAGTGTTCGGGGGCAAGATGGCTGCAGTAGGTGGGTGCTAGTGTTCGGGGGCAGGATGGCTGCAGTAGGTGGGTGCTAGTGTTCTGGGGCAGGATGGCTGCAGTAGGTGGGTGCTAGTGTTCTGGGGCAGGATGGCTGCAGTAGGTGGGTGCTAGTGTTCTGGGGGCAGGATGGCTGCAGTAGGTGGGTGCTAGTGTTCTGGGGCAAGATGGCTGCAGTAGGTGGGTGCTAGTGTTCTGGGGCAGGATGGCTGCAGTAGGTGGGTGCTAGTGTTCTGGGGCAGGGTGGCTGCAGTAGGTGGGTGCTAGTGTTCTGGGGCAGGATGGCTGCAGTAGGTGGGTGCTAGTGTTCTGGGGGCAGGATGGCTGCAGTAGGTGGGTGCTAGTGTTCTGGGGCAGGATGGCTGCAGTAGGTGGGTGCTAGTGTTCGGGGGCAGGATGGCTGCAGTAGGTGGGTGCTAGTGTTCGGGGGTAAGATGGCTGCAGTAGGTGGGTGCTAGTGTTCGGGGGCAGGATGGCTGCAGTAGGTGGGTGCTAGTGTTCTGGGGCAGGATGGCTGCAGTAGGTGGGTGCTAGTGTTCGGGGGTAAGATGGCTGCAGTAGGTGGGTGCTAGTGTTCGGGGGTAAGATGGCTGCAGTAGGTGGGTGCTAGTGTTCGGGGGTAAGATGGCTGCAGTAGGTGGGTGCTAGTGTTCTGGGGCAGGATGGCTGCAGTAGGTGGGTGCTAGTGTTCGGGGGTAAGATGGCTGCAGTAGGTGGGTGCTAGTGTTCGGGGGCAGGATGGCTGCAGTAGGTGGGTGCTAGTGTTCTGGGGCAAGATGGCTGCAGTAGGTGGGTGCTAGTGTTCGGGGGCAGGATGGCTGCAGTAGGTGGGTGCTAGTGTTCGGGGGCAAGATGGCTGCAGTAGGTGGGTGCTAGTGTTCGGGGGTAATATGGCTGCAGTAGGTGGGTGCTAGTGTTCGGGGGTAAGATGGCTGCAGTAGGTGGGTGCTAGTGTTCGGGGGCAGGATGGCTGCAGTAGGTGGGTGCTAGTGTTCGGGGGTAAGATGGCTGCAGTAGGTGGGTGCTAGTGTTCTGGGGCAGGATGGCTGCAGTAGGTGGGTGCTAGTGTTCGGGGGTAAGATGGCTGCAGTAGGTGGGTGCTAGTGTTCGGGGGCAGGATGGCTGCAGTAGGTGGGTGCTAGTGTTCTGGGGCAAGATGGCTGCAGTAGGTGGGTGCTAGTGTTCGGGGGCAGGATGGCTGCAGTAGGTGGGTGCTAGTGTTCGGGGGCAAGATGGCTGCAGTAGGTGGGTGCTAGTGTTCGGGGGTAAGATGGCTGCAGTAGGTGGGTGCTAGTGTTCGGGGGTAAGATGGCTGCAGTAGGTGGGTGCTAGTGTTCGGGGGCAGGATGGCTGCAGTAGGTGGGTGCTAGTGTTCTGGGGTAAGATGGCTGCAGTAGGTGGGTGCTAGTGTTCTGGGGCAGGATGGCTGCAGTAGGTGGGTGCTAGTGTTCTGGGGTAGGAGGGCTGCAGTAGGTGGGTGCTAGTGTTCTGGGGCAGGATGGCTGCAGTAGGTGGGTGCTAGTGTTCTGGGGCAGGATGGCTGCAGTAGGTGGGTGCTAGTGTTCTGGGGCAGGAGGGCTGCAGTAGGTGGGTGCTAGTGTTCTGGGGCAGGATGGCTGCAGTAGGTGGGTGCTAGTGTTCTGGGGCAGGATGGCTGCAGTAGGTGGGTGCTAGTGTTCTGGGGCAGGAGGGCTGCAGTAGGTGGGTGCTAGTGTTCTGGGGTAGGATGGCTGCAGTAGGTGGGTGCTAGTGTTCTGGGGTAGGAGGGCTGCAGTAGGTGGGTGCTAGTGTTCTGGGGTAAGATGGCTGCAGTAGGTGGGTGCTAGTGTTCTGGGGCAGGATGGCAGTAGGTGGGTGCTAGTGTTCTGGGGCAGGATGGCTGCAGTAGGTGGGTGCTAGTGTTCTGGGGTAGGATGGCTGCAGTAGGTGGGTGCTAGTGTTCTGGGGTAGGAGGGCTGCAGTAGGTGGGTGCTAGTGTTCTGGGGTAAGATGGCTGCAGTAGGTGGGTGCTAGTGTTCGGGGGCAGGATGGCAGTAGGTGGGTGCTAGTGTTCTGGGGCAGGATGGCTGCAGTAGATGGGTGCTAGTGTTCTGGGGCAGGATGGCTGCAGTAGGTGGGTGCTAGTGTTCTGGGGCAGGAGGGCTGCAGTAGGTGGGTGCTAGTGTTCTGGGGTAAGATGGCTGCAGTAGGTGGGTGCTAGTGTTCTGGGGCAGGATGGCTGCAGTAGGTGGGTGCTAGTGTTCTGGGGCAGGAGGGCTGCAGTAGGTGGGTGCTAGTGTTCTGGGGCAGGAGGGCTGCAGTAGGTGGGTGCTAGTGTTCTGGGGCAGGATGGCTGCAGTAGGTGGGTGCTAGTGTTCTGGGGCAGGAGGGCTGCAGTAGGTGGGTGCTAGTGTTCTGGGGCAGGATGGCTGCAGTAGGTGGGTGCTAGTGTTCTGGGGCAGGATGGCTGCAGTAGGTGGGTGCTAGTGTTCTGGGGTAGGAGGGCTGCAGTAGGTGGGTGCTAGTGTAAAAGTGTATAAAAGCGTCTGAATCCAGCTTTGCACACAGCCCTGCGTAAAAGCGTCTGAATCCAGCTTTGCACACAGCCCTGCGTAAAAGCGTCTGAATCCAGCTTTGCACACGGCCCTGCGTAAAAGCGTCTGAATCCAGCTTTGCACACGGAATCCAGCGTTTTACTCATACCCCGCTTGTTTTACTCATACCCCGCTTGTTTTACTCACCCACAGAAACACAAAGATGCTGTAAATGGTTTTACATGGAAGGATTAAAAACCTGTTTAACAGTGTGTGAGTACTGCCTGTCACAGAATCACAGGTTCAATCTCCTGTGTAAAGAAAAGGCTCTCTGTTTACACGCATACAGCACATAGAGACTCAGACACACATCCACATGAAAGTTAACTTTTTATACATGTATTTAGAGAACAGTTGTTTGGAATGATTCAGTTCAGAATTTTTTTTTTTACGACACTCCCTGAGTGGCCAATTTAAAAAAAGTGATATCAGAATCAGTAAATATCTAATACACCCAGGCATCATTTTTTCACACGTGCATTCTAATACTGACACGAGTTTCGCAACCATATACATTTTTTTAACATTCTTATCAATGGCAATGCTCTGCAAATGCATCAAAGGGAACAAAACTATGATTATTGATCTTTATTTAACCAGGTAGGTGAAAAAAAAAACTGTGAAAACTTAGGGAATCAAAGTACGTAGGTAATCAAAGTCACTGAGCAGCCAATGAGATGTAGAAGAAAATGACCAGCCAATCAGTTGTAGAGAAAAATTGAGGGAATCTTTGTTATATTCCAGAGGCAGAGAATATTACAATCCTATCCCTTTACCCAACATTACCCAGCGTTACCCAACGTTACCCAGCGTTACCCAACACACAATTATTCTCTTTATTATGGTAGGGGAATTCATATGCAGTATAAATATGAGCACAAATAAAAAAACAAAATACAGAATTATGAAGTCCTGAAATTCCAGGCAACAAAGAGCACACAGAGTTTTTTTTATTTTTATTTTTTTTATTCCCACCACCACCCCCCCTCTTTGGAGGTCAACTTTATTTTTAATTACATTTATACAAAAAAAAATAAACAACCTCTCTGAGGAAGGGACAGAACCACGATAAAACTAAAACAAGTCACAAAAAAACAAGCAATAAACAAACAAACAAACAAACAAAAAAAATCAATTAAAAAAAACAACAAAAAAAAACATATATACATACACGTACAAGGGTAATAACAGATAATTATGCCCGTGTAATTGGACACCATACACACATACTTACACATACATTTACTCTACAGTGAAAGAAAATAAATATTAAAAATACATACAAATAAACCATCACAGAGAAATAGAAAACCAGAAAACAAAATCCAACCGAACCACACAAATAAATAATTAAGACTAAAATAAACACCCCTTGTGCCCATCCCCTCCCCAAAAACCAGGAACTGTCCTCACTCACTCTACCCCATGATCGTCCATTTTACTTTCTAGTGCACCTCCCAGTTAACTGAGATTATTTAATGAACATACAGCACTATGTTTAAACTCCAAAAAATGTATCACAAATCAGGTAATATCCATCCCTCCCCTGTGCTTATAGAGTCCCATACTTTTACATGATCTAATTTTTTTCCCCATATCTCTAGCAGCAGTACCTTCCGTAATATAATAGTATTTCATGAAAGTTTTGAACTTGTCGAGTCTTAGCTCCTCTTTGTTTTCAGTCTTAAAAATAAAAATTTTCCCCAAAAGTATAGTAATGTTATCTATCTTTGGGCAGTTATCTTTCAGGTTCCCTAACATAACTACAGGAAAATTTACTTCAAGGTGAATGTTGTGAACTATGAACCATTGTTGTACATGTGTCCAGAAACGAGCAGAATATGGACAGTACCAAAATAAATGGATTAGAGATTCTTCCTCTTCTTCACACAATCTACAGGAGTTTGATTCTTTTATACCCCATACATGTAACATTTTCCTGGTTGCCAAAATTTTATATAACACCTTATATTGAAATGTTCTATAGCCTGACACTATAGTATTTTGATAAACTAAACTAAATACACGTTGCCAGGGGATTGGTGCATCTACTACTTCCTCCCAATATTTATGAATTCTATAGGGGATTTCTTTTAAGTTTTTATTCTCCATGAAGAAATCGTATATTTTTCTATTGATTTTACATTTTTTAATCCAAGCAAAATTCTTTATGAAGGGGCGACATACTAATTCCTGACAAATCCCGGTGTTTACCTGTCTTTTCCATTTTAGAGGCAAGGCTGTAATTAGTTGATTGTATTTTTGTATGGAGCACAGGTTTCCATATGTTTTAGTAAAGCTGTTATATGACATTAGTTTTCCATTTTCATCTTTTAAGTCATTCAAAAAATAAATGCCCCTATTACTCATTTGTTGCCATATAAATGGTTGTCCATTTATTGTGATATTTGAGTTAAACCAAATTATTTGCTGTAAAATTCCTTCCGTATGATCTGGGGGGTGGTACTGGAAGCTCAACCATGCCTTTATGGACTCCTTCAGAAAGACCGATGCATCAGGGATCACTTCCTCTATAAATAGAGTTATATGGGATGGTTTTAATTGTATAAAAGGAAAAAGCTGGCTTTTAAATATTACATGTGATATCCTTAGTAGTCTACAAGAAAACCAGTCTGTGTTATGATACAGTTTTTGTATCATTGATGCTTTAAGTGATAAATCTAATGCTTTTAAATTCAATAATTTTAATCCACCATTTTCGTGGTTATTATATAAATATTTCCTTTTTATTTTTTCCGGTTTATTATTCCATATGAATTTAAATATTTTATGTTCATATAGTTTGAAAGTAGAATCTGATGGAGAGGGTAGCGACATGAATAAGTATGTAAATTGTGATACAATCAAGGAATTAACCAATGCAATTTTCCCATATAGTGTTAAGTTTTGATTTTTCCAGGGTAATAGCATTTTATCTACTTTACTGAACTTTAGTTTAAAATTTGTATTTACCATTTCATTCATATTTTTTGGTATTTGAATCCCAAGGACATTCACTGGTCCATCAGTCCATTTTATAGGAAAAAGGCATGGTAAGTTAAACTGTGTATTTTTTAAGGAACCAATTCTTAACAGGTTGCATTTTTCATAATTTGGTTTTAAACCCGAATAATTTGAGAAATTATCTAAGTCTTCAATAAGGCTGTGAAGAGAGGATAATTGAGGACTTAATGGGAAATTTATATCATCTGCATACATGGAGACTTTGGATTCCAATCCCTTCATTTCCAGTCCTTTTATATCATCATTGGCTCTAATTTTTATACCCAGAATCTCTATTGCTATGATAAATAGATATGGAGATAATGGACATCCTTGTTTAACCCCTCTAAACAGCTGTATACCATCTGAAAAATATCCGTTATAATTTTACATATCGGTTTATGATATAATACTTGTATCCATTTTATTAATGATTTCCCAAAGTTGAAAAACTTTAGACTTTTATATATAAAATCTAGCCTAACTTTATCAAAGGCTTTTTCAAAATCTGAGATAAATATTAAACCAGGTTTTTTTATTTTATCATAATATTCTATAATTTCTAACATTTGACGAATATTTTCACCAATATATCTTCCTTGAAGGAATCCTGTCTGATCATAATTAATTATATCTGGTAATACTTGTTTCATTCTTTGAGCAATGCATTTTGCCAGTATTTTTGCATCACAACACTGTAACGTTAGTGGGCGCCAATTTTTAAGATAGACTGGGTCTTTATACTGACCTTGTGGGTCTTGTTTAAGTAACAATGAAATTATGCCTACTTTTAGTGTATCTGACAAGGAATCCCTAACAAAAGAATAGTTAAAACATGTGCGAAGATGATCCTTGATATCTTCATAAAAAACTTGATATATTTCAATAGGAAGGCCATCATGACCTGGTGTTTTATCCGGTTGAAAGGAGTAAATAGCTTGTTTTAATTCTTCCTCCGAAATCAGACCCTCACATGACTTTCTTTGTGTTGCAGAGAGCTTCTTAGTATAGTTTTTTGGGAAGAATTCCTCACATCTTCCATCAGAATGTGTAGCCAGTTTATTTTTCAAAGAATATATTTCCCTGAAATACCTGGTTTCTTCCATCAATATATCGGTTGTTGAAGTAATCGTTTCACCATGATTATTTATTAATTTAGTTATATTTTTCTTAGAGGAGTTTCCATGATGAAGTCGCAGAAAGAATTTGGTACATTTCTCCCCTTCCCCCATCCATTTAGCCCTTTTTCTTACGTAAATATTATCAGCTCTGAGTTTGTAAAGTCTTTCAAGTTCACTTTGCTTTTCATCCAGAAGATCCAGCCAATCTGCTGGTATGGTCTTAGATTTATCTATACTTTGGTTTAAATCATTAATTTCTTTAATCAAAGTTTTCTCTTTAAAAAGATATTGTTTATATTTATAGGAAGAAAATTTGATTGCATGTCCTCTCAATGAACACTTAAAAGTGTCCCAAACAATATGTGGATCCGCAGACCCAACGTTATAGTGAAAGAATTCAGTTATAAACTTTCTTGTTTGTATCACAAATACATTGTCATTTAAAAGAGTTTGATTGAACTTCCAATACCCTGGACCTCTTGGAGCTTCGTTGAGTACCATGTATAGAGTAACAAGCTTGTGATCTGACTTTAGACAGTCTGCAATGGCTGTTTTTATAATTTTGGATATTATTGAAAAGGATATTAGAAAAAAATCTATACGACTTGCCTGATTTGCTCTTTTCCATGTATATTGAGGAGTGTCTGGATTTTTAAGCCTCCATATATCAACCAGATCTAATGAATCCATTATATCTCGAATGGCCCGAAGTGATTTTGGATGATAGTTCATTTTTTGTCCACCTTTTCTATCAATACATGTGTCTAATACTGTATTATAATCTCCTACCATTATTATTTGATGACAATCTTCTGAAAATTGTCCCAATTTATCTTGGTATCTTGATATCTGTGTTCCAAAAAAATCTGGGTTATCATTATTTGGCGCATATAGGTTGACAAGACATATTCTATTTTCAGCAAATGATATGTCTAAAATAATCCATCTTCCTTCTCGATCTATTTGTGAGGAATGCAATGTGTAAACCAAATTTTTTTAAAATAAAATCATG
Organism: Ilyophis sp. 1 JC-2022; assembly: GCA_022702515.1. Lineage (NCBI taxonomy): Eukaryota > Metazoa > Chordata > Actinopteri > Anguilliformes > Synaphobranchidae > Ilyophis > Ilyophis sp. 1 JC-2022. The sequence continues at coordinate 153,488,350 of CM040395.1, forward strand.
ACACCTTTTGTGTTACTTGAGCCATGAGAAAACATTATTTGACCACCCCATTCATTTTTCCATTTGACTTCATCTTTGAGTGTGTTTCACTGAGTGTGTTTCTTGCAGACAATAGATACTATATTCTTTGTCATTAAGCCATGTAAAAATTTCCCTTAGTTTCCTTTGGTCAGCTAAGCCATTGCAGTTATAACTTGCAATACATATCCTTCCCAAAGACATTTAAAAAGAGTAAATATAAATACAGTGCACGAGCAGTAGGCTAGTCGATACATTATTACCGAAATAGAATGATATTATAAAGGCTGTTCCTCGCTGACTCCTCCCACTCCCTCCCACCCTCATAATAGTGCAATGAAACATAGCTAAACACTTACACAAATGACAGGAAAACAGAAGAATTTATCAAATAAAAACAACAACAAAAACAACAACAACAAAAAACGAAAGTATAAACTCTAAAGAGAGCTCCTTTGGAACTTCCTTGAGACTGGGTTTCTGGAGAAAGGGCTCCATTAATATTATTCTATCTAATAAAGGGAATGTACATGCATCTTAGTAAGGGGATTAATATCATTTTCAAAGTAATTTTCTTGCAATAGTAAAGAGATATGTATCCCTTTCTCTATACATTTTAATCCATTAACATTTGAGAAATACCTCTTCTATATTATTTGCTTATTTACATAATATCAAATAGCCTGCACCAGCCATTCTTCAATATAGTAGCCCACTCCGTATTTGGCCAATCCTCAGGTTGCTAGCCGTTTGCGTGGGCTAGGCTATAAACTTTAATAATGCAAACAAGATAGAGGTTTAAAAGGAGAAGAATGCAAAATAAAAATTTAAGATTAAATAGCCTAAAGCTTGGGCTCATCCCGTAAACCAAACATTGTATTGTATTGTTGCCCCAGGCTATAACAAATTACATGATATCTAACCATTTGGGGCAATATGGAGTTTAGGCTACAAGATTGATTGGTCTTTAGGCTATTTCACATAAGCACTATAAAGGTTATCAATGAATAGCCGCTTTAACATTGACGTTAGGGGAACAGCCACGGAGTCACCTTTGAATCTCTGAACATTTGTCCGTTTATGTATAGTTTGTCAACCACAAGTCTTACATTGGCATTCCGTTTCTTGTTTTCACGCATTATCGGATAGAGTTTGGAGCGTCGATCCACTATCTCTTTCGGGAATTGGTCACTCACCCCGTAAGCGGTGCCTGCTAATTTTCACCCGTGACTCTTGACCATTTCTTTTTGTTTTGCATGTTCAAATTTTGCGACTATCGGTCTAGGAGCGGAATCGGGTGTCTGACGCTTTTTCCCCATGCGGTGAACTCTATGAAAAGTAATATTATTAACCTGATCAGCCGAAACTTTCATTTGTTTCTGAATGAAGTCTTTTAAAACCGCTTCAGTGTTCTCCTCTGGGTTCTCTGTGATATTACGGAAAACAAGATTCTCACGCATGCTACAACATTGAACGTCCAGGACGGTGTCCTTTAATACTTTATTTTCCTTTGTTATTATTTGCAAGTCTGTTTGCACCATTTCCACTTTGTTTTGCAGTTTCATATTTTGCTCTTTGAGATCCTTTATTTCTTTAAAGCTGAACTCGAGACTATCTTTTAATTCACTTATTTCTTTTTTGAGGAAGTCCAATATGTCTAATTTTGTTAACTTTTCATTAATCAATGAGAGCATGTTATAATCCACCGTAACATACCGCTCGTAAGTTGGGGATCCACCGTCAGAGAAACGCCGCTTCTTCTCCATTGGTGTCTGTCCTTTCAGCTGTCCCTCCATGTTTCTTGGATTGTTTGTAAAAAATGAGTCAATAAAAGCTTCTAAAGTTCTTATCTCCTCGGTAGTTTTTCGAGTATCCAGTGTGATTGGATTAAATGATCGGTTTAATGTACCATTTTCCTTCTTTTTCCCTTTATTTTAATCCTTTGCGGTGATTATATTAACTTAATATTTTTGCAGTTGGCTAACATAGCCTTAGGCTACATTTGCACGATTTGAAATTCCCACCATTTTGCAGAGCCCAATAGACCACGTCCGTTTACTCAGAGCGACATCACCGACTCGGGTGTTTGTGAGGAAAGGTTTCCAGCTCCTCACCACCGTGGAAAACAGCAGAGCAGAAGGTCATGTGACTTAGGATATTTCTAATTCCTGAGGATGCACAAAGGGAGGAGACATTACAGAACAGGCTATTTGTGGTAAGTTCTTCTTCTTCTTCTTTTGGTTTTTATGGCGGTTGGCAAACAACTGAAAGGTGCATTACCGCCACCCACTGGTCTGGAGTGTGGACGAGATCCCCACCCCCTAACCCCTCACATTCCACTCCTCAGATCCTATGGAGCAATTTTGTCACCATCATGAATTCCAGCAATATATCCCAGCTGTGATCCCCTGAGCGTTTAGCCAACACCCCACCAATACTACCCACTCCAACCCCACCTAAAGCCCTCTGCAGTACCTCTCTCTCCCCAACATACTTCCTGCACAACAATAACACATGCTCCACCGTTTCCTCCTCTCCACAGTAATCACACCGCCCAGTTGCATGTTTCCCCACCAGAAAAAGTGAATGATTTAACCCCGCGTGCCCACACCTCAGCCTCGTGATGACCCTCTCCTGTGTCCTACTCCGACCCCCATACACTACTGTCCCAACCACTGGTGTGTATTTGTACAGACCCCGGCCCCTCCGTTCTGCATTCCATGCTGCTTGCCACCTCCTCTTCACCTGCTGCTTTATAATGGCCTTTGCTTCCTTTTTCCCCAGTTTGACCTCCACCCTGCTACTGCTCCTCAGTGCCCTTTTCGCCGCCCTGTCAGCCCTCTCATTCCCCTCCAACCCCACATGTGCAGGGACCCACACAAACTGCACCACCAACCTCATCTGCTGTATCCTGTATATTGACTGGAGGATCTCGTACAGTAAATCCTCTCTGCTCTCAGATTTCCCCGACTTCAAGCTATCCAGTGCTGCACAGGAGTCCGACGCAATCACCACCCGCTCAGGCCGCACCTCCTCCACCCACTGTAAAGCCATCACCACGGCCACCATTTCACAGGCAAACACTGATATGTCATCCGTGAGCCTCCTCCCCTCCTCGATGTCAAACTCTGGGATCACCATCGCCGCTGCCGTCCTACCAGTCTCAGGATCTTTCGATCCATCCGTATATATCTGCAGGTAGCTGTAGAATTCCCGCCCCACATATGACCCCAGACCCTGAGGACCGACCCCACTGCCATCCCGGTCCCATCCCAGCAGTCCAAAATCTATCACCGGCTCAGGCAAAAACCATGGTGGCACTGCTGGCCATGCCACAGCTGGAGCAAACCCCCTATCCACCAACCCCAGCTCACCCGCCTTCTGCTCCGCCACCCATCCAAAACTGTTTATCCGCTGCTTCTGATGTTCCCAGCAGGGCTCAAGAATTCTCCGCACTGGATGCCTCCCCTCATGACCCTGAACAGCCACCCAATACGTCACCAGAAGCTGAAGTCTCCGCAGCCCCAGAGGCATTTCCCCCATCTCTACCTGCAACGCTGGCACCGACGTCGTCTTAAATGCCCCACTGCACAGCCGGAGTGCTCGAGCTTGGAGCACATCCAACTTCCCCAACAAGGTTTTAGACGCCGACCCATACGCTACACTCCCATAATCCAGAGCAGACCTGATCAGGCTCACATATATAGTGTGCATCGCAGCCCTGTCGGCCCCCCACTCCATACCCACCAAACACCTCATCACATTCAACACCCCATTGCACTTATTAACCAGTGTCTCTATATGCACCTTCCACGTGAGCCTGGTATCAAACCACACCCCCAGAAATTTATATGTCTCCACCCTTTCAAGCTCCTGGCCATACAAAACCAGCTTCACCCCTGCCCCAATTTTCTTCCGCCCAAAGAAAAGCGCCTTTGTTTTGCCCACCGAGAATTTGAAACCCCACCGCAAAGCCCACTGCTCCACTCGCTGTATCGTATCCTGCACCTTCTTTACCACATGGCCCACATTCCTCCCCCTTTTCCACAGCGCCCCGTCATCCGCGAACAATGACCTCCCCACACTAGGCTCAACGTCATCATACACATCATCAATCATGATGGAGAACAACAGCGGGCTAATGACACTCCCCTGCGGCGTACCGGTACCCACCTCTTGACCTGAGGAAAAACACCTCCCCACCCTCACCTCCATAGTGCGCCCCGACAAAAAATCCTTCACCCAGCTGAACATATTACCCGACACCCCCAGCCTCCTGAGCTTAATCAACACCCCCTCTCTCCACATCAGATCATAGGCCTTTTCCACATCAAAAAACACAGAGATCACTACCTCCTTATTCACCTGGGCTTTCCTCACCTCCGACTCCAGGCTTAGCACCGAGTCCATCGTCCCCCGCCCTTTCCTGAACCCACTCTGGTAGTTCGCCCTGAGCCCCCTCACCTCCAAAAAATATGTCAGCCTGTCAGTGACCATACGCTCCATAACCTTGCACAGATGTGAGGTCAGCGCAATGGGCCTATAATTATTTGGATCTGAAGGATCTTTGCCTGGCTTCCTAATAGGAATAATAACTGCCCGTTTCCACTCCTGAGGCAACTGCCCATCCTGCCACACCCTATTATAAAGCCCTAGTACCACTCCCAACGCCTCATCAGATAAATGCTTCAGCATGACATAGCACACCTGATCCTTACCTGGGGAAGTAAGTCCTGACTTCCCCATTGCCCTCCTCATCTCCGCCAACGTAAAGGGCGCATTAATAGCCCCTCCCTGCTCACCCACTTCTTCCAGCAGCTCACCAAATTCCTCCCTTGTCCCCTGAATACCCCTCACCCCCTCCTCCGACAGCCCATGACTACCTACCTCACCCAGGACCTTGGCTAGCAGATCTGCCTTCGCACCATCCTCATTCGCCAGAACCCCACCCTGTTCCAATACAGGGTACCTCCACTCCTTCCGCACCCCCCTCATTTTCTGTATCATACCCCACACCTCCCCAATCGGAGTTGTCCTACCTATGGTTCCACAAAATGTCCTCCAATACACCCTCTTCGCTACTTTAATTGTCTGCCGCACCACAGCTTGCTTTCTCTTATATTGTAATAGCAGTTGGAACGTGTGCGCCGACCGCAATGCCTTAAACGCCCTGTTTCGATCCTTGATTGCCTCGCTGCACTCTGCAGACCACCATGGAACCAACTTCCGCCGTCTCACACCTGCTGTCTTCCGTATGGTCTGCTCTGCCACCCTTATAATAGCATCCGTCACTTGCTCATTTATTAGTCCTACTTCCTGCTCCATACCTACCTCCCTAAGCCTAGCCTCACTAAACTCCCTAAACACATTCCACTCCACCTTCCCAAAGTTCCATCTGGCCAAAGGCACTTCCTCCCCTACCTCACCTTCACTTCCCACTGTACACCTGATCGGAAAATGATCACTCCCCACCGTTGACTCATCTAAAACTTCCCATTGACAGGAACCTGCTAAGGCCTGTGAAGCTAGCGTCAAATCCAACCTGGACACCTTACCTGTCCCATAATCGATCCTAGTACCAGTCCCATCATTCAGACACACCAAACCCACAGAGTCCATTAGCTCCTCCACAACCACCCCATTCCCATCTGTCCTCTCCCCCCCCCAAAGCACCCCATGTGCATTAAAGTCCCCACACCAAAGCACCCTCCTACCCCCCAAGCCCTTTACTGCCTCTAACGAACCCAGCTCCAGCCTCCTACACGGGTTATAGAAATTTACTACACACACACTCCCTCCCCCTATCCACACCTCAACCACAACATATTCTAAACCCACCCCGATTTCAACAACTCTATAGGAGACCCCCTGTTTAATAAATGTAGCACACCCACCCCCATTGCCTCCTCCTTCCCTATCCCGTCGTACACACACATACCCCTGAATCACAAAATCCAACTCCGGTTTTAGCCAGGTCTCCACCACACATATAACCCCAGGCGGGCTCTCCAACCCCTGAATAAACCCCTTAAATTCCTGGCCATTGGCCAGCAGACTCCTGGCATTCCATTGGAGTACTATCATTACTAATACTATTTCCCTGAACATGAATCCTTGTCCCCCTGCTCTTGTCTTCTAAGCTCATCCTGCACACCCGCCCCTTGTGGTAAGTTTCTATGTTATGTTATGAATATACATGCTAAGATGCTATGCTATTTAACTTAGTGAGAACAGGCTATTCATGCTAAGATGCTATGCTATGTAACATAGTGAGAACAGGCTATTCATGCTAAGATGCTATGCTATGTAACATAGTGAGAACAGGCTATTCATGCTAAGATGCTATGCTATGTAACATAGTGAGAACAGGCTATTCATGCTAAGATGCTATGCTATGTAACATAGTGAGAACAGGCTATTCATGCTAAGATGCTATGTAACATAGTGAGAACAGGCTATTCATGCTAAGATGCTATGTTATGTAACATAGTGAGAACAGGCTATTCATGCTAATCCCACAGCCAGACCCACCCTGTTATCCTGCAGCTGCGCGTCTGCACGTGTGCGCCTGTGTAAGTGATCTCACACCTCACCATGTTGTTGGAATAATCTGCCTCCTGCACCTGGAGACTGGGGTTCACTGTCACCTGTGAGAGTAGGTTAGGGGGTCAAAACGCACGAGTACACCCCCACATGCAGACACAGAGGAACCGCAGCTTCCTTCTGACTTCATTTTTATCCAATATTTTTTATCAGCCCACAGATATAAGTCTAACCCACATTAATATAAATCTAACCCACATTAATATAAATCTAACACACACTGATATAAATCTTACACACACTGATATAAATCTAACACACACTGATATAAATCTAACACACACTGATATAAATCTAACACACACTGATATAAATCTAACACACACTGATATAAATCTAACACACACTGATATAAATCTTACACACACAGATATACGGTGGGGACGGAAAGTATTCATACCCCTTCACTTTTTGCACACTTTATTGTGTTGTAGATTTAATTTTAAATGGATAAAATTGCCATTTACACTCAATAACCCATAATGAAAACATGTTTTTAGACATTTTTGCAAATTTATTAAAAAAAAACTAAAACTAAAATTTCTCATTTACATAAGTATTCATACCCTTTGCTTTAACGTATTTTTAAAGTATCATATTTAATATTTGGTAGCATATCCTTTGCATGCTGTTACTTCCTGAAGCCTGTGACCCATAAACATCAAAAGACTCTTATTATCGATATCTTATTTTCAGGTACTGTTACAAGCGATACTATAACCTCTCTGCATTTGAACTGATCTCTATGGGAATTTGGGGGTGAGACTAGATTCAGCTGTAAATTACACTGGTACAGTATGGAACACATGACTGGCTAAATGGCTGTAAGTCATCAAGGGTCTGAGCTATCGAACGAGCCCCAAACCATCACTCTGTTGCCAGATATGGAGCAGATGTGGATGGGTCACTGCAAGGGTGATTTCTCCTGACAAATTTTCCTATAGAACTCTATGGGGAAAAAAGTCAGGACAAAAGTGATCCATCCACATCTACTCCATATCTGGGTGCAGAGTGATGGTTTGAGGCTCGTTTGATACGTCAGACCCTTGATGATTTACAGCCATTTAGCCAGTCATGTGTTCCATACATGAATACTTTCCGTCCCCACTGTAAGTCGAACACACACTGATCTTACCCCCCCTGTGTATGGTCTAAATCAGCGCGGTCTGTGGTCTAAATCAGCGCGGTCTGTGGTCTAAATCAGCGCGGTCTGTGGTCTAAATCAGCGCGGTCTGTGGCTGTGGGAGGTGAATGCAGCTACAGACAGTATAAACTGCAAAGTCAATATTTACTCAGAGACTCTCCAGACTCCCCCAGAGTGGCCACAATGGACACAGCATCTAAACCCTAAATAACCCTAAACCTAACCCTAAGCATCTTCCTACGCTGGGTGGGGATCTGAGGCCAATGGACACAGCATCTTCCTACGCTGGGTGGGGATCTGAGGCCAATGGACACAGCATCTTCCTATGCTGGGTGGGGATCTGAGGCTAATGGACACAGCATCTTCCTACGCTGGGTGGGGATCTGAGGCTAATGGACACAGCATCTTCCTACGCTGGGTGGGGATCTGAGGCTAATGGACACAGCATCTTCCTACGCTGGGTGGGGATCTGAGGCTAATGGACACAGCATCTTCCTACGCTGGGTGGGGATCTGAGGCCAATGGACACAGCATCTTCCTACGCTGGGTGGGGATCTGAGGCCAATGGACACAGCATCTTCCTACGCTGGGTGGGGATCTGAGGCCAATGGACACAGCATCTTCCTACGCTGGGTGGGGATCTGAGGCTAATGGACACAGCATCTTCCTACGCTGGGTGGGGATCTGAGGCTAATGGACACAGCATCTTCCTACGCTGGGTGGGGATCTGAGGCTAATGGACACAGCATCTTCCTACGCTGGGTGGGGATCTGAGGCTAATGGACACAGCATCTTCCTACGCTGGGTGGGGATCTGAGGCCAATGGACACAGCATCTTCCTACGCTGGGTGGGGATCTGAGGCCAATGGACACAGCATCTTCCTACGCTGGGTGGGGATCTGAGGCTAATGGACACAGCATCTTCCTACGCTGGGTGGGGATCTGAGGCTAATGGACACAGCATCTTCCTACGCTGGGTGGGGATCTGAGGCTAATGGACACAGCATCTTCCTACGCTGGGTGGGGATCTGAGGCTAATGGACACAGCATCTTCCTACGCTGGGTGGGGATCTGAGGCCAATGGACACAGCATCTTCCTACGCTGGGTGGGGATCTGAGGCCAATGGACACAGCATCTTCCTACGCTGGGTGGGGATCTGAGGCTAATGGACACAGCATCTTCCTACGCTGGGTGGGGATCTGAGGCCAATGGACACAGCATCTTACTACTCGGGGGGGGGGGATCTGAGGCCAATGGACACAGCATCTTCCTACGCTGGGTGGGGATCTGAGGCCAATGGACACAGCATCTTCCTACGCTGGGTGGGGATCTGAGGCCAATGGACACAGCATCTTCCTACGCTGGGTGGGGATCTGAGGCCAATGGACACAGCATCTTCCTACGCTGGGTGGGGATCTGAGGCCAATGGACACAGCATCTTCCTACGCTGGGTGGGGATCTGAGGCCAATGGACACAGCATCTTCCTACGCTGGGTGGGGATCTGAGGCCAATGGACACAGCATCTTCCTACGCTGGGTGGGGATCTGAGGCCAATCGCCAAAAATAAATTGTGGGGGCAAAGAAGACTAGCTTAGACTGATAGACTAATATTTACCTAAGGCTACGGTCACTCACATTTCTGTGAGCTGGTAAAACCCTGGGAAAGTGGACATCTTGTACTATACAAACCTAACTGACTATGGCTGACCTAACTGACAGTAAGTGACTGACCTAAGTATAAATAAATGAGGGTCATTACCATTGGTCCATGTTTGATGTATCAACAAAAAGCACTTTTGCAATTTTCCAAGTGTTTTCAAGCCCCAATAAGATGTACATAGGAATTAATTTACAGGTAGTTTACTTACTAATGACTATTTCCGTTTTGAACTGTGAAGGGCTGTTATTGCTGAGATATCATACTTATAATGTCATTACTTTGATATACAAACAGTTGGGATATCAATAGTTATAATGGCCTTACTTTGGGATATCAATAGTTATAATGGCGTTACTTTGGGATATCAATAGTTATAATGGCGTTACTTTGGGATATCAATAGTTATAATGGCATTACTTTGAGATACAAACAGTAGAGATATTGTAGTTATAATGGCGTTACTTTGAGATAAATACAGTAGAGATATTGTAGTTATAATGGCGTTACTTTGAGATAAATACAGTAGAGATATTGTAGTTATACTCGTTTTACCTGGAGTATGTAGCTTCCAGGTGGCACATCTGTGATATCGATCCACTGACAGTCAATGTTGGCATGGTAGATGTCATAGCAACCAGGACTTAATCCCTGCCAGGACACACATTCTTTATTCTTTAAATTGAATCAGGTATAGATGTTTGTACCTGTAGCAGGTATAGGTGTTCATACCTGTGTGTGAAAGGTACAGATGTGTGATGTGTGTGAAAGATGTGCGGACCTGCGTGTGAGAGGTAAAGGTGTGTGCACCTGTATGTGAGCGGTACAAATGAATGACATGTGTGTGAGAGGTGTGTATACCTGTGTGTGAGAGGTAAAGGTGTGTGTACCTGTGTGTGCGCGGTAAAGGTGTGTGTACCTGTGTGTGAGGTACAGGTGTGTGTACCTGTGTGTGAGAAGTACAGGTGTGTGTGTACCTGTATGTGAGAGGTAAAGGTATGTGCACCTGTATGTGAGCGGTACAAATGAATGACATGTGTGTGAGAGGTGTGTGTACCTGTGTGTGAGAGGTAAAGGTGTGTGTACCTGTGTGTGCGCGGTAAAGGTGTGTGTACCTGTGTCTGAGGTACAGGTGTGTGTACCTGTGTGTGAGAAGTACAGGTGTGTGTACCTGTATGTGAGAGGTAAAGGTATGTGTGTACCTGTGTGTGAGCGGTAAAGGTGTTTGTACCTGTGTGTGAGCGGTAAAGGTGTGTGTACCTGTGTGTGAGATAAAAGTGTGTGTACCTGTGTGTGTGAGCGGTAAAGGTATGTGTACCTGTGTGTGAGCAGTAAAGGTGTTTGTACCTGTGTGTGAGCGGTAAAGGTGTGTGTACCTGTGTGTGAGAGGTACAGGTGTGTGAGAGGTACAGGTGTGTGTACCTGTGTGTGAGAGGTACAGGTGTGTGTGTACCTGTGTGTGACAGGTACAGGTGTGTGTACCTGTGTGTGAGAAGTACAGGTGTGTGTGTACCTGTGTGTGAGCAGTAAAGGTTTGTATACCTGTGTATGAGAGGTACAGGCGTATCTCCGGCGGGTCCCTGGCTCACAGGCTGTGTCCTCCAGGCAGAAGCTGGCTTTGTGCCCCTCAGCCACCTTACGGCCAGAGGGCTCCTCCAGCAGGTCATAGTGACTGAAGGCGTCCATGCTGTGGTAATGTCTGAGAGAATAACCCTCATATATAACCACGCTGTGGTAATGTCTGGGAGAATAACCCTCATATATAACCATGCTGTGGTAATGTCTGAGAGAATAACCCTCATATATAACCATGCTGTGGTAATGTCTGAGAGAATAACCCTCATATATAACCATGCTGGGGTAATGTCTGGGAGAATAACCCTCATATATAACCATGCTGTGGTAATGTCTGAGAGAATAACCCTCATATATAACCATGCTGTGGTAATGTCTGGGAGAATAACCCTCATATATAACCATGCTGTGGTAATGTCTGGGAGAATAACCCTCATATATAACCATGCTGTGGTAATGTCTGGGAGAATAACCCTCATATATAACCATGCTGGGGTAATGTCTGGGAGAATAACCCTCATATATAACCATGCTGTGGTAATGTCTGAGAGAATAACCCTCATATATAACCATGCTGGGGTAATGTCTGAGAGAATAACCCTCATATATAACCATGCTGTGGTAATGTCTGGGAGAATAACCCTCATATATAACCATGCTGTGGTAATGTCTGGGAGAATAACCCTCATATATAACCATGCTGGGGTAATGTCTGGGAGAATAACCCTCATATATAACCATGCTGTGGTAATGTCTGAGAGAATAACCCTCATATATAACCATGCTGGGGTAATGTCTGAGAGAATAATCCTCATATATAACCATGCTGGGGTAATGTCTGAGAGAATAACCCTCATATATAACCATGCTGTGGTAATGTCTGGGAGAATAACCCTCATATATAACCATGCTGTGGTAATGTCTGAGAGAATAACCCTCATATATAACCATGCTGTGGTAATGTCTGAGAGAATAACCCTCATATATAACCATGCTGGGGTAATGTCTGGGAGAATAACCCTCATATATAACCATGCTGGGGTAATGTCTGAGAGAATAACCCTCATATATAACCATGCTGTGGTAATGTCTGGGAGAATAACCCTCATATATAACCATGCTGTGGTAATGTCTGAGAGAATAACCCTCATATATAACCATGCTGTGGTAATGTCTGGGAGAATAACCCTCATATATAACCATGCTGTGGTAATGTCTGGGAGAATAACCCTCATATATAACCATGCTGGGGTAATGTCTGGGAGAATAACCCTCATATATAACCATGCTGTGGTAATGTCTGAGAGAATAACCCTCATATATAACCACGCTGTGGTAATGTCTGGGAGAATAACCCTCATATATAACCATGCTGTGGTAATGTCTGAAAGAATAACCCTCATATATAACCATGCTGTGGTAATGTCTGTGAGAATAACCCTCATATATAACCATGCTGTGGTAATGTCTGAGAGAATAACCCTCATATATAACCATGCTGGGGTAATGTCTGAGAGAATAACCCTCATATATAACCATGCTGTGGTAATGTCTGGGAGAATAACCCTCATATATAACCATGCTGGGGTAATGTCTGGGAGAATAACCCTCATATATAACCATGCTGTGGTAATGTCTGGGAGAATAACCCTCATATATAACCATGCTGGGGTAATGTCTGGGAGAATAACCCTCATATATAACCATGCTGTGGTAATGTCTGGGAGAATAACCCTCATATATAACCATGCTGTGGTAATGTCTGTGAGAATAACCCTCATATATAACCATGCTGTGGTAATGTCTGGGAGAATAACCCTCATATATAACCATGCTGGGGTAATGTCTGGGAGAATAACCCTCATATATAACCATGCTGTGGTAATGTCTGGGAGAATAACCCTCATATATAACCATGCTGTGGTAATGTCTGTGAGAATAACCCTCATATATAACCATGCTGTGGTAATGTCTGGGAGAATAACCCTCATATATAACCATGCTGTGGTAATGTCTGAGAGAATAACCCTCATATATAACCACGCTGTGGTAATGTCTGGGAGAATAACCCTCATATATAACCATGCTGGGGTAATGTCTGGGAGAATAACCCTCATATATAACCATGCTGGGGTAATGTCTGAGAGAATAACCCTCATATATAACCATGCTGTGGTAATGTCTGGGAGAATAACCCTCATATATAACCATGCTGTGGTAATGTCTGAGAGAATAACCCTCATATATAACCATGCTGTGGTAATGTCTGAGAGAATAACCCTCATATATAACCATGCTGTGGTAATGTCTGAGAGAATAACCCTCATATATAACCATGCTGTGGTAATGTGTGTGTGTGTGTGTGTGTGTGTGTGTGTGTGTGTGTGTGTGTGTGTGTGTGAGTGTGTGTGTGTGTGTGTGTGTGTGTGTGTGTGTGTACTCACCGATGGCAGCTGTGCCACTCCCACTGGTGTCGGGGTTTGAGTGGCAGGAAGTCGGCCGTTCCCTGGTTCTTCACTCTCTGAGGAAACCTGAGCAGCACCCGGTACTCCAGGTCACTGACTCCAGGCCGGTACGCAGACCTGGGGTGGGATGGGATATACCATCCTGTAGGGTTTCATTTCAACCCTCATTTGGTACACTTGACTCTAATAATTAGCAGCTCAACAAGATCTCCAGCTGTTGAATGAGGTGTGCTTTGTTAGGGTTGGAGTGAAACCTACAGGATGGTAGATCTCCAGGCACAGACCTGCTGTTTTAAAGGGTCTGTGTGGGATACTCTCATTACCATGGATACAGAAATATGTAAACATCTTATTCAGAACATGACCACATCCCTGGGTATTACCGGGAATACTGTATGCGTGTAAACATAGTCACTGTAATTATTAAACATATATGTTACACTACCTACCTACAGTACATGTCTTACATAGACACATGATATGATAACCCCCACTTTAGGAGAATAAATTTAAGCTAACAGGCGCAGTAGCAGAAATAAGATCTGTACTACAGTGAGTTATCTCTCTGTCAGCAAGTATATGAGGTTTATATATCCTACTTTTACCCAGTAAATCTGTCAGTCTGTCTGTCAGTCCAGCAGGACAGATGTGGGAAGACTTCCCCATGTGTCTCCTCTGGTTTCCCAGGCAACCATCCAGTTGCTGTAATGCTAACAGCCAGCCTCTGTGATTTTTCCGGTTAAACTGCTGTCAGTAGCCTACTGCACATGTGCCAAAGCAGCTGGTAGACCACACAGTGTGGGAATTTTACATTTAATTCTATAACATATATGTTGTAATAGAATGTATAAACTTGTCTGTGGTAGTTAAGTTTCGAATGAGTGGCCTTGGGCCTGTGTTCTGAGAGTTCTGAGAGGGAGGGCCACAGCATTCTTCAGATAAAAACGTTGCCACAAAAACAGAGTCAGTTTATGCAAAAACAGGAAACGCCAAAACTCATAAGTTTCTATCTTCGTGGAAAAATACAAGACATGAGCTGAACACGAGTAATTCTAAGCGTTTGATTGGTTTTAATTATACGCCCAGTGATGTATGAAAATGGAAGGTAGAAGACATACCCCTTTTTAGCATACAGTATATAAGCACCACAGTAGCAGAGATGGGGGGGTCCACGAGCGAGAGCGTGCACGTGCGAGCGCGCTTCCAGCGCGCTTCCAGAGGACCACAGATGTATTAACCCATTGTGTTATTCTGTAAAGACCTGGAGCTGACACAATAAAGACAAAGTGTTTTAACCATTCGAATTGAATTGAAGAGTATCTTTGATCCACCTCCTTGACCACGAAAAGCAATATATTGATTGCTAACAAAATGGTGACCCCGACGTGATGGAGGGAGATGATCTTGGATCAATAAAAAAAAAATAAAAAAAGACGGTGGCAGTTTAATCTCTTGGACATTCCGGGGCCCCTAAAAAGACAAGGTAAGCAGAACCTTTATAAGGAATGTCTGAGAGATATAACCAAACCATCTGAAAATTTGTTAAAAGAACTAATTTGCATAAATTTGTCAGAACGAATATATAAATGTATTAAGGTGTATTCCATGACCCAACTTGACAAAGAATAAGGATAAAAAGTGCAGGGAAGACACAGAATAAAATATTCTTTGGTTGTGTGTAATTAAAAATTTGCGGGTCCATTATTTGTGGGACCTATGTATTGAGATACTAAGTGCGTAGTCTTTTGGAAACGAATTCAGCCTTAGGATTCTGAGCCAGTATCAAAAGTTACATAGTGATGCGACGCATATGCACCTCTGAAACGAAAATACGCAAATTACTGTGGTATACATTGATCTAGTGATATCAATGTAAGGTCCGTCGAACCAAATAGTCGACATTTAATGTATTGAGGTAACTCGAACCGGACAGTCGAGCTAGAATTGCGCTAAAGCCACGAGTGAAAACATACAAAAGGACTTGATTCATGGAATACAGTTTTGATTCATAAACAGGTCTTTGAGTTTTTTATTTTTTTATCTGTTGTATATCTGCTGTATTAAAATGATAAAAGGGGATAAACAAAATTGTAGGTGTCATTGTAAGCCTTCGTGATACTGATTCAGTGAAAATATTTTCTGATAATGCAGACGTGCATTGAGAAAATTAAAGGAGTAACTGAATGCAGCTGATCACAGCCAATGACTGCAATATAACTGATATTTGGTGAATAAATTAAGGGAAATAAGGTTGTGTTAATTTAATTAGAACTGTTAAATTGTGGATCCTAATCAAACAAGTAAAAAGTAGAAATTAAAACGAGTCAATATCTAAGTAATAAATAACGTTTACGGAATAAGGCAAAAATGACGACTACCGCGGATATATTGCGTAAACTATGGGACAATCTGAGCACAAAATTATGTGCCCAGGAATTGAAAAATCGTCGTGATAAATGGACTAAATATTTAGCCGAGTGGAATAAATTGGGATGGTTCCCCGAGCCAGACAAACCATTTTTGTCTGAGAAAAAGTGTGGGTTGTGTGAGTGCTGGCCAGAGAATGAATGTGTGTCGACACAAGTATGAGATTACAGCATTGTATGGGTTGTGTATGAGCTGTGTTGTGTTTATGTTAAATCAGCTGAGTAGTTTAGAAGAAAATACCTGTAAATTGTTTGACCCAGAAGAATGTGATTTTAAAAGTGAATGGAAAGCCTAACTCATGGTATATTGTGATAAAGTGGGATTCTGATTGAACAAATTATAGTGTCCTGTTGGTCGTGGGCAGCCAAAAACCGATAGCGGAGAGACTGGAAGAACAGACAAGTAAACGGTGCACGCATAAAGGCGTCCAAATACTTTTGGCTTGTTGAGTTGTAGCCTTCGTAATGAAGTGAGCAGTTATTACGTGGGTAGAAGGCACATTATTGGTGAATTTATAAAGGAAAACTAAAAATACTTGCAGTGCTTTGAACCCTTTACACCTTGAGTGAAATAAGCAGTTTATATTTTGTTAAAAGATCCCGTAGCTTCCGTTTTGCAGTGTGTGTAACCTGACCACCAGAATTACCGTAATAGCTCATGTAGGAGAGACCTTAAAAAAGTTAAAATATGTGCCCAATTGTTTTCTGTGTCTCTGGAGCTATACTACAATGTATGATATATTTGCAATAGTTTGTGTTATAATCTCAGTGTACTATAAGATTTGTGAAACTTATGATCAAATGCATCGTAATGAAGACCCGCCTGGGAAAGTGTAAACAGTGTTGTGCAGAGAAGTGTGGAAGATCTTAATCAGAGTTTACGGTTGATTAAGTTTATGGTTAGTACAGATAGATAAGTGGAAGTTATATGCGAGGGAAACTTGCATAGGATTGTGACAGAAAGTGATAGAAGGACATAGAAGGAAGTGAAAGTGTAATTCAATTTGCGTTATTAGTTAATTTGTTATTACATTACATATATATTATATGATATTATACATATATGCAGTTTATTTTCATGGAAAATTCTGAGCGCACTGATTTGTAATTGGTACTGACTGGCTTGGAGTTATGTGCTACTCAGTTCTCTATTTTCAGGTAGTGATTCGATTTAGTTGCAGACGTATTGTGGGGCAAAACAGCCTGTTGCAGTTTTTTGTGCTCAAATAACATAGGCTACTGGCTACAGCGAATTCGCTGTGGAGAAGGTTTTAGCCTATGGTTATAAATAAATAAAAACTAAGATTGATCTCAGCATGATAACCGAACCGTATTTTTTGTCCTTCAAAGTGTTTGAAAGAAATAAATTGAGTACAAGCTCAAGCGTCATTTTGTAACACAAGTTTGACGATCAGGTAACAATTTGTGGTAAAGATTTTAACTTTTAAATTCTGTAAATCTAGAGGATTTTGCATACAGAACGGGTATGGCAATACAGAAACCTACATATATATTAGCAGGCTTTAATTTAAGTGAAATATGAGATAATGCACCCTGAATCTAGTGAAGAAAAAGGTCTGATTTACCAAATAAATAAATAAGTAAGTAATGCAGGCCAATGTACTGATTTTAAACCTCTGGTTAATGCAGATAATACACGCAGTTATAGTTATAGTTATACAGTTATAGCTTCATGCTAGTGAAGTATAATAAATCGAATAATCCTTTCACCGTCCTGTCGGGAGGGGTCAGGACCATTGCATTACACGTAATTCAAACTTTCTTCCAAAATAGACACAACATTCTAGAATCTGGTATAACGTCATTTATTATAAAAGGTTTAGCACAAATATACATACCCAGGCTGATCGGCTAAAACATACATATGTTAAAAACACTCAATCACATAGTCCAGTCTGAACCCGCAAGACGTAAAAAAGTCCGTTAATGACAGAAGAAAAACATAACAGCGCACCATGAAGTTCACCCCACCCCCATTTTTTTTGGGTGTTTCCATGGTCTGCAGAGGTCTCTGCCTGTCCTAATTAAGCATTACATATAACCCTTATTTATATGGTAGTTTTGATGAAATGCTATGATTTAATCATATCAGAAACATCCTAGTCACGGTTTGACAATAGTAGTCCAATACATAGTTTTTACACCAATGTTTGTAAAGATAGAAGATAAATGTTTTAATTTGGATTTAATAAACTCTGTCAGTTCCTCGGACTGCACACACACATACATTTTCAAGGATGTTCTTTTCGACGGTCGGGCCCCGAGGAATTTGTAGGGAGTAGTTCATGCTTATCTCTTCAGACGGGCTAGGAACAGGCAGTTTCCCTGCGTGTGGGTGTGTGTGTGTGTCCTTGATTTGCAGGTGTCGAGATGAGCTCATATTGGGTGCCTAGCGTGGGACCATTGTTCATTGAGCACACTTCGATACAAATAATGAGCTGATTTTGTGCGTGGTTGTCTGCCCTTGGGTCTGAGGCCTTGTGCTGCAGTTGTGCACATATGGGCTTTTTTGTGCAAATTCATCCTACCACAGAAAAACATGTTCATGTTGACACTACATTTTGATATAGTTGGTCCTACAGTATGTTATATAATTGAATATAGGTAATGAATAATCTATAATTTGTCACAACAGCTGAACTCTAATACGGGGTTGTTGCACAATGAGGGTCACGGTGTGAGTTGCCATGATAACGTGATGGTAATTTATTTCTAGCAGGGAGGTCGGGCCGAGCACCGATTTCAACTACAAGGTGTTTATTACATTTTCCATCGTGAGATATCGGGATTCTTAGGTAGGAAAAAATAATAAATTGATAAACGTTGGCATTAACCACAAACATTTGCGGTTAAGTTCATTTTGAATATTTTTATGTTTTTAATGTATATTTATCACTAAAGGTGATAAAAGGAGGGAGAATTGTTAGAGAAAAATAAATATATGCATTACTCAATGATTAAAGCTATTAAATAGAGGTGTTTATTATCCAAAATGTATGATCACATGTTTACTGGAAGGTTTTGACACAATCAGACAAAACCTGTTAGTCATAAAGGGGGGGTCTGGTGAAAGGAGTTTGAAGGCTTGTGCATGTGAGGCTGGAGCAGGGCACATTCTGTAGATAAAGGAATGGAGGAGTATTGAGACATTATTCGCTTATGATTGGATGGTTTTTGCTGCATTAAGAAGAATATAACTACAGCAGCGATTGCACAAATAGCAAATTAATAATTCTAAAGTGTTACAAAAAAGAAAGCGCATCTGAATTTGATTTATCAAAGTAAAAATTAATGTTATTCATCAGTATGACTTCAGTGTTATTATTACACTGATACATCAGTGACCGGTGGGTGCTCAATCATGGAAAGTTGGTTGCTGACCGATACTGTTGCCAATAACATGCTAGCGAGGTTGATTCGATGTTTCCTTGCTGCCTGGAATGTGGTTAGTGTGCCTCAGAAGTGAAAGTAGATATTAGTGTTTAAGCAAAATGTTACAATTCGTTTTGAGTGCCATTCTCTGCATGTACGAGTAGATTTCATGCAGAGAGAGAGTCTGCATTGCCCGCTTTGAATTTAACTTTTCAGTCTTTCAGGGAAAGGGGACTTGTTTGGTGGCCAGAGAAGAGAATGGAATAGAACAGGATAGAATAACTTATTTTCCCATGAGGGAACTTTAGTTGTAGTTTCCAGCAGCCAAGACATAGAAAGTGTTTTAGTGTGATTTAACCGAGTATGTGTATATATTGTATAACAACAACACTGTCAGGAACGACCAGGAACTCATTCTTTAACCAGTGTAGTGGGCATGCGCGAGCGTGTCTTCGTGATGTGCAGTACGTGAACGAACGAATCTTTTTGAGCGAATCTTTTTGAACGAATCTTTTTGAACGAATCTTTAAAGTGAATTGAGTGTACCGTATCATCACTCAATGATTCGTTCATATGCTTGAGTGCGCATCAGCGGTCAGGAACTGTAGCGAACTGTACTGACCACAGACTACCCCTAGTTAATGAAAGTCTGCCCGTTATTAAACCATTTCAAATAATGATATTGATTAAATAAAGCACATTTTTGTTTTCTTTGGTATCGAAATAGCACAATAAATGTAGGCTATTTTAAGGAGGCCATGCTATAACCATGTTTTATATAGGCGACACAAATATAACCAATATGTGGCTATACTAGAGTTGCCAACTGTCACTGGTGTTAATTGCATGTGCATTCATTACTTCATTCTTGCTTTGAGTTGCGTAATGACTAGTCCAATAGCACACTCAGCTCTGGCTGTTTAATCGATTAAAATGTAAGTACGTTTTATATATCTTGAATACGGTTAATACTATTCTTGGAGAGATTTTTAATTCATTTAGTTTACGAATAAATTCATTTTCAGTACTATTTAGTTTTGTTTATTCCAGCCTTTTTGATAGAACATCGTTAAATTTATTTCAGTTTATTTGTTAAACACTAGTTTAACAAGCGTTTTTGTTTAGGAAATCCCCTCAGAACAACTATGCAACAAGGCAGGCTGAATGCCTTATCTCTATTATGTATAGAAGCAGATGTGCTATGTGAGATTGGTTATGAGGAGCTGATCAAAGAAAAAGTGGGAGAGAGTTGTTCAGCTATGGATAAGGTGGAAGCATTCAAAATGGATATTGTTTTCCTTCTTGCTGTGGGTTTTGTTTGATTTCGAATTTTCTGGGTTTTATTATTAATGGTCAAAAGAGCCGAAGAGCTCTGTTTTGACAGGCTAAAAATGTTCAAACACCCGCGCCTGCATCTGTATCAAGCTGTGCATAACCATAGTTGGCGGCTAGGCAGGGGACTAGGCCCCCCGAACCTAGCCGCTAACAGGCGGCGGCGGAACTGCAAAGTTCCGAGGGCACGTTAAAAACCCTATATAGTGCAGGGGAGAAGACTGAAGGCCCCCGTGTCTGATGAAGTATGAATAGACATACTGCCGTGGTACCGTCTAGTCGGCGTGGCTGTCGCATGTAAGTGTGCAGGCAGTACGTGGTACGTGGATGACAGTCCACACCTAGCAGAGGGGAGACAACCTCTGTGAACAGGCAAGGCTGGTGAAAACGGTCAAAGTTTCTATACCCATAGCAAAGTGGGATAGGGATCAGACCGT
Source organism: Ilyophis sp. 1 JC-2022 (assembly GCA_022702515.1). Lineage (NCBI taxonomy): Eukaryota > Metazoa > Chordata > Actinopteri > Anguilliformes > Synaphobranchidae > Ilyophis > Ilyophis sp. 1 JC-2022. Next base: position 153,509,402 of record CM040395.1, read on the forward strand.
CGGTTCCTAACCGGGTGGTTAACAGCTACTACGGGGTCCTGATTAGATGCAGGACTGGAGATCGCTATCGACTGGGTCACCGGCCGGTCGGGTCGCATACAGCAGTAAGACCAAGAGTGGCTTCCCTGTGGTGGCGCGCCTGGGTGGCTTCCCTGTGGTGGAGCGCCTGAGTGGCTTCCCTGTGGTGGAGCGCCTGGGTTGCATCCCTGTAGTGGAGCACCTGAGTGGCTTCCCTGTAGGAGCAGCTGGGTGACTTCCCTGTAGTGGAGCACAAAGGGTGGCTTCTCTGTAGTGGAGCACCTGGGTGATGTCCCTGTAGTGGAGCCCATGGCCGCTGCGTCCGGCTCAATGTACAGTCAGGCCACTATAAGCTGAAACCGAATGAGTTAGTAAGCGAGTAGTGCTTTCTGTGATCAGTGTTTTTGAAAAGAAAACATTGGGAAGCAGAGAGGCTGAGGTTCCTTCACTCAGAGGAGTCTGGGTAAGGGAATTCAGCGGAAAGGGATCTAGCCTGGAGCTGCGCCCCAGACAGCGGGAGGCTCGAAGGATCTAAGTGGATGTATAATAATTTGGAAAGTATCAGTTTTTCCCCAATAGGGCACAATCGGCCATAGGAGGGCCCATGCCGTTTGTATGAGGTCCGTACAATGGACCCCGCTTGAACAGTTCAAGAGGGAACTGGCGAGCTATGTGTAACACTTAACCAGAATGTGCAAGATTATTTTCCAACAGGGCATTGGGTGTATATTAAAGTAACACTAACACTGAATATACACACACACGAAGAAAGAATTACACAACCAGGAGCTATGTGCTCCCTCATCAATGGCAGATAGAGAGAATACACACACATAGATGCATTACATAATCTGCCAAAGAAAGACCGTGGCTGAGTGATGTGCTAGTAACCTCTCCTCTGTCCATTGGTCCGACGTTGAGGCTACTTGGACCAAAGAAGAAGAAGCCAACATAATTTTGCGGTAAAAGTATCGTATGTTAGTCGAGGTAACTATATTGTGATAAAATGTTTAGAAAAAGCTGCCAATGCACTGTTGCCAAAATGCTAGGATTTTCTTTCCTCTTGATAGAAGTGTAAAAAGTAAAATGTATTAAAAATGAAGGAGTATCGCTTAAGATGGATATCGGACAGAGACATGTCCTCACCAGCAGCAGACTCAGTCTAGAGTTCTGTGGTTTTGCCTATGAGGTTTTCCTGGTGATTAAGTAAGAGCTCTGACATCATTGCTTACCGCTGTGCTAGTATTATAACCCTGATAGTTAGAGTAAATAAAACTAAGAAAACTGGGTTTGCAATGTGTAACTGCTTCAGGTATGGAGTGAAGATATCACCCATACAAGCTTGAATTACCGCTGTATAGTGTTGATCCCAAGGAGGGATCAAAGGAGGGAATTGTGGGAATTTTACATTTAATTCTATAACATATATGTTGTAATAGAATGTATAAACTTGTCTGTGGTAGTTAAGTTTCGAATGAGTGGCCTTGGGCCTGTGTTCTGAGAGTTCTGAGAGGGAGGGCCACAGCATTCTTCAGATAAAAACGTTGCCACAAAAACAGAGTCAGTTTATGCAAAAACAGGAAACGCCAAAACTCATAAGTTTCTATCTTCGTGGAAAAATACAAGACATGAGCTGAACACGAGTAATTCTAAGCGTTTGATTGGTTTTAATTATACGCCCAGTGATGTATGAAAATGGAAGGTAGAAGACATACCCCTTTTTAGCATACAGTATATAAGCACCACAGTAGCAGAGATGGGGGGGTCCACGAGCGAGAGCGTGCACGTGCGAGCGCGCTTCCAGCGCGCTTCCAGAGGACCACAGATGTATTAACCCATTGTGTTATTCTGTAAAGACCTGGAGCTGACACAATAAAGACAAAGTGTTTTAACCATTCGAATTGAATTGAAGAGTATCTTTGATCCACCTCCTTGACCACGAAAAGCAATATATTGATTGCTAACAACAGTCAGCCTATGAAATGGACAGCAGTTCAACAGGAGTTTACCTTAAAAGCTAACTAGCCATGACCTGTGTTACAACACGTTTATACAATGTACTGTGCAGGTGGTTGTTGGCGCATGCTAACGGTAGCAGTCCACACATGGAATGGTAGCATGCTAACGGTAGCAGTCCACACATGGAATGGTAGCATGCTAACGATAGCAGTCCACACATGGAATGGTAGCATGCTAACGGTAGCAGTCCACACATGGAATGGTAGCATGCTAAATTAAATCAAGGCAAGGCAAGGCAGCTTTATTTATAGAGCGCATTTCATACACATGTGCAATTCAATGTGCTTTACATATACAATAACAAGATTAAACGAGGAAATCATTAAAATTCATTAAAAAAATAAAAAGATAAGGCAATAAGAATAAAGAATCTAAAAATAAATAAATAAATAAAAAGATAAGACAATAAGATTTGCAGCAGAAAACAGAAGTAACTGAATAAAAACAATAATGGATAAGACAATTAAAATTACACCTTTGTGGGGCTACTCTTAGTAAAGCAAGTCAGTGTTCATAAGCCCTACAAAACAAGAACGTTTTGAGCCTGGATTTAAAAGTTGCCACATTTGGGGTGTATCTAAGTGTTTCTGGGAGTTTGTTCCAGGTGTCGGAAGCATAATATTTGAATGATGCTTTACCGTGTTTTGTCTTAGGTCTATAAACAGTTAATAGTCCCTTTCCAGATGACCTAAGGGTTCTTGATGGTTCATAGGGTATAAGAAGATCTAGGAGATATTTTGGCCCCAAGCCATTTAGGGTTTTATAGACCAATAAAATAATTTTAAATTCAACTCTCTGGTACAATGGAAGCCAGTGTAAAGATCTGAGGACTGGTGTGATGTGGTCGTATCTTTTAGTTTTTGTGAGTACCCTTGCAGCTGCATTTTGAACACGCTGTAGTTTTTGGAGGTTTTTTTTAGGAAGGCCGGTATAAAGCCCATTGCAATAATCTAGCCTACTAGAGATGAAAGCATGGATAAGCTTTTCCAGGTCTGGTTTGGACAGTAGGCCTCTAATCCTTGCTATATTTTTAAGGTGGTAATATGCTGACTTGGTTAAGGAGTTAACCTGGTTTTCAAAGTGTAGATCAGCATCTAAAATAACACTCAAGTTTCTGGCCTGATTTGTAGTCTGTAGTGATAGAGATTTTAGATAGTCACTGACCTTAATTCTCTCATTTTTATTGGAACCAAAAACAACTACCTCTGTTTTGTCCTTGTTTAGCTGAAGAAAGTTCTGGCACATCCAGTCATTTATCAGTGAGACACAATGACATAGGGAATCAATTGGACTATAATCAGAGGGTGAGAGGGCAATATAAATTTGTGTATCATCAGCGTAGTTATGGTAGGCAGTATTGTTGTCCCGCAAAAGTTTTCCTAAGGGTAGCATGTAAAGATTAAATAAGAGAGGGCCAAGGATTGATCCTTGAGGAACTCCACACGTCATGTTAACCTTCTGAGAGACGAAGTTGCCAATGGAGACAAAGTAATCTCTATCTTGCAGGTATGACCTGAACCAGTGAAGGACCGTATCAGATAGTCCGACCCAGTTTTCTAGTCTATCTAATAATATAGAATGGTCAACGGTATCAAATGCAGCACTTAAATCCAATAAAACCAAAACTGATATATTACCAGAGTCAGAGTTAAGACGAATGTCGTTAACCACCTTAATTAGTGCCGTCTCAGTACTGTGGTTGGGGCGAAAACCAGACTGGAAGATGTCAAAACAATCATTAGTTTTAAGGAAACAACTAAGCTGGTGATAAACAACCTTCTCAATTACCTTACCTATAAATGGTAGGTTTGATATCGGTCTGTAGTTATTTAGAACAGACGAATCTAGAGTGCTCTTTTTTAGTAGGGGTTTAATAACTGCCGTTTTTAGACTCTGTGGGAAAAGGCCAGATGAAATCGAACAGTTAACAATTTGTAGCAGGTCTTTGGATAAATAATTGAAACACTTTTTGAGAAACACAGTCGGCAAAGGATCTAGACAGCAGGTAGATAAATTTAATTGCAAAACTATTTTTTCAAGGGTATGAGAGTCAATGGTCTTAAATTTAGACATTCGTATTGAGGTCATTCCAGCTGGATAAAAAGGTAATATGTTCTGTGCTGGCTGATTTATAGAACTTCTAATTGTTTTAATTTTATCTCTGAAAATCAAGATAGCCACTTAGCAAAAACGATAGGCCTGTTTTGTTAGAATTAAAATGGAAAAAATCTTTCCTATGCCCCAGAATAAAGTTGGATGTCCACTTCTCATGTTTTCCCCGTTATGGCCCACGATGGAAATATTTTCCAATATATGTTTGGAATAGTCGGAACCCTAATAATATGATAAATAGACTAAGACACTTATTCTACCTCACAAATGGATAAGCTGCACTTAAGGGTCATCTAAAACGATCAAAGACGAGACTTGCCGAATATTACCTGGCTAGGCAGTTCTCCTCGGCTGCACACCTGAGCGCATACATCTGCACGCGCTGAATGTAAGTGGACGCTTGAATGTAGTAAGGATCGGGAACGAGGTCCGGGAGACCTGCGAGGGAGAGCGCGCGTTACTACATACAGCACAGCAGTCTACAGCAAGGTTGGTCAAGAAGAAAACGTTTTTAAAAATCGATTAGGTTTAATCTCTCCTTACCATGGTGGAAGTACCTGGTGCCGTACCCGGAGCTAGGCAGACGGTGCACCCGTGTCGTGGTTTTTCCATTATTCTCATAAACGTTGTAGAAAATCGTATTGCTGTGATTTTTTGAAGAATCGAGTACAACATGCTCACTCGCGTTACTCGTTTCGTCCGGCACAGATGATACGTTGTTTCTATTGCTCGTGTCATTCCGCGATGTGTCGTTCCTCTGCGCTCTAACTGGTGTGAAAACTTGCGTACCTCCGTCAGTGGCTCCCAAACGCGACAGCGGCAGACTTGGCAGTGAATTCCTATCCTCTTTACTGTCACGGAATCCCGCTCTTGATCCACCGGGAACAGATGCCCGCCTGCCTGCTCGTTCCTGCTGTCCATCACTGCCCTGCACGGGAGCAGTGTCACCCTCGCGACCGAGCGTGTCTCCGCCGCCCGAGAATTCTACAGGTGCCTCTGGGGAATTACTGGAGCCCGTGCCGAACGCAGCGCGAACGGTGCCCGGTGCCCCATCTGCTTCATCGTGCTGTGGAGATGTGACAGGGTGACCGCGGCGACTGGCGCCCGAAGCGCTGCCAGAGACAATTATATACTGTCCAACATCGACCCCCAAAACTACGGTATTTGAGTCAGCTGGACTTGGCTGGAATCTGTTTGAAGATGGGCTGGATTGGGGAGCAGAGAGTCGGTGACCGGTGCTTTCACGTTTAGTACTCAGGTACACTTGGGAGGCCCTTCTTGTCTGCTTCGATGGCTGATATTGTGAACCCGTGCTCAACAAACTGTACACGCGACCGTTGTTTTCCCACTGAATTTTTTGAGTCCACGGTCCGACCCGCTCGCGCGCCTGTTGTTGTCCGCTACTGAAATAAACCAAAACCTGCAGCAGGTACAGAGCTATAGCCCCGAAGTTAGCCATAGCAAGAATTTTTTTTAACAGAATACAGAATTCTGCATTGCATCAACTCTGTCGATTGAATTGGATTACACAGAAACGACACGGTTTGTTTGAGTAATGAGAGTACAGCCTACCGCGCACACTGAATCTCCGCGCGCGCTTCTGCGTATATCCCCAGACCCCGAGTGGAGAGAAAGTGATGCTCGGACCTATGAAGGCAGACATAGCCTTAACCTTTTCATCACCAGGTAGTTAAACATTTTTGTTGGCATAGCAACAAATACAAACCGTGCTTAATTGACATTGCCGGAGACGAGGTTTCCACAGGACAGACAGTGTTTATTTTGAGTGTGCTTTTAAAATAATAATATTATTCATTATAATGTCCAACAATAAAAAATCACATTGAGATTGATGTGCCAGAGTATTTTCAGTGCTGTTATTGATATATTTATAGATCTATGATTTATGATCCATTTATGATCATAAAGCCTAACTTGTACGTAACTCCAATCTGAACATTTAAAATGAGATTAAAACACCTTGATTTATGTGTAGGCATATACATTTTATTTTTATTGGATATTTTACTTCTGGAAATAGTACCGTATGTGTGTGTAAATGTAGATACACTATATATCACATTACATTACAGTCATTTAGCAGACGCTTTTATCCAAAGTGACATACAGTAAGTGCAGACAGAAACGTCATTGTGAAAATTACGGGGGGTTGAACACAAGCCGGGCAGCTGCGTTCTGGATCAGTTGAAGAGGCAGGATGGCGCAGGCTAGTAGGCTTGCGAGCAGGGAGTTACAGTAGTCCAGGCGTGAGGTGACCATAGTCAGGTCAGGTACGGTCGAATCCTCCTGATGTTGTACAGGAGGAACCTGCAGGACTGTGCTGTCGCCCTGATGTGGTCTTAGAAGTCCAGCTGATCGTCCAGGACCACCCCCAGGTTCTTTATTCTATATATAGTGTTTTTTTTCCAACATGAAATTCTGTGCAGAACAGGAACTCGGTATGAGATGACTGGTACATTAACATTTTATTTTATTTTGCCACATTGGAGTAAACGGAACTTACGGAAATAAGTTTTCCTGGCTGTGTAGAAACATCTTCTGTTCTCCACATCACATGTGTGGACGGGCATAGAATACAATAATTATCCCCTTATTAATCTATAACTAATCATAATGAGGTCCTGTTATTAATCCTATAACTAATCATAATGAGTTCCTGTTATTAATCTATAACTAATCATAATGAGGTCCTGTTATTAATCCTGTAACTAATCATAATGAGGTCCTGTTATTAATCCTGTAACTAATCATAATGAGGTCCTGTTATTAATCCTGTAACTAATCATAATGAGGTCCTGTTATTAATCTATAACTAATCATAATGAGGTCCTGTTATTAATCCTATAACTAATCATAATGAGGTCCTGTTATTAATCCTATAACTAATCATAATGAGGTCCTGTTATTAATCTATAACTAATCATAATGAGGTCCTGTTATTAATCCTATAACTAATCATAATGAGGTCCTGTTATTAATCCTGTAACTAATCATAATGAGGTACTGTTATTAATCTATAACTAATCATAATGAGGTCCTGTTATTAATCCTGTAACTAATCATAATGAGGTCCTGTTATTAATCTATAACTAATCATAATGAGGTCCTGTTATTAATCCTATAACTAATCATAATGAGGTCCTGTTATTAATCCTATAACTAATCATAATGAGTTCCTGTTATTAATCTATAACTAATCATAATGAGGTCCTGTTATTAATCCTATAACTAATCATAATGAGGTCCTATTATTAATCCTGTAACTAATCATAATGAGGTCCTGTTATTAATCCTGTAACTAATCATAATGAGGTCCTGTTATTAATCCTGTAACTAATCATAATGAGGTCCTGTTATTAATCCTGTAACTAATCATAATAAGGTCCTGTTATTAATCCTGTAACTAATCATAATAAGGTCCTGTTATTAATCCTGTAACTAATCATAATGAGGTCCTGTTATTAATCCTATAACTAATCATAATGAGGTCCTGTTATTAATCCTGTAACTAATCATAATGAGGTCCTGTTATTAATCCTGTAACTAATCATAATGAGGTCCTGTTATTAATCCTGTAACTAATCATAATGAGGTCCTGTTATTAATCCTATAACTAATCATAATGAGGTCCTGTTATTAATCCTATAACTAATCATAATGAGGTCCTGTTATTAATCCTGTAACTAATCATAATGAGTAAATGTTTTAGTTTCTTTTGTTCAGACAATGAGATAATAGATTGTATTTACCTGACAGTTTCGACTGACATCTGCAGTCTTCCTCAAAGCGTCTTATCAGGGGTGGCCAGCCCGACAGATCTTGGCAGATCCGTCGGGCTGGCCACGCCCCCCGCCGTCCGTTGTCCTCTGGAGGAGAGAGTCCCAGGTGTGTGAGAGCATGTATGCTCCCTCGTCCCTGTTGATGGTGCCGTTGGCCCGCCTCCTGATTTCAACCGCCTCCTTGATCCAGCGTTTGTGTTTATTGTTTTCTGACCCAATGATTTTTGCGTGGTCCCAGTCCATGATGTGATTGTTTCTTTTGCAGTGGTCTGATATTGCTGATTTTAGGTTTTCTTGTTTCGCTTTTTCTTTTTGTGTTCTTGTGAGTCGTCCTGTTGTTTCCTTCTCAGATTCCTTTTGGTGTTCTTTCTTTCTGATGCTGAATGTCCTTCCTGTCTCTCCAATGTATGTTTTTTTACATGACCTACATGGTATTTCGTAGATTACGTTGCATTTTTTGTCCTGTTCTACCTTGTCCTTTGGGTGAACTAAAAGTTGTTGTAGTTTTATGTGAGGTTTTACTGCTGTGGCTATTCTGTGTTTTTTCATGATCCTTTGTATTGGTTCTGTTATCCCCCGGATGTATGGTATCGTTACTATGCCTTTGTTGTTTTCCTCGGTTTTCTGTGTGTGTATTGTTTTCCGTTCCTTTTGTTTATTTTGTTTGTTTTGGGCTTGCTGTTTTCCTTTGTTTATGGCCCATTTAGGGTATTGACAGAGTGTAAGTGCTTGTTGGATGTGCCTCTCCTCCTCTCGTCTGTCCTCTTCATCTGTGATGATGCTGGTCCGTTGGTATAAAGTTCTGACTACTGACAGTTTGTGTATTGTTGGGTGTTCGGATGTCCAGAGTAGATATTGGTCTGTGTGTGTTGGTTTTCTGTATACTGAGATTTTTATGCTGCCGTCGTCTTTGTGGTGAATTTTCATGTCCAGAAATGCTATGGTCTTGTTTGTTTCCTCCTCGTGGGTGAACTTGATGTTTCCAGTGCTGTCCATGTTGTTTAGATGGTCTGTGAGTTCTTGTGTGTGTCCATGTTTTATTTTTTCCAGGATGTCGTCAACGTATCTTTTCCAGAGGGTGGGTCTGCAGTGTGTGGGTTCTGTGGTGATGGCTCTGATTTCCAGGTCTTCCATGAAAAGACTACTCATTATGGCGGATAGTGGATCAGTAGTATAATACGATTTGGTATCTGTCAAAAGTGATTGATGGGTTCAAAAGGGCATTTTTTGAATATTAATGAGTTTATGAAAAATTATGATTATGCATAAATTATTTTTTTATTTATGATTTTTTTTATTTTTATGATTATGATGATGCATCATCATTCGGGGCGGGGGTTTGTGGGTTTTTCGTTTCAAGGGTTTGGCGATGTAATTTTATTGGGAATTGTTGTAAGCGTTGTGGTTTTGTGACGAATTGTTTTTAGGGTTGGGGACAGGGTTGTTTAGGGGAAAAATATTGGCAATGTAATGTGTTGTACATTGTTTTGAAAAACATCGTGAAAAAGTATGGTTGTATAAATGTATACGTTGTTAGTTGTAGCAGTAGTAGCAGCGGCAATTACGTTTTATTTTTAAAAAGCCGTTTGTGCTAGCGGCAGCAGCCGTTTGTTAAAAAGAATAATTCAAGCAGTTTTGTTAAAACGTGAAAAATCGCGTGGACTATAACGAAATAACATTAAACAGAATCATTGTAAAGACTTGTTAGATGCCATGAAGGAAGAAAAATAAACTCCGTGGGTTAAAGGCGCCCGCGAGCAGAGACACTGTAGGCAAAACACTTAGAAACTTTTTCTGGGTCCGTGAAATCACAATATTGTACAAAAATAGACAAAAGATAGGTACAAAAGGCGAGATAGCGCGCTTAAAAGCCTAGAATGGTTCGCATGAAAGACTATGAAGAAAATAATTTAAATAAAAGAATATGTTACGTTTTAAAGAATTAAAACGAAAAACGAAAAAAATAACTTGGAAAGTTTTCTGTCGTTGCGGAGATCCGTGGTATACGCTAGAAGATAGAGCGATAACTTCACAGCACGTCGGCAGCTAGTGGCTACCACGCAGGACTAAAATTGTTCAGAGAACGAACACGGGTGTGTATCAGAAGCCAAAATGACGTACCAACGTCCTGTCACGTGGAGTTTGACGCAAGTTTACGTAGGAGTTTTTGATGGACGTTTGCGCGAACCAATGGTCGTGACGGTGTCGGAGGGCTGTTCCAAAAGGGGTCAAAAGGGCACGCACATGCGCAGAAAGCGTTCTTAAAGTCTTAAAGTTTATGACAAAGTCTTGCCTGGGGTGTGTGGGTTGGGGCTGATTGATGGGGTTTCTGTGGGGAGGGGGAGGGGGGGGGATTCACCATATGGTTTTTGCGATAAGATTTCCAAGCTGCTGTAACAGGTGGGGGGATGAACGTTGTATTTTACCTGGGGTTTCTAACGAACCTACGAAGAAGCTTGTCTACAGAGGTCGACCAACACGCAACTCTCCAGAAGTTATGGCGAAGAAACCTTTTTTAATTTTTTACACAGGCCTAGACGGTAATACCCATTGAACGTAGTGTAGTTTGGGAAGAACCAATAAACAAACACGAAGAAGAAGTATTTAGCTTTTGGGCTAAATAATTGTAGACTACGCGTAAAGTACGGTTAGCTAGCTGACTGTTTGTACAACTTTCTTCAAGTAGCCCACGCAAATTTAATGTCGGCATTCTAAAACATGGTAGTTGTAACTTTTCCGATTTTGTATTTTTACGTTTTTTAAAAAAAAAGAAGAAAAAGTAAATTAGACGCAGCATTGTGTAGGCTATTCAAAACACAAGGATATAATCTACTGTTTGGTCATGGCGAGGTTTGTGTAAAATGTTTAGATTTTATTTGTTCTAAAACTTTAATTTGGAAAACCATACCTTGGCAGGCTATTAAATGGCACACTCAGAAAATGGACTATTGCATAAAGTTATGTCGGCTAATGTATGGCTATGAACGTTTTCAGTATTCCAGGGTCTTGTATAACGTTGCTGTCTAAAAGGGTTAGTTGGATAAATGTGTGCCGAAATTTATTATAACACATTGGTAATACATTACGGGGGCATAAAGTGTGCGACTTTCTGTTTATTTATGCGTCTTCACCAGTTTGTATGCAACACGTGTTTTACATGGGGTAACAAGATACGCCTTTCCACTATTTAGTTTTTTAAATCTGTATTTATTCTGTCCTTACAAGCAAAAATGTTAGATTTAAGACGCGATAATCAACTGACGCCTTTCCACGTTGGATTTTTTCAGTATACAAAGGGGGAAATTATCAGGCATGCGAACGCAGTAGTGTTTTCAGTTATCATGGCAACTGAAGTTACATAACGTAGACTGTTTAGAGTGGAGCAAGTAGGATTTAAAGGCGGATTTCGTGGCATAGTCAAAAACATAATGGTTTTTAAGCAGTAGTAGGGGGTGCTGACAACCTAGGCAAACAAAAGCTAATAAAGAAAAGTGAAACTTGAGTTAATTGGTCTGGTAATGAAATGTTAATGAACTGTTTTGTGATAAATCCACATCCAGTCATTCAGCGAGAGCCGATGCTCTGTTGAAGTTAGTCTCGAAGTTACAACGCTCACGCTGTCTATACCTCTCTGTTAAAACCCAGAAGGTTCGTTTTTGCGTCATGCTTTTATCACTGTAGCCTAGTTTATTCTCAAGACGTTATTTTATATTTTGGTGGGGTTTTGTGGTCTTTATTCAGCTAATTTTCAAATGTTATATTGAAGCATTGTGTATTGTAGGTTATAGTAAATACAATTATATCAAAGTTCAAATGAAAAAAGATGTCCACGGTGTTTTAGTTGTTTTTTCTTTAAAGTTGACATATTAGTGGATACCATCACTGTGCAGAACATTAAATAAAAAGTGTCAATATTTGAAAAAGTGATTCAAGCCACTTATTATAAACTAATTCAGGCACGGGTGTAATTGTGTGTATGTGTGTGCGTGTGCGCGAGAGCACTATGATTTTTAAATAATAAAGTTTGTTTATTTGAACATTGTTGCGACAAGATTGCAAACGTGTAATGTTTTCAAAAGTATAACAAAAGTGTATTCCTAATAATAGAGGACCCCACAACACACATAATTGAATAGGTCTTTGGATGTCAATCTACCCTTCAGATTAAGAGGCAGTAGACAGCAGACAGTAGCTTTTGGTGGGTTTGTGGTATTTATTCTGCTAATTACCAAATGTTATATTGAAACATTGTGTATTGTAGGTTATAGTAAATACAATTATATCAAAGTTCAAATGGAAAAAAAAAGATGTGCGCGGTGTTTTAGCTGTTTTTTCTGTTTTGTTTTGTTTTTCTTTCAAGTTTACAATATTTGAAAAAGTAATTCCAGACACTTACTATAAACTAATTCAGGTACTGGGGGGTAATTGTGTGTGTGTGTGTGTGTGTGTGTGCGCGCGCGCGCATGTGCTATGGTTTTTAAATAATAAAGTTTGTTGTGACAGGGTTGCAAAAGTGTAATGTTTTAAAAACTAGGGTTATACCAACAATGTATTACTAATAATAGAGGACCCCACAACACACCTAATTAAATAGGTCTTTCTGCTCCCCTTCAAAAGTAACTTTTAATTTAGTGTGCATTTTAAATTCAAATTTAAGAGGCAGAAGGCAAACTTACCATAATGAAAGGTTCTACAGCACTTTTGAAATAAAATGATTCAGTTCAACAGTTTTGTTAAATGACTGTCATTTTATTCTTATACATATCAAATTTTATTTCAGCTTTGCTCATCTTAATGCGCGGAACATACCCAACACATGTTTAAGGCCACAGCTTCGGTATCACGGGGAGGGGGTGGGGGGCTCACAAGGAAGTTATTTATTTTTTCAGGAGTGTGTGTGTGTGTGTGTCTGTGTGTGTGTGCTTGATACAATTTTATTTTTAAATGGGTTGTTTTGTTTGTAACCATGTAGATTTTAACAAAATAACAGGACGAACATGGACAACGTGACCTATCGTTTAGGTAATAGGACTTATGCGCACAAACATAAACATCTAAAGACCGATCTAACCATGTGTATTTTGAGGGGTTTTTCTCTGTTATGGGAAAAGAGGTCGCTAGCTACAGATAGGGTGGTATAAAAATATGTGAAAGTTAAGGTCTTAAACTGAAAAGGTCAAACCATTAAAGCCGGGGATATGTTGCGTTAGAATGTTTAATGTAACCGAATTAAAGTAGGCTATTCATTACTCACTTACATGTAAATAACGGAACTTTTAAACAGACATCAACAGAAGGACCATGAGTTGTTTAAACCTATTAAGTTGTATTTTATTTCCACAAGAGTTGTTGTTGAATGACGATATAGACCTACAGGTGAAAATAGAGGGCAGCATAGCCTGATTAAGAGACAGATTTTTGCAGCAGCAAAACGCAATGCATGCCAGAGACTGAGAGATTGTCTCCAGTCGGGATCACACTATGGTGCCAACAAGAACAACCAACATGTGAAGAGACGAAGGACACTAAAGTCTCTTTACGGTGGCTGTGTGTGTGTGTGTGTGTGTGTGTGGGAGTGTGTGTGTGTGTGTGTGTGTGCGACATTATGGTGCCCTAAGACTCAATATTGTACAAATGTTGTTTTGTTGTGAAGTGACTATGTTTTTAAAAAGCATTTAATACACAAAAAGACACTCAATATTATTTACAAGTTGTTTTTGGTTCTAAGTTTTTGAGGCTTGAAACACTAGATATGGTGACAGTGTGTTGTTAGAAGGGGTATCAAAAACAGAAAAAGTGTACCCAATACTGACATGAAACGCATAACACCAAAGGTGCATAGGGGACGACAGGCATTACCTTGGTACAATTAAACGGAAGCCTTTAATTATTTTGTTGTTTAAAACAGAGCGAGCATATCATGTTGTTGCTGAATTAAAGTACACATTACACACAAACCATGCAAATAATGGAACTTTTGTACAGTATTTTCTTCAGACTGCCAACCATTGAAAGACATAAGGGTACCACAATCAACTGAACAATAGTTTTGAAACACTTTAAAGTTTGCTTCAAGATCAGATCAATTGAAAAGCACTTTGTTGCAAACCTGTTTGGGGTTTTTCAAGACTAACCGTGTATAATTGCTAGGCAGCCACAATGTCCTGTTTAGATGTTTACACAAATTACAATATTTTAGTAAATGTGTTCAAACGTACCACAGAGTTGATTAATATTGTAATTTTTCAACATTGGCCATTCTAAATCAACATGTTACATGCATTGTCTCTTTACGGTGGCTGTGTGTGTGTGTGTGACATTATGGTGCCCCTAAGACGCAATATTGTACAAATGTTGTTTTGTTGTGAAATGACTATGTTTTTAAAAAGCATTTAATACACAAAAAGACACTCAGTATTATTTACAAGTTGTTGTTGTTTTTGGTTCTAAGTTTTTGAGGCTTGAAACACTAGATATGGTGACAGTGTGTTGTTAGAAGGGGTATCAAAACCAGAAAAAGTGTACCCTATACTGAGTACTGACATGAAACGCATAACAACAAAGGTGCATAGAGGACGACAGGCATTACCTTGGTACAATTAAACGGAAGCGTTTAATTATTTTGTTGTTTAAAACAGAGCGAGCATATCATGTTGTTGTTGAATTAAAGTACACATTACACACAAACCATGCAAGTAATGGAACTTTTGTACAGTATTTTCTTCAGACTGCCAACCATTGAAAGACATAAGGGTACCACAATCAAATGAACAATAGTTTTGAAACACTTTAAAGTTTGTTTCAAGATCAGATCAATTGACAAGCACTTTGTTGCAAACCTGTTTGGGGGTTTTTCAAGACTAACCGTGTATAATTGCTAGGCAGCCACAATGGCCTGTTTAGATGTTTACACAAATTACAATATTTTAGTAAATGTGTTCAAACGCACCACAGAGTTTATTAATATTGTAATTTTTCAACATTGGCCATTCTAAATCAACATGTTACATGCCTTGAATGGCTTGATATTTTCTGTTTAAGACTTACTCTTTCGCATAATTATGTCACCAACACAAACGTGCAACATTATTTGGACATTTGTGGTCGTAGGCTAACAGCTAATAGATCTCTAAATACACTCGAAAAGAGGTCTGATTTTATCATCTAAGCGTACAGGCAGCTTCAAAATGTTGTTACACATGCGCAAATGTTTGTAAGCAACACATAATAAGCTATACACAACAATAGTATACAGTTTCTTCAACACCAATATTTTAGTTGTAAGCATTATTCAGATTACGTTTACTTACCTAAATTGTATCTTAAAACATATTTTTAAGAGCACTCTACCGTGTATGCGGGGAAAAGCAATGTACAGTCATGTTAAAAAGTAAGTCACCCCTCAAGTGATCCATACATATCTACTGCATATCGGGCTGCAGAGAGATGGTTTGAGGCTCATTTGATACCTCAGGCCCTTGATGACTTGCGCGACCATTTTACCAACCATGTATTACGTACGGTCCCAGCATAGTTTACTGCTAAATCTAGGCCAACGTGATACGTTCAAATGCAGAGACGTTATAGTATCGCTTGTAAGAGCACCAGAAAATCTTTTGAAACTAAGCTAATTCACCAAACGTTGAATTTTTTATAAACCTTTTCACACATCGTTACCAGGGGTGGCAATAATAGTGGAGGGACCTGTATCTCGGGCCGTCGAGCAATTTGCCAAAGAAACGTGTGGGTGTGCACGCTGCGGTTTGTCGCAACTTGTCAGTAAACATGTGTCCAATTTGGCCGGTGGAAACGCTTTGCGAAATGTTTACGTGAACCCCCCTTGGAAATCTTATCGCAAACAACACAGGGTTGGGGAGGGGGCAACGAACATTTCGCAAAGCGTTTCCACAGGCCAAATTGGACACATGTTTACTGACAAGTTGCGACAAACCGCAGCGTGCACACCCACACGTTTCTTTGGCAAATTGCTCGACGGCCCGAGATACAGGTCCCTCCACTATTATTGCCACCCCTGGTAACGATGTGTGAAAAGGTTTATAAAAAATTCTACGTTTGGTGAATTAGCTTAGTTTCAAAAGATTTTCTGGTGCTCTTACAAGCGATACTATAACGTCTCTGCATTTGAACGTATCACGTTGGCCTAGATTTAGCAGTAAACTATGCTGGGACCGTACGTAATACATGGTTGGTAAAATGGTCGCGCAAGTCATCAAGGGCCTGAGGTATCAAATGAGCCTCAAACCATCTCTCTGCAGCCCGATATGCAGTAGATATGTATGGATCACTTGAGGGGTGACTTACTTTTTAACATGACTGTACATTGCTTTTCCCCGCATACACGGTAGAGTGCTCTTAAAAATATGTTTTAAGATACAATTTAGGTAAGTAAACGTAATCTGAATAATGCTTACAACTAAAATATTGGTGTTGAAGAAACTGTATACTATTGTTGTGTATAGCTTATTATGTGTTGCTTACAAACATTTGCGCATGTGTAACAACATTTTGAAGCTGCCTGTACGCTTAGATGATAAAATCAGACCTCTTTTCGAGTGTATTTAGAGATCTATTAGCTGTTAGCCTACGACCACAAATGTCCAAATAATGTTGCACGTTTGTGTTGGTGACATAATTATGCGAAAGAGTAAGTCTTAAACAGAAAATATCAAGCCATTCAAGGCATGTAACATGTTGATTTAGAATGGCCAATGTTGAAAAATTACAATATTAATAAACTCTGTGGTGCGTTTGAACACATTTACTAAAATATTGTAATTTGTGTAAACATCTAAACAGGCCATTGTGGCTGCCTAGCAATTATACACGGTTAGTCTTGAAAAACCCCCAAACAGGTTTGCAACAAAGTGCTTGTCAATTGATCTGATCTTGAAACAAACTTTAAAGTGTTTCAAAACTATTGTTCATTTGATTGTGGTACCCTTATGTCTTTCAATGGTTGGCAGTCTGAAGAAAATACTGTACAAAAGTTCCATTACTTGCATGGTTTGTGTGTAATGTGTACTTTAATTCAACAACAACATGATATGCTCGCTCTGTTTTAAACAACAAAATAATTAAACGCTTCCGTTTAATTGTACCAAGGTAATGCCTGTCGTCCTCTATGCACCTTTGTTGTTATGCGTTTCATGTCAGTATAGGGTACACTTTTTCTGGTTTTGATACCCCTTCTAACAACACACTGTCACCATATCTAGTGTTTCAAGCCTCAAAAACTTAGAACCAAAAACAACAACAACTTGTAAATAATACTGAGTGTCTTTTTGTGTATTAAATGCTTTTTAAAAACATAGTCATTTCACAACAAAACAACATTTGTACAATATTGCGTCTTAGGGGCACCATAATGTCACACACACACACACAGCCACCGTAAAGAGACAATGCATGTAACATGTTGATTTAGAATGGCCAATGTTGAAAAATTACAATATTAATCAACTCTGTGGTACGTTTGAACACATTTACTAAAATATTGTAATTTGTGTAAACATCTAAACAGGACATTGTGGCTGCCTAGCAATTATACACGGTTAGTCTTGAAAAACCCCAAACAGGTTTGCAACAAAGTGCTTTTCAATTGATCTGATCTTGAAGCAAACTTTAAAGTGTTTCAAAACTATTGTTCAGTTGATTGTGGTACCCTTATGTCTTTCAATGGTTGGCAGTCTGAAGAAAATACTGTACAAAAGTTCCATTATTTGCATGGTTTGTGTGTAATGTGTACTTTAATTCAGCAACAACATGATATGCTCGCTCTGTTTTAAACAACAAAATAATTAAACGCTTCCGTTTAATTGTACCAAGGTAATGCCTGTCGTCCCCTATGCACCTTTGGTGTTATGCGTTTCATGTCAGTATTGGGTACACTTTTTCTGTTTTTGATACCCCTTCTAACAACACACTGTCACCATATCTAGTGTTTCAAGCCTCAAAAACTTAGAACCAAAAACAACTTGTAAATAATATTGAGTGTCTTTTTGTGTATTAAATGCTTTTTAAAAACATAGTCACTTCACAACAAAACAACATTTGTACAATATTGAGTCTTAGGGCACCATAATGTCGCACACACACACACACACACACACACACTCCCACACACACACACACACACACACACAGCCACCGTAAAGAGACTTTAGTGTCCTTCGTCTCTTCACATGTTGGTTGTTCTTGTTGGCACCATAGTGTGATCCCGACTGGAGACAATCTCTCAGTCTCTGGCATGCATTGCGTTTTGCTGCTGCAAAAATCTGTCTCTTAATCAGGCTATGCTGCCCTCTATTTTCACCTGTAGGTCTATATCGTCATTCAACAACAACTCTTGTGGAAATAAAATACAACTTAATAGGTTTAAACAACTCATGGTCCTTCTGTTGATGTCTGTTTAAAAGTTCCGTTATTTACATGTAAGTGAGTAATGAATAGCCTACTTTAATTCGGTTACATTAAACATTCTAACGCAACATATCCCCGGCTTTAATGGTTTGACCTTTTCAGTTTAAGACCTTAACTTTCACATATTTTTATACCACCCTATCTGTAGCTAGCGACCTCTTTTCCCATAACAGAGAAAAACCCCTCAAAATACACATGGTTAGATCGGTCTTTAGATGTTTATGTTTGTGCGCATAAGTCCTATTACCTAAACCAGGGGTTCCCAAACTTTTCCATGCCAAGGACCCCCAAATAGCCGTAGCCTTTGGCTGGGGCCCCCCTATTACGAAATGGCTTTAAAAAGAAACTTTTAAATTACACTGGCAAATATAAAAAAATCTAACATACAGCTTCTTAATACACAACACAATACTTTTGACCATATTTTGATTCCATAATCGGGCCGTTAGCAGCTCAACGTAACGCTTTGACTGACAGGCAGACGGTTAGTTATTGGCTGCAATTGAAAGAAGGGCATGGCAAAGACCTAATTTTCGATATGAAAGAATTTATAACAATTTATATCTTATTTTAAACCGGCACAGTAATCTTATGAATTGAAATGTTTTTTTTAAATAATAATAATTTTTTTTTTTTTGCATTTTCCATTTTCCTCTCCCTTCCAATTGGCCCCCCTGGCGCCCCCTGGCGGCCCCCACTTTGAAAACCCCTGACCTAAACGATAGGTCACGTTGTCCATGTTCGTCCTGTTATTTTGTTAAAATCTACATGGTTACAAACAAAACCCATTTAAAAATAAAATTGTATCAAGCACACACACACAGACACACACACATCCAAAGACCTATTCAATTATGTGTGTTGTGGGGTCCTCTATTATTAGGAATACACTTTTGTTATACTTTTGAAAACATTACACGTTTGCAATCTTGTCGCAACAATGTTCAAATAAACAAACTTTATTATTTAAAAATCATAGTGCTCTCGCGCACACACATACACACAATTACACCCGTGCCTGAATTAGTTTATAATAAGTGGCTTGAATCACTTTTTCAAATATTGACACTTTTTATTTAATGTTCTGCACAGTGATGGTATCCACTAATATGTCAACTTTAAAGAAAAAACAACTAAAACACCGTGGACATCTTTTTTCATTTGAACTTTGATATAATTGTATTTACTATAACCTACAATACACAATGCTTCAATATAACATTTGAAAATTAGCTGAATAAAGACCACAAAACCCCACCAAAATATAAAATAACGTCTTGAGAATAAACTAGGCTACAGTGATAAAAGCATGACGCAAAAACGAACCTTCTGGGTTTTAACAGAGAGGTATAGACAGCGTGAGCGTTGTAACTTCGAGACTAACTTCAACAGAGCATCGGCTCTCGCTGAATGACTGGATGTGGATTTATCACAAAACAGTTCATTAACATTTCATTACCAGACCAATTAACTCAAGTTTCACTTTTCTTTATTAGCTTTTGTTTGCCTAGGTTGTCAGCACCCCCTACTACTGCTTAAAAACCATTATGTTTTTGACTATGCCACGAAATCCGCCTTTAAATCCTACTTGCTCCACTCTAAACAGTCTACGTTATGTAACTTCAGTTGCCATGATAACTGAAAACACTACTGCGTTCGCATGCCTGATAATTTCCCCCTTTGTATACTGAAAAAATCCAACGTGGAAAGGCGTCAGTTGATTATCGCGTCTTAAATCTAACATTTTTGCTTGTAAGGACAGAATAAATACAGATTTAAAAAACTAAATAGTGGAAAGGCGTATCTTGTTACCCCATGTAAAACACGTGTTGCATACAAACTGGTGAAGACGCATAAATAAACAGAAAGTCGCACACTTTATGCCCCCGTAATGTATTACCAATGTGTTATAATAAATTTCGGCACACATTTATCCAACTAACCCTTTTAGACAGCAACGTTATACAAGACCCTGGAATACTGAAAACGTTCATAGCCATACATTAGCCGACATAACTTTATGCAATAGTCCATTTTCTGAGTGTGCCATTTAATAGCCTGCCAAGGTATGGTTTTCCAAATTAAAGTTTTAGAACAAATAAAATCTAAAAATTTTACACAAACCTCGCCATGACCAAACAGTAGATTATATCCTTGTGTTTTGAATAGCCTACACAATGCTGCGTCTAATTTACTTTTTCTTCTTTTTTTAAAAAAAACGTAAAAATACAAAATCGGAAAAGTTACAACTACCATGTTTTAGAATGCCGACATTAAATTTGCGTGGGCTACTTGAAGAAAGTTGTACAAACAGTCAGCTAGCTAACCGTACTTTACGCGTAGTCTACAATTATTTAGCCCAAAAGCTAAATACTTCTTCTTCGTGTTTGTTTATTGGTTCTTCCCAAACTACACTACGTTCAATGGGTATTACCGTCTAGGCCTGTGTAAAAAATTAAAAAAGGTTTCTTCGCCATAACTTCTGGAGAGTTGCGTGTTGGTCGACCTCTGTAGACAAGCTTCTTCGTAGGTTCGTTAGAAACCCCAGGTAAAATACAACGTTCATCCCCCCACCTGTTACAGCAGCTTGGAAATCTTATCGCAAAAACCATATGGTGAATCCCCCCCCCTCCCCCTCCCCACAGAAACCCCATCAATCAGCCCCAACCCACACACCCCAGGCAAGACTTTGTCATAAACTTTAAGACTTTAAGAACGCTTTCTGCGCATGTGCGTGCCCTTTTGACCCCTTTTGGAACAGCCCTCCGACACCGTCACGACCATTGGTTCGCGCAAACGTCCATCAAAAACTCCTACGTAAACTTGCGTCAAACTCCACGTGACAGGACGTTGGTACGTCATTTTGGCTTCTGATACACACCCGTGTTCGTTCTCTGAACAATTTTAGTCCTGCATTGTAGCCACTAGCTGCCGACGTGCTGTGAAGTTATCGCTCTATCTTCTAGCGTATACCACGGATCTCCGCAACGACAGAAAACTTTCCAAGTTATTTTTTTCGTTTTTCGTTTTAATTCTTTAAAACGTAACATATTCTTTTATTTAAATTATTTTCTTCATAGTCTTTCATGCGAACCATTCTAGGCTTTTAAGCGCGCTATCTCGCCTTTTGTACCTATCTTTTGTCTATTTTTGTACAATATTGTGATTTCACGGACCCAGAAAAAGTTTCTAAGTGTTTTGCCTACAGTGTCTCTGCTCGCGGGCGCCTTTAACCCACGGAGTTTATTTTTCTTCCTTCATGGCATCTAACAAGTCTTTACAATGATTCTGTTTAATGTTATTTCGTTATAGTCCACGCGATTTTTCACGTTTTAACAAAACTGCTTGAATTATTCTTTTTAACAAACGGCTGCTGCCGCTAGCACAAACGGCTTTTTAAAAATAAAACGTAATTGCCGCTGCTACTACTGCTACAACTAACAACGTATACATTTATACAACCATACTTTTTCACGATGTTTTTCAAAACAATGTACAACACATTACATTGCCAATATTTTTCCCCTAAACAACCCTGTCCCCAACCCTAAAAAACAATTCGTCACAAAACCACAACGCTTACAACAATTCCCAATAAAATTACATCGCCAAACCCTTGAAACGAAAAACCCACAAACCCCCGCCCCGAATGATGATGCATCATCATAATCATAAAAATAAAAAAAATCATAAATAAAAAAATAATTTATGCATAATCATAATTTTTCATAAACTCATTAATATTCAAAAAATGCCCTTTTGAACCCATCAATCACTTTTGACAGATACCGAATCGTATTATACTACTTGGATCTCCCATTGCGAAACCTTCTTTTTGTCTGTATATTATGTTTTTGAATTGGAAATATGTGGATTTGGTGACGAATTGTAAAAGTCCAGATATGTCATTGGCTGTGAGATTAGTGCGTTTTTTGAGTGTCCTATCATTCCTGAGGCGTTCTTGTGCAATGTGGAGAGTGATATCGACTGGAGTTTTAGTGAATAGTGAGACAACGTCATGTGAAATGAGGATCTCATCTTTTTCTATTGTAATGTTGTTGAGTTCTTGTTGAGAAACTGTCAGGTAAATACAATCTATTATCTCATTGTCTGAACAAAATAAACTAAAACATTTATTCGAAATAAGAAGACAAAATGAACTTGATTGAGCTAATCATAATGAGGTCCTGTTATTAATCCTATAACTAATCATAATGAGGTCCTGTTATTAATCCTGTAACTAATCATAATGAGGTCCTGTTATTAATCCTATAACTAATCATAATGAGGTCCTGTTATTAATCCTGTAACTAATCATAATGAGGTCCTGTTATTAATCCTATAACTAATCATAATGAGGTCCTGTTATTAATCCTGTAACTAATCATAATGAGGTCCTGTTATTAATCCTATAACTAATCATAATGAGGTCCTGTTATTAATCCTGTAACTAATCATAATGAGGTCCTGTTATTAATCCTATAACTAATCATAATGAGGTCCTGTTATTAATCCTATAACTAATCATAATGAGGTCCTGTTATTAATCCTGTAACTAATCATAATGAGGTCCTGTTATTAATCCTATAACTAATCATAATGAGGTCCTGTTATTAATCCTGTAACTAATCATAATGAGGTCCTGTTATTAATCCTATAACTAATCATAATGAGGTCCTGTTATTAATCCTATAACTAATCATAATGAGGTCCTGTTATTAATCCTATAACTAATCATAATGAGGTCCTGTTATTAATCCTATAACTAATCATAATGAGGTCCTGTTATTAATCCTGTAACTAATCATAATGAGGTCCTGTTATTAATCCTATAACTAATCATAATGAGGTCCTGTTATTAATCCTGTAACTAATCATAATGAGGTCCTGTTATTAATCCTATAGCTAATCATAATGAGGTCCTGTTATTAATCCTATAATCATAATAAGGTCCTGTTATTAATCCTATAACTAATCATAATGAGGTCCTGTTATTAATCCTATAACTAATCATAATGAGGTCCTGTTATTAATCCTGTAACTAATCATAATGAGGTCCTGTTATTAATCCTATAGCTAATCATAATGAGGTCCTGTTATTAATCCTATAATCATAATAAGGTCCTGTTATTAATCCTATAACTAATCATAATGAGGTCCTGTTATTAATCCTATAACTAATCATAATGAGGTCCTGTTATTAATTCTATAACTAATCATGAGGTCCTGTTATTAATCCTATAACTAATCATAATGAGGTCCTGTTATTAATCCTGTAACTAATCATAATGAGGTCCTGTTATTAATCCTATAACTAATCATAATGAGGTCCTGTTATTAATCCTGTAACTAATCATAATGAGGTCCTGTTATTAATCCTGTAACTAATCATAATGAGGTCCTGTTATTAATCCTGTAACTAATCATAATGAGGTCCTGTTATTAATCCTATAACTAATCATAATGAGGTCCTGTTATTAATCCTATAACTAATCATAATGAGGTCCTGTTATTAATCCTATAATCATAATGAGGTCCTGTTATTAATTCTATAACAGATTCAGGGTGAGGGAGGGGCTGGAGCAGTGTGCAGACTCAGGGTGAGGGAGGGGCAGGGCTGGAGCAGTGTGCAGATTCAGGGTGAGGGAGGGACCGGGTTGGAGCAGTGTGCAGAGTCAGGGTGAGGGGCAGGGCTGGAGCAGTGTGCAGACTCAGGGTGAGGGAGGGGAGGGGCGGGGCTGGAGCAGTGTGCAGACTCAGGGTGAGGGAGGGACAGGGCTGGAGCAGTGTGCAGACTCAGGGTGAGGGGCGGGGCTGGAGCAGTGTGCAGACTCAGGGTGAGGGAGGGGCAGGGCTGGAGCAGTGTGCAGACTCAGGGTGAGGGGCAGGGCTGGAGCAGTGTGCAGACTCAGGGTGAGGGAGGGGCTGGAGCAGTGTGCAGACTCAGGGTGAGGGAGGGGCAGGGCTGGAGCAGTGTGTAGACTCAGGGTGAGGGAGGGGCAGGGCTGGAGCAGTGTGCAGACTCAGGGTGAGGGAGGGGCAGGGCTGGAGCAGTGTGCAGACTCAGGGTGAGGGAGGGGCAGGGCTGGAGCAGTGTGCAGACTCAGGGTGAGGGAGGGGCTGGAGCAGTGTGCAGACTCAGGGTGAGGGAGGGGCAGGGCTGGAGCAGTGTGCAGACTCAGGGTGAGGGAGGGGCAGGGCTGGAGCAGTGTGCAGACTCAGGGTGAGGGAGGGGCAGAAGCCCCAGGCTATCCAATCCTATAACTAATCATTATGAGGTGGAAAACGTGGGCAAACGTGATTTATAGATGAGTGAAGGAATGATCATGGCAGTAAAATATATAATTGCACAGTGCCATCTCCTGGCTGAAAACTGCACTACACAAATAAATAAATGAACAAGACAGACGACCCGCTGCTGCCCCCTGCTGGGCAGTTTCCATCAGGGATCCATTATAAAAAGTAATTTCATCCTGGACAGCAATGGGAAGCAGCTGGGAAGATACCTCTCTGTATCCCACAACACTGTCCCACCAGGGGGGTATACTACGAAGCTTCTGTATCCCACAACACTGTCCCACCAGGGGGGTATACTACGAAGGAAGCTTAACATAGCCAGGGTTTCTTAGTGTTAGCTGGCTTCCGAAAGCCTAAACACCCCAATCTTACTTAATCGGAACGTGGTTATCAACTTGCTAAGTGAACACAGGCTTTATTAGTCAAGGTACGTGCGCATTCCCATAAAAGGGGCGGAGTCTGCAACAACGAGCCTATAGCGGAGCAGCATGGGCTGTACTAGAGCCTATAGCGGTGCAGCATGGGCTGTACTAGAGCCTATAACGGTGCAGCATGGGCTGTACTAGAGCCTATAGCGGTGCAGCATGGGCTGTACTAGAGCCTATAGCGGTGCAGCATGGGCTGTACTAGAGCCTATAGCGGTGCAGCATGGGCTGTACTAGAGCAGCGTATTTCTCTCCTGTGGGGAATAAAGACTGATACGGACAGAATGGACGGATAAGAACATGAAACAATCATATGAGCAAAAAGCCACACCGTTGCCTCCAACAAAGTCAGGAAAGAGCTTTTACAAAAAATCAAAATTAAATATGCTCATCATACAGGTTAATGTTACGATACCACCCAACAGATAGGGGGGCGCCAGAGGCCACAGAAGTTATGCAGGCATGCAGGAAGTAAACTACTCACTTGTTCAGTGAGCAGGACTGAATATGACATGCTATTGTTATGAGCTACAATAAAGCCAGATAAATATACTTCCAGTCTGATGATATTACCACACAAAACATGGTGTCAGAAGTCAGAACCCAGTCCTCAGGGGACAGAATAAGCTTCGACAAGGTATGAAGAAAATTAGAGAATCAGAATCAGCCGCAAATTAGCCCTACCGCTGTAAAGCTAACGTCAAACAGCCAGCTAGCAACATGGCGTACAACATTCCTGCACCGGAGCAAATGGACGTAAAAGGAGATGTCTACAACAATTGGACTTTTTTCCGTGCACAGTGGGAAAATTATGAGATCGCTACGGGACTGGATGCGAAAGATAAGAAGATTCGAGTGGCAACTTTATTGACAGTCATGGGTAAGGAATGTCACCAGCTTCAGAGACACATACAAATGACGGATGCAGAAAGGGAGGACCCAACGAAAATATTAGATGCACTACAGAAACATTTTGAGCCTAACAGAAATGTGATATATGAAAGATTTGTGTTCAATGACTGTAAACAAAGCCAATGTGAGACTACTGAGCAGTATGTTGCCAAATTGAGAAAGCTGGCAGACACATGTGAGTTCGGCGCGCTAAAAGAGGACCTCATTAGGGATAGGCTTGTCATTGGCACAAAGGATGCGAGTGCACAGGCGCGCATGCTCAGAGAACCTAACCTTACTCTGGTTAAAGCCATAGACACTTGTCGCTCCAGTGAACAGACACAAATCCAAATCAAGAAAATAGGAGGTGAACAGGAATCTGTCCATTATACTTCCCGTGCACAGAGTTCAGAGTCAAACAGATATAAAGCCACGTCCCGTGAACGTCAGTCAGAAACACGTGGTCAGAAGGGACCAAAACAACACAATGTGACCAATGACAACAAACAGAGACAAGACAAGGACTCACTATGTCACTACTGCGGGTCGATGCATGCCAGAGCTAAATGCCCAGCATATGGAGTCACATGCAAAATATGTGGAAAAAAGAACCATTTTGCCCGAGTGTGTAGGAGCGCACAGAACAGACCTCAGGTAAATATAATAGAGGAGGACAGAGACTCAGAAGAATCAGATACAACATGGTACATCTTGCAAGTGAACAGCCTCAAAAATGGTCTAAACAAATGGTTTGTGAATCTCAAGTTAGCCACACACAGTCGAGAGACACTGGATTATGATCCAGGACACACATTGAAATGTCAGCTGGACACGGGATCTACAGTCAATGTTATGGGCTACACTGACCTCCAACGGGTGCTACAGGATGGTAACCCAGCAATACTACCCAGCAAAGCGACGCTTAAACTGTATGATGGTACACTGATAAGACCCAGAGGAGAATATGACCTCAAAGCAGAACACAATGGCGCAGTACACATCCTCAAGTTTCAGATAATGGAAACGTCACAGATACCTTTACTCTCAGCTGAGACCTGCCAGAAGCTGGATCTTATCCACATAAACAAGGATCATGTGATAAACAGTGTCAACACACAAAAACTCCCAGACACAGGTACACCCAAAACAGCGGAGGAAATCGTTGACACATATGAAGATGTGTTTGATGGGCTTGGCTGCCTCAAAGGAGAGTTACACCTAGAGACAGACCCAAATGTGAGGCCGGTGCAACAGCTGCCGCGGCGGACGCCGATCCCGATAAGAGGGAGAGTGACCAAAGCCATAAAAGAAATGGAACAGAAGGGGATCATAGCCAAGGTCACGGAACCAACACCCTGGATCAGCAACATGGTGGTGACAGAGAAGAAAGACAAACTGCGCATTTGCCTTGACCCGGGCCCACTGAACAAGGCCCTACTGAGATCACACTACCAGATGCCCACAGTACACACAGACCATAAACCGCTTGAGACCATATTTAAAAAATCCTTACTTTCAGCACCAAAGAGGCTACAACGAATGATGCTCAGGCTGCAGAGGTACCAGCTCCGAGTGATATACAAGCAAGGCAAGGACCTACACATTGCAGACTTCCTATCCAGGGCGCAGCTAGCGACCACAGAACATGCCCAAATGCAAACTCCAGCCACAGTCTATGCCATGGGTCTCACCCAGCCAGAGCTGGCACAGGTGAGTCACACAAGTGACATTAACTTCACCACTCAAACGCTGGAGAATATTCAGGCGCACACAGCACAAGACCCTGTGCTTCAGGCACTTCACACATGCATTAGCAGAGGCTGGCCGGATAATAAACAAGAGATAGCACTGACACTGCAGCCTTTCTGGACATACAAAGAAGAACTCACTATAGACGAGGGCATCATTTTCAAAGGGAACAGAGTGATCATCCCTACAACGCTGCGCCCCGAGTTCTTGGTAAAGATTCACACTGGCCATTCAGGAATAGAAGCCAGCCTCAGGAAGACTCGAGAAACGGTTTTCTGGCCAGACATGACCAAGGACATAAAGAACTTCATCAGCAAATGTCCCACCTGCAACGCACTCCAGCGAAGACAACAGAAAGAAACACTGATACCCCATCAGGTCCCCCGCATCCCATGGTCCAAAGTGGGAATGGACTTGTTCTCTGTCAACAGAAACACATACCTCATCATGGTGGATTACTACTCGGACTATTGGGAGCTGGAAGAGCTCACAGACTACACCTCATCCACCATCACTGAATGCTGTAAGAGGCAATTCAGCAGACATGGAACTCCACACATTGTTTTCACGGACAATGGCCCTCCATTTTCAGGAATGGACTTTCAACTTTTCGCTACAGACTGGGAGTTTAGGCATGTGACATCCTCCCCATACCACAGCCAGAGCAATGGGAAGGTGGAGTCTGCCGTTAAAATAGCCAAAACATTGCTCAAGAAATCAACTCTGGAGAACAGTGACCCATGGAAAGCAGTTCTGGCGTGGAGGAACACTCCTACGGAGGGTCTAGGTAGCTCTCCAGTCCAAAGGCTCATGTCCCGACGAACACGCACACTCCTACCCACAAAACACACACAACTGAGGCCCAAAGTGGTACGGGATGTCAATGAAAAGAAAATGGCCAGAGGACAGACAGTGAAACGCCACTATGATGCCCGGGCTAGGGACATGGCGGAGCTTGTACAAGGACAGACAGTGAGAGTCCTTCTACATCCTAAGAAACAAAACACAAGGTGGTCCCTAGGCATATGCATAGACCAACTCAGCGAGCGTTCCTATGTGGTTCTGGTGAGAGGGAAGAAGTACCGGAGGAACCGAAGGGACATTCGTCCAGTGACAGAAGACCTCCGGGTCCCTCAGCAAGGACCACAAAACAATCAGGACAGTGACTGGGACCCTGTATCTTCCTCGGACGCAACAGAACAACAGGTCGAAGAGGAGGCGGGGGCACCAGAGGGTACACAGGAGGCAGAGTGGACACAAGCCACTCAGCACACTAGGACCAGATCCAATATACGGAAGCCTGAGAGATTCAAAGACTATGAGCTCTGACATGTCTTATAGTGGTAGGCTTTATTAGCAGTGCATGGTGTAGTATGTTAGAATGTTCTATAGAAATAGGAGCTACACATCTAGGAGACACAAAAGAGTTAATTTGTTTTTTCTGAATCTATGCTCTCATTTACAGGTTCATGTGTGAAAGGCTTGTTCTAGATAGAGCCGGATACAGATCTTCATTTGTTATGTAAAGAGAGATGTTACGATACCACCCAACAGATAGGGGGGCGCCAGAGGCCACAGAAGTTATGCAGGCATGCAGGAAGTAAACTACTCACTTGTTCAGTGAGCAGGACTGAATATGACATGCTATTGTTATGAGCTACAATAAAGCCAGATAAATATACTTCCAGTCTGATGATATTACCACACAAAACAGTTAAATTCGTTAATACCTTATTCACCTTAACAAATAAATCTATACTCTCAGTCATACAGTTTATGTCTAATGTGACAACTGTACTACTACCTTCTAAAAGCTCCTAAACATTAAACTTGATACAGCATGTTTAAAATATTGCTGAAGCAATCACATCACATTCATAAAAACGTCTCTCAAGCATTTTGCGGAGCTCACTAATCTCGGCCTGCGAAGAGATTCCCTCAGTATCCGCACATATCTCAGTATCCGCACATATCTCAGTATCCGCACATATCTCAGTATCCGCACATATCTCAGTATCCGCACATATCTCAGTATCCGCACATATCTCTATGGAATCCTTTGGAATGGAGACGCCTTTTTCCAAAGCCAAGGAGTTGATTGAAACATATAAAAGCACCGCCCTTTGGCCAATCTGCTATCCTGAACATAACCTGCAGGTTAGTTGTGCAGAGTAAGTTGCCGTGGCAATATACCCCGATTAAAAGTGAGTCGGGTTTGTGATACAGAAAACCCAGGGTTGAAGCTTAATTGAGCTCACTATCCTCTTAATCTCGCGTTGTAGTACACCCCTCTGCTCAGGCTGTATCGTTTAGTGTTCTGTAAAATGTGTTGCCTAAATACTGTGAACATGCAGTCTGTGTGTAAATTTAATGCATGCAGTCTGTGTGTAAATTTAATGCATGCAGTCTGTGTGTAAATTTAATGCATGCAGTCTGTGTGTAAATTTAATGCATGCAGTCTGTGTGTAAATGCAAACACATAGGTTGAGTGTAGCCTAAATCATCCCTAAATCTCTGTGGAATGTCTCTCCCTTACAGACAGACAACACACCACTACACAATGACAGATTTTTTATTTTATTTTCAGTTTGGAAAATGGCAACATTGTACATAAGTTGGTACAGTACAGTTTTAATACATTTAGATTTGTTTTGTAACATCAACTGTTGACAATGCCAACAACACTTTTAAAATGCATATATTGTGCAGGCAGTCCAACTTGTTAATAAAGTTGTTAACATTTACACTTTTAAACCCACACAAGAGTTTACACGCTGTGTATGTTAATAAAGCATAGTGACATTGAGACACTGTGTATGTTAATAAAGCAGTGACACTGACACTGTGTATGTTAATAAAGCATAGTGACACACTGTGTACGTTAATAAAAAATAGTGACATTGACACACTGTGTATGTTAATAAAGCATAGAAACACTGACACTGTTTATGTTAATAAAGCATAGTGACAAACTGTGTATGTTAATAAAAAATAGTGACATTGAGACACTGTGTATGTTAATAAAGCATAGTGACACTGTGTATGTTAATAAAGCACAGTGACACTATGTTAATAAAGCATAGTGACACTGACACTGTGTATGTTAATAAAGCATAGTGACACTGAAACACTGTGTATGTTAATAAAGCATAGTGACACACTGTGTATGTTAATAAAGAATAGTGACACTGTATGCTAATAAAGCATAGTGACACACTGTGTATGTTAATAAAGCATAGTGACACTGACACTGTATGTTAATAAAGCATAGTGACACACTGTGTATGTTAATAAAGAATAGTGACACTGAAACACTGTGTATGTTAATAAAGCATAGTGACACTGACACTGTGTATGTTAATAAAGCATAGTGACACTGAAACACTGTGTATGTTAATAAAGCATAGTGACATTGAGACACTGTGTATGTTAATAAAGCATAGTGACACTGTGTATGTTAATAAAGAATAGTGACACTGAGACACTGTGTATGTTAATAAAGCATAGTGACACTGTATGCTAATAAAGCATAGTGACACACTGTGTATGTTAATAAAGCATAGTGACACTGACACTGTGTATGTTAATAAAGCATAGTGACACTGAAACACTGTGTATGTTAATAAAGCATAGTGACACACTGTGTATGTTAATAAAGAATAGTGACACTGAGACACTGTGTATGTTAATAAAGCATAGTGACACTATGTTAATAAAGCATAGACACTGACACTGTGTATGTTAATAAAGCATAGTGACACTATGTTAATAAAGCATAGTGACACTGTGTATGTTAATAAAGCATACTGACACTATGTTAATAAAGCATAGTGACACTGTGTATGTTAATAAAGCATACTGACACTATGTTAATAAAGCATAGTGACACTATGTTAATAAAGCATAGTGACACTATGTTAATAAAGCATAGTGACACTATGTTAATAAAGCATAGTGACACTATGTTAATAAAGCATAGTGACACTATGTTAATAAAGCATAGTGACACTATGTTAATAAAGCATAGTGACACTATGTTAATAAAGCATAGTGACACTATGTTAATAAAGCATAGTGACACTATGTTAATAAAGCATAGTGACACTGTGTATGTTAATAAAGCATACTGACACTATGTTAATAAAGCATAGTGACACTGTGTATGTTAATAAAGCATAGTGACACTATGTTAATAAAGCATAGTGACACTATGTTAATAAAGCATAGTGACACTATGTTAATAAAGCATAGTGACACTATGTTAATAAAGCATAGTGACACTATGTTAATAAAGCATAGTGACACTATGTTAATAAAGCATAGTGACACTATGTTAATAAAGCATAGTGACACTATGTTAATAAAGCATAGTGACACTGTGTATGTTAATAAAGCATAGTGACACTATGTTAATAAAGCATAGAGACACTATGTTAATAAAGCATAGTGACACTATGTTAATAAAGCATAGTGACACTGTGTATGTTAATAAAGCATAGTGACACTATGTTAATAAAGCATAGTGACACTATGTTAATAAAGCACGGGCCAGCTGCAGGCTAACAGCACATGTGTGGTCAGACACACCCTACAGCAGCAGCACTGTATATTCAACCCTGATAACCTGGTGACTGTTTTAACATCACTGTGACTGTATTTACTGTATAACAGCTGCTCTGTGAGACTGTGGTTGCAGACAGATGGGTATGTAAATCAAATGTGGTTTTAACCATGACCACAACTACACTCTTACATGGTTAAATATATGAGGGGTACTGTATCACTTATTAAACACATGGGGGTTACTGTATCACTTATTAAACATATGGGGCTTGCAGTATCTCTTATTAAACATATGGGGCTTGCAGTATCTCTTATTAAACATATGGGACTTACTGTATCTCTTATTAAACATATGGGGCTTACTGTATCTCTTATTAAACATATGGGGCTTGCAGTATCTCTTATTAAACATATGGGACTTACTGTATCTCTTATGAAAGATATGGGACTTACTGTATCTCTTATTAAACATATGGGGCTTACTGTATCTCTTATTAAACATATGGGACTTACTGTATCTCTTATTAAACATATGGGACTTACTGTATCTCTTATTAAACATATGGGGCTTGCAGTATCTCTTATTAAACATATGGGGCTTGCAGTATCTCTTATTAAACATATGGGACTTACAGTATCTCTTATTAAACATATGGGGCTTGCAGTATCTCTTATTAAACATATGGGACTTGCAGTATCTCTTATTAAACATATGGGGCTTACTGTATCTCTTATTAAACATATGGGGCTTGCAGTATCTCTTATTAAACATATGGGACTTGCAGTATCTCTTATTAAACATATGGGACTTACTGTATCTCTTATTAAACATATGGGGCTTGCAGTATCTCTTATTAAACATATGGGACTTGCAGTATCTCTTATTAAACATATGGGGCTTACTGTATCTCTTATTAAACATATGGGGCTTGCAGTATCTCTTATTAAACATATGGGACTTACTGTATCTCTTATGAAAGATATGGGACTTACTGTATCTCTTATTAAACATATGGGGCTTACTGTATCTCTTATTAAACATATGGGACTTACTGTATCTCTTATTAAACATATGGGACTTACTGTATCTCTTATTAAACATATGGGGCTTGCAGTATCTCTTATTAAACATATGGGGCTTGCAGTATCTCTTATTAAACATATGGGACTTACTGTATCTCTTATGAAAGATATGGGGCTTGCAGTATCTCTTATGAAAGATATGGGGCTTGCAGTATCTCTTATTAAACATATGGGGCTTGCAGTATCGTATTAAACATATGGGGCTTGCAGTATCTATTATTAAACATATGGGGCTTGCAGTATCGTATTAAACATATTTGGCTTACTGTATCTCTTATTAAACATATGGGATGTACTATATCACTTCTGGCCCCTGAACCCAAAGAGCCCACTATCTGCCTGAGAGTGTGACAGAAAATTTAAATGATCACATACAATCCTCCATGTGAGACAGAGAGTAGACCGTGCCTGGTTAGAGAGTAGACCAGGTCAGAACATAGACCGGGCCAGGTTAGACAGTAGACCAGGTTAGAGGACAGAGCGGGCCAGGTTAGACAGTAGACGGGTTAGAGGACAGAGCGGGCCAGGTTAGACAGTAGAAGGGTCAGAGGACAGAGCGGGCCAGGTTAGACAGTAGACGGGTCAGAGGACAGAGCGGGCCAGGTTAGACAGTAGACCAGGTTAGAGGACAGAGCGGGCCAGGTTAGACAGTAGACGGGTCAGAGGACAGAGCGGGCCAGGTTAGACAGTAGACCAGGTTAGAGGACAGAGCGGGCCAGGTTAGACAGTAGACGGGTCAGAGGACAGACCGGGCCAGGTTAGACAGTAGACGGGTCAGAGGACAGACCGGGCCAGGTTAGACAGTAGACGGGTCAGAGGACAGAGCGGGCCAGGTTAGACAGTAGACGGGTCAGAGGACAGAGCGGGCCAGGTTAGACAGTAGACGGGTCAGAGGACAGACCGGGCCAGGTTAGACAGTAGACGGGTCAGAGGACAGAGCGGGCCAGGTTAGACAGTAGACGGGTCAGAGGACAGAGCGGGCCAGGTTAGACAGTAGACGGGTCAGAGGACAGAGCGGGCCAGGTTAGACAGTAGATGGGTCAGAGGACAGAGCGGGCCAGGTTAGACAGTAGACGGGTCAGAGGACAGAGCGGGGCAGGTTAGACAGTAGACGGGTCAGAGGACAGAGCGGGCCAGGTTAGACAGTAGACGGGTCAGAGGACAGAGCGGGCCAGGTTAGACAGTAGACCAGGTTAGAGGACAGAGCGGGCCAGGTTAGACAGTAGACGGGTCAGAGGACAGAGCGGGCCAGGTTAGACAGTAGACGGGTCAGAGGACAGAGCGGGCCAGGTTAGACAGTAGACGGGTCAGAGGACAGAGCGGGCCAGGTTAGACAGTAGACCAGGTTAGAGGACAGAGCGGGCCAGGTTAGACAGTAGACGGGTCAGAGGACAGAGCGGGCCAGGTTAGACAGTAGACCAGGTTAGAGGACAGAGCGGGCCAGGTTAGACAGTAGACGGGTCAGAGGACAGAGCGGGCCAGGTTAGACAGTAGACGGGTCAGAGGACAGAGCGGGCCAGGTTAGACAGTAGACGGGTCAGAGGACAGAGCGGGCTATGTTGGAGCCACAACAATGGACAGCAGCAGGAGAGGAAGAGGAGGGAGGAAGAAGACACCACTCACTGTTTATTGCAACAGGAGACGATGCTGCAGCTTCAGTGCTGGTGTGAACACAGCGACGTGTTGCTAATAACATTATATTACTCAGCAGACCCTTCTAGCGAGAACTGCACAGCTTATATCTACATTGGTGGATATAATGAAATCATTAACCATTAACTAACAAGAAACTACCGTTAACTACCAAGAAACTAAGAAACTACCGTTAACTACTGAGCTCACTGCTACACCTCCCTGCCCATCTCAGTCCTCAGAACATGAGAACATAACTGGCTAGCTGCCACTAACTCCCACCGGGACCCAACGCAGGAGATTTGGCCGTCTCTGATGGGGGACCCAACGCATTTGGGGGTAACAGTAAGGTACCCCCAAAATTGGTGCTTGTACACCCAGCCTCAGCTCCAGAATCATGGTAAATGTTTCACCTCTCCATGGTATATATAAAACTTTATTTTAACATACGATATGTTGCCATGATGGTTCTTTCAGCTTCCAAACAACGGAGCGCTTTTCATCTTGTGCTTTTCTGCATCTTTGGTAATCGTTCATTTGTACGTTTCAACATTTCAGCACATTCAGCTGCATATTGACACCATCAATAAACACATTATGTAACAGTTCTGATGTGAGGACAACACAATGATCCTTGTACAGACAAACTTTCTGTATATCCAATACTGAGCAATCCCCAGAGGCAGCACGCATATTAAAACGGCAGAGGCAGCACGCATATTAAAACGGCAGAGGCAGCACGCATATTAAAACGGCAGAGGCAGCACGCATATTAAAATGGCTGCAAGGCAGAGTCCTCACTGAATTAAATTAAGTGCTGTGAAGAAAGTTCTGTAACTGGAAGGCCAAACGCAGTCGCACCTAAAATCATAAATTCAGCGCAGACACCAGTATTCATTGTCATCCTTGTAGTTTATGTACAGCAGGAGATTCCATTAGAGAGATCCTGTACAGACAGAGGTTCCATTAGAGAGTTCCTGTACAGAAGGAGATTCCAGTAGAGTTCCTGTAGAGTAGAACATTCCTGTTCAGTAGGAGATTCCAATAGAGAGTTCCTGTTCAGCGGGAGATTCCAGCAGAGTTCCTGTTCAGTAGGAGATTCCAATAGAGAGTTCATGTTCAGCGGGAGGTTCCATTAGAGAGTTCCTGTTTCCACTGCTCCTCTATGTGATGTGTCAGAATGAGCGAAGCGATATGCTCCCAGTATTTAATACTGACTAATAAGTCAGTATTAAATATGACATTTGTGTTTAGAGATGGGTTTCATCTGTGGGAAAACTTTTTTGTTGGGGATAATCTGGGGTACCCCATCCCTTAAAACAGAGAGAGATATGGCAGTGTATTAGAGAATGCCCCTAATTTTATCTCACATACACAAAGGCATGTTGTATTAACTGTTACTTACAGGATAATTCCCCTTTATTCCTTCATACTAAACCACAGACCTGAAGTTAGCCATTACACGCGTGAACATGGATAGGCTTACATACCATGAACACACATAAATACTGTGAACACACATATGTACTGTGAATATACGTACCATAAACACAGCTATATACTGTGAATACACATATGCACCGTCTGTGAACACATATATGTACCATGAACACACATACATACCGCAAACACACATATGTGACTTCCTTTTGCAGGGGAAAGGCCTGTTTATATCAGTTAGGAAGATGACAACATGATTTAGCTGTATGCTAACTAGCATGGGGGGGACGACGACGACACACATTTCCTGACTCAGCCCACCATGGTCCACTCAACCAAGTAGACTCTCAGTCCAGCTATGATTGGCTCCAGGGTTAGTGGGCGGGGCCCCAGGCTGGCACCAGTGGGAGGAAAGGGGGATTGTGGGCAATGTAGGCGGATTAACAGGTCAGCCCCTGCTCACTCAGTCCCACTTGGCCTCTGGCCTGCAGCTGCTCTCAAGCTCCCACAATGCCTCTGGCTCTAAGCCAATCAGCACACACGCCCAGCGTAGCCTGCCAAGAATAAACTCCCCTTTCTTTAAAAAACATCCTCCCTTCCCATTGGCTACTTGTTCTTGGGCGCACAGGCGGCAGGCTTGCTGTTGGGAGGGGCAGGCTTGCTGTTGGGAGGGGCAGGGTTAGTGTTGGGAGGGGCAGGGTTAGTGTTGGGAGGGGCAGGGTTGCTGTTGGGAGGGGCAGGGTTAGTGTTGGGAGGGGCAGGGTTGCTGTTGGGAGGGGCAGGGTTAGTGTTGGGAGGGGCAGGGTTAGTGTTGGGAGGGGCAGGGTTGCTGTTGGGAGGGGCAGGGTTGCTGTTGGGAGGGGCAGGGTTGCTGTTGGGAGGGGCAGGGTTGCTGTTGGGAGGGGCAGGGTTGCTGTTGGGAGGGGCGGGGTTGCTGTTGGGAGGGGCGGGGTTTGGGTTGGGCGGGGCCGGGTTGCTGTTGGGAGGGGCAGGGTTACTGTTGGGAGGGGCAGGGTTGCTGTTGGGAGGGGCAGGGTTAGTGTTGGGAGGGGCAGGGTTAGTGTTGGGAGGGGCGGGGTCAGTTGACTTCTGTCTGGACGAGGTATCGGGTTCCCACAGGAAGAACTCATGCAGCAGAGTGTTGACGGTATCTGGGCACTCCAGCATCACCATGTGGCTGCCCTCCTCAATCACTTTCAGAAACGCCATCAACAGGATCTGCAGAACACACAGCAACCGTTACCATGGAGAAGGTCACCTTGGGAAATCACAAGTTCATAGTTCCATATGAATTCAGTATTAATCAACCGTTTCATTCATGGAAAGAGTTGCTAAATAAACAGTTGCTTATAAACAAATAATATAAAAAACAAAATTTTTCAACATTGTGTAAGGGCTAAAACCTGATGATGTTCCATTTCCACTGACTGACTGACTGACTCTGTGGCTGTGGGACTGATCCCTGTGGAGTCCCACTCACTGGCTGTGTGACTGATCCCTGTGGAGTCCCACTCACTGGCTGTGTGACTGATCCCTGTGGAGTCCCACTCACTGGCTGTGTGACTGATCCCTGTGGAGTCCCACTCACTGGCTGTGTGACTGATCCCTGTGGAGTCCCACTCACTGGCTGTGTGACTGATCCCTGTGGAGTCCCACTCACTGGCTGTGTGACTGATCCCTGTGGAGTCCCACTCACTGGCTGTGGGACTGATCCCTGTGGAGTCCCACTCACTGGCTGTGTGACTGATCCCTGTGGAATGAACAGAGAAATACCGTGCTGTACCTCTGCCATGCGCTGGTCTTCCTCCACAGGTACAAACTTGTCGTGTGCCCCGTGCAACAACAGGATGGGCGTGGTGATCTCAGCGTGATAAACCTCATCACCCTCCGGCCAGTACTGCCCGCTCATCATGGCCCGAAGCACAAATGACGACACGTTAAACGCGTTTCCATCCTTCAAGAGCTGTTTCTCCCGCGCACCCTGTCTCGCAAAACCCGCCCTGCCACACAGAGAGAATGAGAGAAAGGGAGGAGTGAGAGAGAAGAGGAAAAAGAGGGAGGGAGGGAGAAGTGAGAGAAAGATGGAGTGAGAGAGAAGAGTGAGAAAGGGAGAGAAAAAGTGGGAGGGAAGGAGGGAGAGAGAGGGAGGAGTGAGAGAGTGTGAGAGAAAGAGCGAAAGAGAGAGAGGGGGAGACAGAGAGAAAAATTCAGACAGCATAAAAAAATTCACGAAAGCAATCAGTTCCTCTGAAATGACTAACCTCATTACTTGGACAGATCCTGACCAAGTACAGACTCAGTGACCACACCTTAGCAAGGTAGACATAAAGTCATGGTTGCCCAAAGAGGAACGTCTATGTGGTCACTGTAAGACAGGAGAGGTGGAGACAGAGATGCAATTCCTCCTAGACTGAAACAATTATTCTGAAATTAGAAATACATATTTCAGCAAATTTTCTAAATTTATAACCATATTTCCTTCCCTAACAAATGTAGAAAAGCTGCAGATTCTTTTAGGAGAATGGTCAACAGCCCCACTCACAGCACAATATGTTTCAGCCTGAGGGACAGTGAGTAACAGCCCCACTCACAGCACAATATGTTTCAGCCTGAGGGACAGTGAGTAACAGCCCCACTCACAGCACAATATGTTTCAGCCTGAGGGACAGTGAGTAACAGCCCCACTCACAGCACAATATGTTTCAGCCTGAGGGACAGTGAGTAACAGCCCCACTCACAGCACAATATGTTTCAGCCTGAGGGACAGTGAGTAACAGCCCCACTCACAGCACAATATGTTTCAGCCTGAGGGACAGTGAGTAACAGCCCCACTCACAGCACAATATGTTTCAGCCTGAGGGACAGTGAGTAACAGCCCCACTCACAGCACAATATGTTTCTGCCTGAGAGACAGTGAGTAACAGCCCCACTCACAGCACAATATGTTTCAGCCTGAGGGACAGTGAGTAACAGCCCCACTCACAGCACAATATGTTTCAGTCTGTCACTGAATTTGGGATGTCATTAGCTGTAAGCCATAATCATCAAAATTACAAGAAATAAAGGCTTGAAATATTTCACTCTATGTGTAATGAATCTATATAATATATGAGTTTCACTTTCTGAAATGAGTGACAAAAACTCTTGAACTTTTTCACGATATTCAAATTTTTTGAGCTGCACCTGTATATATAATTACAGATAAAAAAGTACAATGTCTTATCTGTTCAATATTATAGTGTACTGCACTTAACAACTAGCTAATATGCTCCTCAATATTTTGTTTTCCCCAATATATAATGAAAAAACTATTATAACTATTATTATTGTTGTTATTGTTATAAGTATTTTAATATGTATGTATGTGTAATGCTTTAGCAATATTTACGCTGTATTTCATGCCAATAAAGCACATTAAATTGAATTGAACCGAAATTGAGAAAAACAGTGAGAGAGTGAGAGTGAGAGTGAGAGTGAGAGAGAGTGAGAGTGAGAGTGAGAGTGAGAGTGAGAGTGAGAGTGAGAGTGAGAGTGAGAGAGAGTGAGAGTGAGAGTGAGAGTGAGAGTGAGAGTGAGAGTGAGAGACACATGCGGATGGTGAGAGAGAGTAATGCATTGGTGCAG
This sequence comes from Ilyophis sp. 1 JC-2022, assembly GCA_022702515.1. Taxonomy (NCBI): domain Eukaryota; kingdom Metazoa; phylum Chordata; class Actinopteri; order Anguilliformes; family Synaphobranchidae; genus Ilyophis; species Ilyophis sp. 1 JC-2022. The sequence continues at coordinate 153,549,495 of CM040395.1, forward strand.
TATAGTGTGTTTGGGTTAGGGTTATGTTATGTTTGGGTTAGGGTTATGTTATGTTTGGGTTATGTTAGGTTTGGGTTAGGGTTATGTTTGGGTTAGGGTTATGTTAGGTTTGGGTTAGGGTTATGTTATGTTTGGGTTAGGGTTATGTTAGGGTTAGGGTTAGGGTTAGGGACTCACTTGAGAAAGCTCCAGGCTAGGAAGGGGGACAGGCAGTGCAGCAGGCAGGCCGGCAGGTTGAATATGGAGCAGAGGCTGGGCTCCAGGGCCGTGGGCCCGCCCCCGTTTATCATCACCACTTTATGCACCTGCTCTGGGTACTCATGGGCTAGGAAGGTACAGAACGACACCCTGCAGAGAGACACACACAGCATTACACACAACACACTGTTACACACTAACACAGCGTTACACACTGTTACACACTAATACAGTGTTACACACTGTTACACACCAACACACTGTTACACACTGTTACACACCAACACACTGTTACACTCTATTACACAGCGTTACACACTGTTACACACTAACACAGTGTTACGCACTGTTACACAGTAACAAAGCATTACACACTGTTACACACAACACACTGTTACACAGTAACAAAGCGTTAAACACTGTTACACACTAACACAGCGTTACACACTGTTACACACTAATACAGTGTTACACACTGTTACACACCAACACACTGTTACACTCTATTACACAGTGTTACACACTGTTACACACTAACACAGTGTTACGCACTGTTACACACTAACACAGCATTACACACTGTGTGTAACGCTGTGTTGATGTGTTAGTGTGTAATGCTGTGTTGATGTGTTAACACAGCGTTACACACTAACACATCAACACAGCATTACACACTGCAACACATCAACACAGCGTTACGCACTAACACATCAACACATCATTACACACTGCAACACATCAACACAACGTTACACACTGTTACACATCAACACAGCATTACACACTGTAACACATCAACACACTGTTACCCACTAACAGAGTTACACACTGTTACACACTAACACAGCATTACACACTGTAACACATCAACACACTGTTACCCACTAACACAGCGTTACACACTGTTACACATCAACAGTGTTAAACACCAACACAGTGTTACGCACTGTAACACACTAACACAGCGTTACACACTGTAGCACATCAACACAGCATTACACACTGTAACACATCAACACAGCGTTTCACACTGTAGCACATCAACACAGCGTTACACGCTGTAACACATCAACACAGCGTTACACACTGTAACACATCAACACAGCGTTACACACTGTAACACATCAACACAGCGTTACACCCTGTAACACATCAACACAGCATTATGCCCTATAACACATCAACACAGCATTACACACTGTAACACATCAACACAGCGTTACACCCTGTAACACATCAACACAGCGTTACACACTGTAACACATAAACACAGCGTTACGCACTAACACATCAACACAGCGTTACACCCTGTAACACATCAACACAGCGTTACACACTGTTACACACTGTTACCCACTAACACAGCGTTACACACTGTTACACATCAACACAGTGTTAAACACCAACACAGCGTTACGCACTGTAACACATCAACACACTGTTACCCACTAACACAGCGTTACACGCTGTAACACATCAACACATCGTTACACACTGTAACACATCAACACAGCGTTACACACTGTAACATAAACACAGCGTTACACTCTGTAACACATCAACACAGCGTTACACCCTATAACACATCAACACAGCGTTACACCCTATAACATCAACACAGCATTACACACTGTAACACATCAACACAGCGTTACACACTGTTACAAATCAACACAGCGTTACACACTGTAACACATCAACACAGCATTACACACTGTAACACATCAACACAGCGTTACACACTAACACATCAACACAGCGTTACACACTGTAACACATCAACACAGCGTTACACACTGTAACACATCAACACAGCGTTACACACTGTAACACATCAACACAGCGTTACACACTGTAACACATCAACACAGCGTTACACACTAACATCAACACAGCATTACACACTGTTACACATCAACACAGCGTTACACACTAACACATCAACACAGCGTTACACACTGTAACACATCAACACAGCGTTACACACTAACATCAACACAGCATTACACACTGTTACACATCAACACAGCGTTACACACTAACACATCAACACAGCGTTACACACTGTAACACATCAACACAGCATTACACACTGTAGCACATCAACACAGCGTTACACACTGTAACACATCAACACAGCGTGACACAGCAGTACACCTGCACACACACGCACAGATGCACGCTCGCACGCACGCACACACACCCGTATGAGTGTCCGATGAGGATGTTGCGTTTGCGGGCGTATCTTTTGAAGATGGCGCGCAGATCCTCAGCGAGGGCATAGAAAGTGTAGGCGGCAGCGATGCGGGGGGCAGAGCTTCCGCCGTGCCCCGCCAGGTCAGGGGCGATGACCTCGTAGCCTAGGCGGGAGAAGAAGTCCAGCTGACGGCCCCAGATGTCCAGAGACCCGCCCACACCGTGCAAGAAGAAGAGCGCCAGGTCGCCATGGGTACCCTTACAGCTGGTGACGCTGCGCTGCATATCGATCATCACCGTGCGCTTCGGCTTCCTACGGCGCCTGCGAGGAGGCGGGGCTGGGGTGGCGGGCGGGGCTGGGGTGGCGGGTGTAGCGGTTGCGGTGGCGAGAGGGGCTGGGGTGTTGGGCGGGGCAGCGGGCGTAGCGGTTGTGGCGGGTGTAGCGTTGCTGTTGTAGTCAGAGAGCTCCAGCTCCAGCGTTGCGCTGGGCTCCGCTCCCACGCCCGCGCAGTGCAGCACGTCACCCAGGTTCTCTATCACCAGCTGGCCATCGCGGTAAACCCGGATGCGCCGCTTGCAGTGCACACTGCCGCTCGCAGTGAAAACGGGCTCTACCGCCGGCCTTTCTGGCACAATGTGCCGAACGCGCAGCACACGCCCTGGCTTCACCTCCACAAACGCCATCCCATCGCCAGGCTCCCACGGCTCCGCAGGAACCACCACGTTAGCCGACTTCCCCACAAGACAGCACAGAATGCCGTCCAAGATGGTGGTTAGCATGGCGCCGCCCTGCAGGCAGGGAGAGAGCAGCACTCAGGGCAGTCAGCCAATCACATCCTCACTATCAGACTCACAACATGAGAGCTCATTAAAGCACTGATATCTCCACACATCCTCACTATCAGACTCACAACATGAGAGCTCATTAAAGCACTGATATCTGCACACATCCTCACTATCAGACTCACAACACGAGAGCTCATTAAAGCACTGATATCTGCACACATCCTCACAACACGAGAGCTCATTAAAGCACTGGAATCTGCACCAGGATCAATATCTAATGAACATTCTCTACAGAGAGAGAGAGGAGGATGAGAGGGGGACAGGGGTTTTATATTCACTGGATGTAAAATGGAGGCAGTTTGGGCATATTAAAGTTATATGTGAGGAAGTGTGATCTCTCTGCTGTTGTAACACTCTGAAAGTGTGTTCCTCTTTCTCTGCACCAGTTTCAACTAAACCTGCAGCAAGAGTGAGCTGCCAAGCATCCACAACTTCGCCCAAGAGTCAAAACCCCGCCCATCACCCACAACTCCGCCCATGAACCAAAACCCCGCCAATCACCCACAACTCCGACCATGAGTCAAAAGTCCGCCCATCACCCACAACTCCGCCCATTAGTCAAAACCCCGCCCATCATCCACAACTTCGCCCATGAGTCAAAACCCCGCCCATCACCCACAACTCCGCCCATTAGTCAAAACCCCGCCCATCATCCACAACTTCGCCCATGAGTCAAAACCCGTCAATCACCCACAACTCCGCCCATGAGTCAATGAGTCAAAACTCCGCCCATCACCCACAATGATGCTCATGAGTCAAAACCCTGTCAATCACCAGCAAATCATGGAGACAAACAAATTAAAGTTATAAATAAAACAGACAAGTCAACACTGATAACGTGACTAACTGCATGATTCCAAAAAACAGGAAACCCAAGGCCTATGTGACAAGTGACAGACAGGACTCAAAATGGTACACCCTCGCCTGCGATTGGTGAACAAGGCTAGACTTGCTGAAGCTGTTCAAGGATATAGGCTATCCACTTAAAAACTAACCCAAACCATATCCACTTATAAATAGGGACTAGAGAGACACTGAAATTCCATCTTTAAAGAAACTCCTTTTTACAATTGATAAATTTATTCACTCACCGTTTTCTTAACACTAGAGTCACCAATTGTCCCGTATTAGTGTTGTGATTTCATCAGTGTTTATGCTACCTTTCCATCCTGCCATTACTTTCTCAACAGAGCAATACTGCAAATGCCTGTGCTGTAAAAATGCACTGAGATTAGTTTCTAGATAAGTGAGAACCTTTGTCTCTCTCCTCCAGGAGCGCATTGACTGTATTTGCATAATGGGAACATTAGCGCATTACGCCTCGTGCACACTAGAGCGTGCTGTGTACATCATGTGATGCAGCCAACTGGGCTGGCCGTGCCAGACAAAATAGCGTAGCAGGGCGCATACACACTCAAAAGTGGAGGACAGCCAACCACACATGTAACGTTAGCTAGCTAGCTATTATTTAATTACACGCTCATGTGCTAAAGCTAACAACTTCCAGTTATTCGACACACGGCAAAAAGACGCAATTGTTGAAAGATTCCAACTCATTGCCGGATGGTGGTGGACATCAACGGAACGCAGAGGCAGTCGAATACATTGCCGCATCATCCCATTGAAATTAATGACTTCCGCCAGAACGCATCGCACAAGTGTGCACAAGGCCTTTAGTGCATTAGCGCATTGAATGATTGTGATATTGAAACTTATAACAAGTTTCTAATCCATCTGGCGTGGAGTATCATTAAACGAACAGAACGCAAGTTGCAGTGAGAATATACTGACTCCCAGAGCCGTATTCGACAGCAGTTTGACAGCTTTTGCGAATCTGCCAAATTCTATTTGGTTTTAAGTATACTGGGGCCTTAACACAACCCGTAAAGGGCCGTATGGTTGTGGGGTTCAGGGTAAGGGTTTAGAGTTAGGGTTTACCGTTTTTGGTTAGCTACATGTTTTATACTGATCATGATATAAAAATATAAGGATTTTGATTGTGCAGCCTGTTGTGGGTGTGGCATAAATTTTCACCAAAATTTTAAATAAGAATTACTTTATAGGCAAAGCCAGGTTACAGGGGATTGTGTTTGCATATTCTCAACCCTTCTTACACACAGACACACACTGCTTTTCCACACATATTCTCAAAGGGTTAAACTCTCTCACAGACACACACACACACTCTCTGCTCTTACACACAGACACACACACACTCTCTGCTCTCACACACAGATACACACACACACTCTCTGCTCTTACACACACACACTCTCTGCTCTCACACACAGATACACACACACACTCTCTGCTCTTACACACAGACACACACACACTCTCTGCTCTCACACACAGACACACACACACTCTCTGCTCTCACACACAGATACACACACACACTCTCTGCTCTTACACACAGATACACACACACACTCTCTGCTCTCACACACAGATACACACACACACTCTCTGCTCTTACACACAGACACACACACACTCTCTGCTCTCACACACAGACACACACACTCTCTGCTCTCACACACAGATACACACACACTCTCTGCTCTTACACACAGACACACACACACACTCTCTGCTCTTACACACAGACACACACACACTCTCTGCTCTCACACACAGATACACACACACACTCTCTGCTCTTACACACAGACACACACACACACTCTCTGCTCTTACACACAGACACACACACACTCTCTGCTCTTACACACAGACACACACACACACTCTCTGCTCTTACACACAGACACACACACACTCTCTGCTCTTACACACAGACACACACACACTCTCTGCTCTTACACACAGACACACACACACTCTCTGCTCTCACACACAGATACACACACACACTCTCTGCTCTTACACACAGACACACACACACTCTCTGCTCTTACACACAGACACACACACACTCTCTGCTCTCACACACAGATACACACACACACTCTCTGCTCTTACACACAGACACACACACACACTCTCTGCTCTTACACACAGACACACACACACTCTCTGCTCTTACACACAGACACACACACACTCTCTGCTCTCACACACAGACACACACACACTCTCTGCTCTTACACACAGACACACACACACTCTCTGCTCTCACACACAGACACACACACACTTTCTGCTCTTACACACAGACACACACACACTCTCTGCTCTCACACACAGATACACACACTTTCTGCTCTTACACACAGACACACACACACTCTCTGCTCTTACACACAGACACACACACACTCTCTGCTCTTACACACAGACACACACACACTCTCTGCTCTTACACACAGACACACACACTCTCTGCTCTTACACACAGACACACACACACTCTCTGCTCTTACACACAGACACACACACTCTCTGCTCTTACACACAGACACACACTCTCTGCTCTTACACACACACACACTCTCTGCTCTTACACACAGACACACACACACTCTCTGCTCTTACACACACACTCTCTGCTCTTACACACAGACACACTCTCTGCTCTTACACACAGACACACTCTCTGCTCTTACACACAGACACACACACTCTCTGCTCTTACACACAGACACACACACTCTCCGCTCTTACACACAGACACACACACTCTCCGCTCTTACACACACACACACACACTCTCTGCTCTTACACACACTCTCTGCTCTTACACACACACACTCTCTGCTCTTACACACAGACACACACACACACTCTCTGCTCTTACACACACACACACTCTCTGCTCTTACACACAGACACACACACACACTCTCTGCTCTTACACACAGACACACACACACTCTCTGCTCTTACACACAGACACACACACACTCTCTGCTCTTACACACAGACACACACACACTCTCTGCTCTTACACACAGACACACACACACACTCTCTGCTCTCACACACACACTCTCTGCTCTTACACACAGACACACACACTCTCTGCTCTTACACACAGACACACACACACTCTCTGCTCTTACACACAGACACACACACACTCTCTGCTCTTACACACAGACACACACACACACTCTGCTCTTACACACAGACACACACACACTCTCTGCTCTTACACACAGACACACACACACTCTGCTCTTACACACAGACACACACACACTCTCTGCTCTTACACACAGACACACACACACACACTCTGCTCTTACACACACACACACACACTCTCTGCTCTTACACACAGACACACACACACTCTCTGCTCTTACACACAGACACACACACACTCTCTGCTCTTACACACAGACACACACACACTCTCTGCTCTTACACACAGACACACACACACTCTCTGCTCTTACACACAGACACACACACACTCTCTGCTCTTACACACACTCTCTGCTCTTACACACAGACACACACACACTCTCTGCTCTTACACACAGACACACACACACACTCTGCTCTTACACACAGACACACACACTCTCTGCTCTTACACACAGACACACACACACACTCTGCTCTTACACACACACTCTCTGCTCTTACACACACACACACACACACACACACTCTGCTCTTACACACACACTCTCTGCTCTTACACACAGACACACACACACACTCTGCTCTTACACACAGACACACTCTGCTCTTACACACACACACACTCTCTGCTCTTACACACAGACACACACACACACACACACTCTCTGCTCTTACACACAGACACACACACACTCTCTGCTCTCACACACAGACACACACACACACACTCTGCTCTTACACACAGACACACACACTCTCTGCTCTCACACACAGACACACACACACTCTCTGCTCTTACACACAGACACACACACACACACTCTCTGCTCTTACACACAGACACACACACTCTCTGCTCTTACACACAGACACACACACTCTCTGCTCTTACACACACACACACACACTCTGCTCTTACACACACACACTCTGCTCTTACACACACACACACACACTCTGCTCTTACACACACACACTCTGCTCTTACACACAGACACACACACACTCTCTGCTCTTACACACAGACACACACACACACACACTCTGCTCTCACACTCTCTGCTCTTACACACAGACACACACACACTCTCTGCTTACACACACTCTCTGCTCTCACACACAGACACACACACACACTCTCTGCTTACACACACTCTCTGCTCTCACACACAGACACACACACACTCTCTGCTTACACACACTCTCTGCTCTCACACACAGACACACACACACTCTCTGCTCTTACACACAGACACACACACACACACACACTCTGCTCTCACACTCTCTGCTCTTACACACAGACACACACACACTCTCTGCTTACACACACTCTCTGCTCTCACACACAGACACACACACTCTCTGCTCTTACACACACACACACACACTCTGCTCTTACACACACACACTCTGCTCTTACACACAGACACACACACACTCTCTGCTCTTACACACAGACACACACACACACACACTCTGCTCTCACACACACACACACTCTCTGCTCTTACACACAGACACACACACACTCTCTGCTTACACACACTCTCTGCTCTCACACACAGACACACACACACTCTGCTCTTACACACACACACTGCTCTCACACACAGACACACACACACTCTCTGCTCTTACACACAGACACACACACACTCTGCTCTTACACACACACACACACTCTCTGCTCTTACACACAGACACACACACACACTCTCTGCTCTCACACACAGACACACACACACTCTCTGCTCTTACACACAGACACACACACACTCTGCTCTTACACACACACACACACTCTCTGCTCTCACACACAGACACACACACACTCTCTGCTCTTACACACAGACACACACACACACACTCTGCTATGTGCTAGTGGCTATTGCATAATGCATCCGTCTGCAAAGAAAGAGTAAACAAACCATTCTCCTAATGTTCACCTTGCACAGAGCGAGAGAGGGGGGGGGAGAGAGAGAGAGGGAGAGAGAGGGAGAGGGAGAGGGAGAGGGAGAGAGGGAGAGGGAGAGGGAGAGATTGCATAATGCATCCGTCTGCAAAGAAAGAGAAAACAAACCATTCTCCTAATGTTCACCTTGCATAGAGAGAGAGGGGGGGAGAGAGGGAGAGAGAGAGAGGGGGAGGGAGAGGGAGAGGGAGAGGGAGGGAGAGGGAGAGATTGCATAATGCATCCGTCTGCAAAGAAAGAGAAAACAAACCATTCTCCTAATGTTCACCTTGCATAGAGAGAGGGGGGGAGGGAGAGAGAGGGAGAGGGAGAGAGAGAGAGAGAGAGAGAGGGGGGGAGAGAGAGAGAGAGAGAGAGAGGGGGGGAGAGAGAGAGAGAGAGGGGGGGAGAGAGAGGGAGAGGTGGACTCCTGAAGCCTGAAGCAACACAAGAACACAGTTAACGTTAGCGTGTGCTATCAGAATGTACACCCTCTCACTGGATATATGGGGGGGGGGGGGGGGGGGGGGGTACCAGACCCTGCTGCTGTTTGCATTACTGAAATTATCTCACACACACACACACACACACACAATTCAGGTCAGTCCAGCAGGTAAAATCTGCTATTGTGTTTGTCTTGCTATAGTCCTTGGCAGACTTGGTGTTTACCTAAATTAACATGTAGCCTGTTAACGTTTCAACCAAAAAAGATTGTATTGGACATGGATGTGTATCATTGGGTTGATTCAACTGAATACCAAAGTTAATTTAAGCATAAATCTACCTGAACATACATTTCTCAGAATAGGTAACAACCCCCTGTCGGTGTAGAGGACTCATTGCGATGTACAATCACAGGCATTTCAATCGCGCAGCGCAAAAACACGCAGCTAGCATATGAAGTCATTTTCTTTTATTTAACATTTTAAATATGTATATGTTGTGTTCTATTAACCACCGTCCTACAATACAACGCAGATTTAATCATTCGTTTTTATTAAACACGGTTGTATAATGGCAATCTCCAATCTCTTTAACGACCACACAACAAATGATTTTTAAAAATGGTAAAGCATGAACATTCTCAGTTGTACGGAGACGATTCATAGCTGCAAACATACTATTTTATCAGCCTATTAATTGCGTTTAAAACCACAGACAGACTCGGGCATCGCGGCACTGCAAAGTTGACCTACAACAAACGCATCAAACCCGCGGCTGAGCGATTGAGAACATACTATTGGAGCGATTCATCAAAACCGCCGCTGAGCGCTGGCTATCGCTGCAAAACGGACCCAGTAAATGATGCGGCGAAGTTTCTGTAAATATTAAAGACCTGCGTCGTTAACAAAAAAGCACCAACATTTTGCCTATAGCCTAGGTGTATTCTAGTATTCACTGTGACAGAACAAACATGAAAAGTGCTGCTTTTATAAATGCATCAAATGGGGCGAGCGTGTTGCGCACCAAGGTCAGGATGTAGGCTATAACAGATCTACAACATTACGGTTTTCAGTCCCGTATCAGATCACGTGTTCAACAAATGCATATTCGTTTATTAGATTAACACTGTAATGCCTAACAACGACAATTAAATGTTTTACCTCGTATTAAATGCAAAACCTTAACCTGTAGACTGGACTGTTTTAAATCCTTATTAATTCTGCGGTTGTTGTGGAAGAGGCGGAAAAACGAGTTGGAGCTTGTCTGCTGCAGCCAATCCAATAATTTGATTCCATTGGAATCTGCTGCGATGAGCTTCGTTTTCATAGGCTGTTATATGGACACGCGCTGACATAGCACGACCGCTAACAGCTGGAGGTGGTCCTGGATACGATCCGTCTCCAGAATTACCGGCCCCATCCTTCTCGGAAGCCCACCCAAGCGAATCACAGATCTCACCTTGCCTTCAAGTTCTGCATCCACGCGGATATTTTCAACCCACACTTCCGATGTGAAAGACAAGCATATGGACCAATGACGGGTTGCTACTGCCGCCTTCTCGCCAATGGGAGGGCTTATTTTCCTGTTGCCAGGGTAGGTGGCAGAACAAGGAGGTAAGAGGAGTTTGTTTGGAGTGTACCATCAGAAACACCCAGATACACATAGCCTACCCCGTAACCTACACATAGCCTACCCCGTAGCTTGCACATAGCCTATACATAGCCTATACATAGCCTAACCCATAGCCTACCCCGTCCGTAGCCAACACATAGCCCACCCCGCAGCCTACACATAGCCTACCCCGTAGCCTACACATAGCCGAACCCGTAGCCTACACATAGCCTACCCCGTAGCCTACACATAGCCTACCCCGTAGCCTACACATAGCCGAACCCGTAGCATACACATAGCCGAACCCGTAGCCTAAACATAGCCTACCCCGTAGCCTACACATAGCCTACCCCGTAGCCTAAACATAGCCTACCCCGTAGCCGACACATAGCCGAACCCGTAGCCTACACATAGCCGAACCCGTAGCCTAAACATAGTCTACCCCGTAGCCTACACATAGCCGAACCCGTAGCCTAAACATAGCCTACCCCGTAGCCTACACATAGCCTACCCCGTAGCCTAAACATAGCCTACCCCGTAGCCGACACATAGCCGAACCCGTAGCCTACACATAGCCGAACCCGTAGCCTAAACATAGCCTACCCCGTAGCCTACACATAGCCTACCCCGTAGCCTACACATAGCCGAACCCGTAGCCTACACATAGCCTACCCCGTAGCCTACACATAGCCGAACCCGTAGCCTATACATAGCCGAACCCGTAGCCTACACATAGCCCACCGCGCAGCGTACACATAGCCTACCCCGTAGCCGACACATAGCCTACCCCGTAGCCTACACATAGCCGAACCCGTAGCCTAAACATAGCCTACCCCGTAGCCTACACATAGCCTACCCCGTAGCCTACACATAGCCTACACATAGCCGAACCCGTAGCCTAAACATAGCGTACTCACGAAATGTGTTTTTTAACAACATGAATGAATCTCATCGTTTCTACTTAGGCCTACACATTTAACTATCCGTTCCACAGTTTGGTATTTACCATCGCAACTGAGGTTCAATTACCTAATTTGACAATTGTAATATGGGACTATAAACAACTAAAATTTAGCAGAAATTCCCAAGACATTCATTACATTAACATAAAAATCTAATCAAACTTTACTTCAGAACATTTCAAGATGCTAAGGTGTACATATTGATGCTTAGAAGAGATCATTTCAGCATTGAGAGATACATATCATATTTTAAATATATAATTAGAGTTTTTCCTGAACAGGGAAGCATAGTTGCTGGAGTAATGTGTTAAAGGTGCTGGCAGCAGGCAGAGGACCTCTAACAACTCCGCTCCATGCATCAAGCTCTTTAACTAACCTAGGCCAAATCTCAGGCTGAACTCCAAACTCCGCCCTCAAGCTCTGGGCTGTCCCGCTGTAAAGCACGTGAGGGCGTAAAGTGTGCCGTGCGTAAAGTGTGCCGTGCTGTGCGTAAAGTGTGCCGTGCTGTGCGTAAAGCATGCCGTGCTGTGCGTAAAGCGTGCTGTGCGTGAAGTGTGCTGTGCGTAAAGTGTGCCGTGCGTAAAGTGTGCCGTGCGTAAAGTGAGCCGTGCTGTGCGTGAAGTGTGCTGTGCGTAAAGTGTGCCATGCTGTGCGTATAGTGTGCCGTGCTGTGCGTAAAGTGTGCCATGCTGTGCGTAAAGTGTGCCGTGCGTAAAGTGAGCCGTGCTGTGCGTAAAGTGAGCCGTGCTGTGTGTAGTGTGCCGTGCTGTGCGTAAAGTGTGCCGTGCTGTGCGTAAAGTGTGCCGTGCTGTGCGTAAAGTGTGCCGTGCTGTGCGTAAAGTGAGCCGTGCTGTGCGTAAAGTGAGCCGTGCTGTGTGTAGTGTGCCGTGCTGTGCGTATAGTGAGCCGTGCTGTGCGTAAAGTGTGCCGTGCTGTGCGTAAAGTGAGCCGTGCTGTGCGTATAGTGTGCCGTGCTGTGCGTAAAGTGTGCCGTGCTGTGCATATAGTGTGCCGTGCTGTGCGTAAAGTGTGCCGTGCTGTGCGTAAAGTGTGCCGTGCTGTGCGTATAGTGTGCCGTGCTGTGCGTAAAGTGTGCCGTGCTGTGCATATAGTGAGCCGTGCTGTGCGTAAAGTGTGCCGTGCTGTGCGTAAAGTGTGCCGTGCTGTGCATATAGTGAGCCGTGCTGTGCGTAAAGTGTGCCGTGCTGTGCGTAAAGTGTGCCGTGCTGTGCGTATAGTGTGCCGTGCTGTGCATATAGTGTACTGTACTGTGCACACTTTATATTCCGGTCCTTTTTGTCCCACTGTGATTACTCCTAAATACTATTAAACTCTTTTTTTTTTTGATTGAGGAGATGCAAAGCATCCGAGAGCACTGATTGCGCAACAGGACTAATGAACGCATTTATGCGGCTGCTTCTCACGCTATATTTATTAATTGATTGTCATTTTTTGTAAATGATTGAAATTATAGAAATAAATAATATGTTTTCTATGACCGGTTAATCTATGCTGGAGATGATACAGACCGCTTTGGATGGTTCTTATTGGACCACATAGACCACAATGCCATGGGTTCCTCCCCAATCGCACATGCGCAGTCCAGACCAGACCCCTGGAAGAGGTGACATTAACAAACCGCAGCAGTTGCATATCCGCCAATATTAAACACAATACTGAATTCAATCAATGAATTTATTAAGATCCACGTTTCTTCTTTCCCGTGGAATTGGATGTAGTACGTGCAGGTATTGTACGCTCTCCATACGGCAAATGTATGCTAGTAGTCTAAGCCAACTTAACCCGTTTGTTAGCTAGTACGTTAGCAACCTAGCTAGCAGTTAGTTGGCTAATTATACGTAAGCGTGGCATTATGACTTTACCATTAGCTACATTAATATGGGCAGTTGTGTATTGGTAGGCTACTGATGACTAACATCAGGCCATGCTTTAATATTGTAGCAACTAACTGTTAGCTAACGTATTGTTAGCGTGCCCTGTAAGATAACAAGCTAACGTTAGCAATCTGAGTTAGCTAGCCGTGCAGGAGTTAAGACGCCAAATTCATTCCACGTTCAATCTAGCCTAAGTTAACTAGCTAATACAAGCCGAAATATGGCACTCAAGACTAACATTTATGTTCGAGAAAGGAATTTTAACCAACAAGCAAACGTTAGCTTGCCCTTAGCTAGTCCTGTGTTAGGCTAAGCTTGTCTCAGGGTCACGTGTGTTCTTTAAACGGTGCTTTTGTTAAAATCGAGTTAAACAAGGCCGTTGTGGCAAATAACAAGGGTAACCACGAGCACCAGAACAGACTAGACCGTAACACAGTAGATGTCAAGTACAAAGAATATATTAGCTAACAAGGTTTTGATATAATGTTATTTTATTTATTAAACCACAGGGTTGTTGCGATGCAGCAGGTAGCTCCACTGTTCCGCACAGTCAGCAGCTGGATTTTATCCCGCACGCCTGGATTGTGTAAGGCTGCTGTCAGCGGGCCACTTGAGGAAGTGGCAGGAAGATTCCAGAACCTGCCCTGGCGACACCAGCAGGTCCGCGGCGTGAAGCGTGGCACAGAGTACCAGCCCAAGAACATTAAGAGGCTGAGGACTCACGGCTGGGACAAAAGGACCAGAACGCGTGGCGGCATCGAGGTCATCCTGCGGAGAATGTTGAAAGGACGCAAGTCCCTTACCGTCTGAGGGTCAGCTGGGAGGGCTCATATTGCCTGGGACCTGTGTGGATCACCGTCCACCCTCCTCCTGATGCTTTAAGCGGCAGGTCTGCTCTATCCCATGCCCAGCAGCTCTGTGTCAGGATTTGTAAAAAGAACACAGACCTGGGCCCTGCTCCTCATACGTGGATAAAGAACACAGACCCGGGCCCTCCTCATACGTGGATAAAGAACACAGACCCGGGCCCTCCTCATACGTGGATAAAGAACGCAGACCTGGGCCCTGTTCCTCGTAGCTGGCTAACTGGGTTAGCATGGTAACTGTGCTAAGTAAAACCCAGAAACCCACCAAATATGGAACATGAGGAAGAGCAAAATTACTGCTCCGGGTTTTACTCGGCGCAGTTAGCATTAGCATGCTAATCCAGTTAGCCAGCTACGAGGAACAGGGCCCTTGTGTCTTGCAGTGCACTGGCTTACCTGAGAGTCACTCTGCTCTCCCACACACATCACGTTTTAGGGATTCTCTTTGTAATTCATTGATAAATAAAGCTATGAAGATCAACCAATCAAAGCCTAACATCTTGTGCTCATTATACACTTCATATACTCAGTTTTCTGAATTTGCCACGAGCCCATGTAGTTTACTCACTGTGCATACGGAAAGTTTTCAGACCCTTTCAAGTTTTCCACATTTTGTTATGTTTCAGAATCATCTTAAAATTAATTCAATAATTTCTTTTCTCATCAATCTACACTCAATAACCCATATTGACAAAGTAAAAACATGTTTTTAGAAATTTTTGCTAATTTATTAAAAATCAAAAACTGACATTTCTCATTTACATAAGTATTCATACCCTTTGCTTTACCATATTTTTAAAGCATATTTAATATTTGGTCGCATATCCTTTGCATGCTGTTACTTCCTGAAGTCTGTGCCCCATCAACATCAAAAGACTCAATATCTTATTTCCAGGTACTGTTACAAGCGATACTATAAGTAAGTTGCACAGCTGTATCGCCTGTCAAAAAAACAAAAAACATGTATCAGCTGTCAGTGGCCATGTAGGTAACGGATTGTTCTGTAGCCTATCGTATTTTTATCTCTGAGCTTGTTTTTGCATGTTTTTGGTATAGGCTATTGTTTTATTTGATGCTATATTTCACTGTGAAGTTATCACAATTATTTGCAATGATTTTCTCCCATGGAATTTGACAGATGTGAAAATGAAATGTGAAATATGGATATTGTCTCTCAATTACAGGTGTTTGTGTTTGAGGTACAGTGTCCCATTAACACATTTACAACAAACGGCTATTTATCAACTGTGTGAATAAAGATCGCACGAAGCATAATTTAAATGGTAAGTATGCCTATATTCCACATGCTCAATGGCCAGTTCCAGCAATTCATCAATGGACTTGAATGCATGTTTGTTCGTTAAAATCGGAGCACATTACAAATGACAGTTGAGTCATTTGGCTCCATATCATGCAGTCCCATCAGATCAGCTGTGGTATCCAATTATTAAAGAGCTTCCAGCCAATAACCCAGCTGATGCCGTTTAATTAATTAATCAAGCATGTATGATCTGATGGTATATAAGCGACAGATACTAATTTCAAAACTTAGATTGCACACTTCAATAGGCTACTATACTGCTACTGTGCGCAATAAACCTGTCCGCAATGAACCTAGCGTTCACACTAAACGCATGGCACCGGTTTCAGCGGGAATGGTGGCGTTGCCAGTTTAGGAGATTGTGACTGCGTCGCGCCGTCCTGTTCCTAAGTGAGGTAAGAATCACGTATTCTCAACAGTAGTCATAAGACAGTGCTTTTGATCAAACATGGACATTGATAAGCATGAAGCACTTTTAACAGTGGGGGAGTACAATTCACCTGGATAAATATACAACAAAGTTATGTCATGCACACATAGTAATTGCATGTTCTATAATACCACACATTTACCTGCTTGTAGGACTACAAACTGTACATGTGGCTACTGTGGTTTGGTGTTAATCAATCAGCTTGTGTGAACTGTAGGCTGCATGTACACACCATGTTTTTCATGTCATTCTTTTTTAGGTTGACGATCCACCAGCTGGGCATTATGCCCAATTAAATGCCACTGTGCCAGTGCTCCAGCTTTACTTTAATAGGGACCAGGACCTCATGGTAGACTACCGTCTGAGCCATGGCTCCATGGAAGCATTGATAATGCTGCTGCCGCATGGGGGACCAGGACCTCATGGTAGACTACCGTCTGAGCCATAGCTCCATGGAAGTGGGTGACTTTTTCTCACAAATGGGGGCACTTAAAATACCAAGATGAACCCCTTATTTCCGGGGTTTTGTTGAGGGAATTCAGGAGCACACTCATCTGCTGAACGGTGCACTCATCCGACAATTTCAGTAAGTAACCCGGATGTAAAAGCGTAAAAGACATAGAGCGTATATGTATATCTATGGTATAAGATAGGTTCATATTACAAAATACTCTTTTTAAAATTTTTGTTAATTCTATCTTCATTCACAATCTACACTTTGTTACAATCGTCATATGTTAACTGATTGATATTCTCAATAAAAATATTTTAAAATAAATATTACGAACTAGTTTGGAAAGAGTTTTGCAGGATTTCTTTCGCACACTGCTGGCAAAGTGAGGGGACAGGGCACATAGTTACAGGGGTCTGAGTGGGCAGGGGACAGTGGACAGGGAACAGGTGTCGTATTCGGTCACAGCCAGGGTCTCTGGGTGCGTCCCAATAGTAAAAAAATGCACCCTCCCTTCCTCCACTACCACCTCCTCTACTCCGTGCCCCGGAAACGGATCTTTGTGTTTTAATCTAATGTCACTGATTACATCTTAATTACGTATTAATGGTTACATATGAATTAATGTCTCGACGCAAACCGCAATGTCAGTTATATTGTATACTGTACATGCAATTACAGGAGCGGAGTGGTAGTGGGGGAGTGGAGGAAGGGAGGTGGGGAGTGAAGAATATTGGGACGCAGCCTCTGATACCAGTACAAAGAGGGTAGGCGGAGCAAGAGGTCCAACTTCAGCGCTGGAATGTCTGAAGTTGGAATCAATTAGACAGACAACAGACGCTCATTGAATGAATGGAAGTCAATGGAGTTTTTACAAAACAGTTCGCTAAACGGGTCATTATCAGACAGATTAAATGAACAGTCTTCCTTTTCTTTTTAGATTATATATGCCTAGGTTGTCAGGACCCAGTACTACTACTTATAACCCTGAACGTTTGTTCAAGAAAAATTGAGTTATCAGCGAAAATTTTCGACAACATTTTTCGGGTATCATGAAATGGATATTAGGCTGGACGAGACGGTGATAACGAGGTTGTTTCTGGGCGGGATACATTTTCATGAACACCGTGTTGTGATTGGTCAAAATACCTTCCATTCGGAGACAGCTTCTAGGGGAGGTAAATACACCGGAAATCCTACCCTATAGACACTTTCGGCAGTAGTTATTTTCCAGGCTTTATCTCCTCATGAGACGGAGATAAAACTGGGAACGAGGTTAGTAACTTGTAATATATCTAAAATCTTTGCCGGTACCTCGAATGGGCGACCTATGATCTTACCTTACTGACGATTGGTCATCAAACTATCGCGCTTGGTGATGACGCACAATGGCATAGGCAGACATCTGGCCAACGAAAGCGCAAATACAGCTCACTCTGTCAGCTCATTGGCGGAGGGACAGGGGTAAAATTTATATGTAGCCAATGAACAGGTCGGTTGGAGCAACACCCAGCAAACTAGTGTGTTCTGCTAAATCATGCGCGTGTATGCAGCTCTAAAAACCGGTGGGGCTCCGTTCGCTTACAGGATACAGTTCTCTGAATATATTCAGTCTTTTTCAAATCAGTCATACTCTGTTAGCTAGATAGCCGACCGTAGTTTGGGTCATTTGTCGCGGTTATGCTAAAACAGTAACGTGCTGTTTGCCAGCTAACGCTACGACTTGGTTTTCGTAGTTGAGCAAACTAGCAGGGTAGCTTGTTGTGTGAAGGGAAAATGATATAGCTCATGATATAGCTCATGATATAGCTAA